>CM039135.1:2263469-2519909 GCA_022036555.1 Microstegium vimineum | reverse complement strand
ATAAACTAAGACTAATGCAATAAAAGGGTAAATTGCAGTAAAGGTAAATAAGAGTAATAGATTTGTTTGATGTATGATTGATTCCTTTTTTTCTCACGACCCCCAGGTACATATTTATACTCCGGCAATGGGAGTTGTAAACAGACACGACTTGCACCTTTCCTAAACAAAACAAACTCCTATTTTAAAGGAAATAACTGACTCGCGCAAGAGTCGGACCCAAATAACAATATTATTTTCCTAAACAGACATCTCTATTTTTAAGTAAATAAACGACTCGTGCAAGAGTCGGACTCAAACTTCTATAATAATACTGGTATCAGATCACCAGTTTCCTTGTATCTTCTCTTTGATGAAACTTTCCATTGGCAGACTTTAATCCGCAACTTCCTTTTATTACTATCGGCAATCCCTCGCTGACGTCAACCGCCACGTTACTCTGTGCCCATCGGCACTCCATGCCCATTGGCACTCCATGCCCATCGGCATCGGCAAACTTCCCAATCCGCAACCTTGCATTTCTGGTAACTTGTCTTCACCAACTAATTCTTATTGGCAAGAGTCGTCCAACTCCCATCGGCAACATCCTTATCGGCAAGAAACGTCCAGCTTCCATCGGCAACAAACTTAACCTTTTCACAGCATCTATCCTCATCGATAACATTGACTGACGACCTCCCAATGCCGATGGAAAACAGCTACCGATCAATGCAAGTCTTAGCTCATTTGACACGTGCCGAAAAACGGTGTCAACACGATTGGATACCTTAATCAGTTGTACACCTCTCAAAAATATAAAGAGGGTTGGTCTTTGTAATGAAAATGTACCCTTGTGCCATTTAATTTGAATTTTTGTAGTTTGATCGCTAACATAACCAATTAGACTAATATTGTTTGCTAATATATTTGTTGTAGTTCAACAGGATGCAAAGTGGACTTGTACTCAAGCAAAGCGGTGATCTATATGATCAATACTTGAAGAAAGACATTAGAAGCCTTGATGAAAATCCACAACACAAGCAAGGAGTACTCCAAGACACAAATGGAAGAAGCTCGGACGAAAACACGCGAAGAAACGAAGCTAGTCTATGTTGCATAGCAACACCAAACTTGTCTGGTGTGCTCAAGGAGGTGCACCAAACACCACTACCGGACATATCCAATGTCACATTAGAGTCCTCACTGATAGGGTTCTATAGAGGATGCAAAGTGAGTTGGAGACGGTTGCAGCGCTAGACGTCACACTAGACACCTAGGTCTCCAACATCAGCAACAAGTAGCTGACATGGCCTCATTGGACATGTCCGGTGGGTGCACCAAACATGTTTGGCGCATGTGCAGAGTTGATGTGCAGCCTCCAACAGCTAATTTGCAATGGTGAGCTATATATACCACTAATTTGCAATGGTGAGCTATATATACCACCACAATTGTCCATTTGAGAAGTGTGGGAGTTGGGAGACATACCAAGGGAGTTGATACCCCCCATTGTACTGCTCTTCACATGCATAGTGCTTAGTGAATCACATGGTGATTAGTCTAGGTGCTTTGCGAAGTGCATAACTAGTTAGACCACCGCTTATGCGCGCTCTAGGTTTAGGCCTAGTGTTTAGTGAGGTTTGCATACCTCTTTCTCATAAGGTGCTTGTGCGTATTGTTGTTGTACTCGGAGGGCTTGTAGTATTGAGATACCACTCACTACTACAGAATCGGCAATCACTGCCGGCCCATCACTGCCGGTTGTATTTGGGCCGGCAGTGATGCCTCTTCACTGCCGGTTCTGTCTCTGACAGACCCTCAATTATCGGGGGCTGGGGCAGAACCGGTAGTGAATTTCAACATCACTGCCGGTTCATGGCTTGAACCAGCAGTGATGTCTCTCTGCCGTATCACTGCGGGGGTGGTGGCTTGAACCGGCAGTGATACGGCTAGGTTTTTATTTAAGCAGGCACTGGCGCTCTCCGAAATGTTCAGACGCGCGCCAGTGCCCACTCAGCTGCCGCTCCACGCCCTCCACGCCGCCGTAGCACGCCGCTGCTGCGCCTCGCCCTCCACACCGCAGCACGCCGCCACCGCCGCTGCCGCGCCTCTTCCTCCACGCCGCCGCAGCACGCTGCCGCCGCCATAGCACGCCGCCGCCGCCGCGTGAAGGCCGCAGGAGGACGTCGCTCCATGCCACCGTCCTCGCCACAGTGAAGGCTGCAGGAGGACGAACCTTCCTCCACGACGCCCGTCCACCTCCCTCCACGGTGCCATGGTGTTCGACGAAATGCCTATTTAAGATGTTATTTGATATGTTATATGAAATTTAATATGGATAATATATAGATTTGATAGATAGATAGGTAGAGATAGATAGGTAGAGAGGGATAGATAATCTTAGTATATGCTATTTGATATGTGATATGAAATTTAATATAGATATAGATAGATAGGTAGAGATAGATAGAGAGATAGATAGATAGAGAGGGATAGATAATCTTAGTATATGCTATTTGATATGTGATATGAAATTTAATATAGATATAGATAGATAGGTAGAGATAGATAGAGAGATAGATAGATGAAATATAATATGAGTATATGTGATTTAATATATAGATGGCTGGACGTCGTAATCTCCCACCACCGGAGGAAATTGGTTGGAATGGTTATTGTACTTGGATGGGTTTTGATCCGGTATTCCCGGTAGCCCCACGGAATTTTCCAAACATAGTAAGTTAGTCAAAATATGTTTCATATGTACGACTAGATCATCCAAGTTATTAATTAACATGTCTTATATGTAATGTAGATGATTGATCCAGTTGTTTGGCTTAAATCAACACTCGCCTATTTTGGGGTTGACAATGTGGATGTTCAGATTAATCATGTAAACAATGGTCCAGAACTCCAATGTTGTATTTCATTTTCAATTTCCGTTAGGATGGGTCATGGTCGTGGTTGTAGTCGTGGTAGTGGTCGTGGCCGCGGTGGTGTTGGCGGGCGCAATGTGTTACAAATCTCAGAGGTGGGAATACAGACAAGCCAGCGGGGTGTTGCTATTAAGTATGCCGTCTATGCTTGTGCTGTCACACTCTCAAGAAATGGGATCACACTTCCTACTCTGTCTTCAGTGAAGATTGAAGCTATTAATCGCAACATGTATCCTGATATTCGGGGTTTATGTGCACGAATGGATCAGAACTCGCCAAAGGTAAGTTTAAGACTCATAACTTATACCTAGATTTGTTGTTATATGTTGTCAATATTGCTCTCATAATTAACCCTATACTTATAGGTAGAGGAGTATGACATGACCTATGCAGGGTGTAGTTTTGAAACCATTCTGAACCAAGTAATGGATGCATTGGGTTTATGACTGGCAATATGCTGATGAAGAGCCAACACTAACTACTGCAGGCTTTCAAGCAAAGTTGTTTGCGACTAAGAAGGGAAACCCACCAACTACTCGACCACCGTTAAACATAGTTAGTACACCATGTGCTCGTAAGTGTGAAGCAACAGAGAGTGTACTATTTAATATGTTGTTGTTCATCGATGAGATTATTGGTTACAAGATAGGTGACTTACACTTCTCCGATTTGGTAGTACTAGTACTAAATCGTTGAACTATTGTAATGTACAATAAGTTTAAGACACATCTATGAATTTCTGTAATATAATGTTGGTGGTTTCTGTAATATAATGTTGATGGTTTCTGTAATATAATGTTGATGGTTTCTGTAATAAATGTAAATTATAAAAATTAAATCACTGTCGGATCACTTAGAATCGGCAGTGATATCCTACATTCACTGTCGGTTGGTTAAATGAACCGGCAGTGATGGCTTGGCCTCATCACTGCCGAATTGCCAGTGTCGGTTCAAAAAAAGCCACTGAAGGGGGGTTTTGAACCGGCACTGTTTTGATGTTCTGTAGTAGTGACTAATCGTGTTTGTGATTTGTGAACGCCACCGTGTACAAGAGGGAACGAGGCCCGCAGGGATTTATCCAGAAAGCTCGGTAGTTAAGACGACGGGAAGCTCTTTGAGAGAGGCCATCATGAAGATCCCCCTGGTATCACAAAACCCAACGTTGCAGAGTCACAAAATCTTACTTAGCATGTTTTCCTAGAATATTCAAAATTATCCTCCTTCGGTCAACTTTGAGTGTCAACATTAGGTTAGTTAATCTAGCCATGTAAGTCCCTACACACCACCAAACTTATATCAACAATGGTGTTGATCCATAACCGTTGTTGATAGCGCACACAAGATGACACCCAAAGAGGAGTTAATGTGCTAGCATCATAGACAAACCAGGCGGTGGCCATAACACTCAAAAGGAGGCATCCATGGATATATGGGCTTGTCGAGCACACAAATAGGCTTAATGTTTGTTGTTTCCATATAGAAACACATAAAAAATAAAGCCAATTTCATGGATCACGGATAAGACCACTTGCATCCCTACCCCCGCACCAAGCGGGCGAGAAGGGGAAAGGCTCAAAGCATCTAGGCCCTGGCGATGGTTGAATAGTCAATAATGGACTTCCCACTAAGAGTATTTCAGATTTTCTTGGTTTAGATCTTGAATCTATGCCTCCACTTTAACATATAGGCCAAGTGGCCTAGGTCTATGAAAGGATCAAGATGCCCAAGAAGGGGGGGGGGGTGAATTGGGCTCTTTTAAATTTCTAAGCAATAATTAAAACCTATCAAGAGCCAATTAACCCCCTAGTGCTTTCCCAAGTGTGTCCTAGCTAAACAAGCAAAGCATGGCAATGAAAGCAGAAAAGCCCTATGCAATTCTAGTTAAGGAACAAGAAAGAGTGCGGAAAGTAATGCTTGAAAGTAATTGCAATAAGTAAAGAGATGGAGAAAGGAGAAATGACACGGCGATGTTTTGCCGAGGTATCGAGGAGTCGACACTCCCCCTAGTCCTCGTTGGAGCACCCACGCAAGGGTATCGCTCCCCCTTAGTCCGCGCAAGGACTAAGTGCTCTCTATGGGCTGATTCTTCGCCACTCCGGCTCGGTGAATCGCCCACAACCGATCACAATGAAGCTTGGGTCATCCACAATGAACTCCGTCGGATGATCACCAATCGAGCCTCCGCGAAGCCATCTAGGTGATGTCGATCACCAAGAGTAACATACACTAACTCTCACTTGACCAAGACTAGTCTAGTGATTGAATGGATGCACACTTGCTAACTCTAAGCAACTAGTGAGAATCAACACATGGAATTGCAATTCACACTCTCACTAGGGCTCTTGCACAACTTGCTCTCTCACAAGTGTTTCTCAGCAATTGGAATGGGCAAGAGAGATGCCATGGGGCTGATAGGGAAGTATAAATACCCTCCAAGCAAGCCCCTAGCCGTTAGAGGCAAAACCAGCCTCTCTGCATCACTCCGGATGCAAGATGAGAGAGGGATCCGGACCATCAAGCATGCGTCCGGACCCTCTCACTTCACTGTTCTCAGCACTGAAACCTTGGGGGTCCGGACGCACTTTCCAGTCTGGACTCAAGCAATCGGACAGCATCCAGACCGATTTCCACTCTCTGGAACTCTCTGTGTTGGGTCCGGACGCACCCAATGGTCCGGACTCAGCACACCGGACCGCGTACGGATCATTTTGCACTCTCTGGACCTCTCTGGATCGGGTCTGGATGCATTCTGCAGTCCGGACTCAACCACTGTTCACAGCGTCCGGACGCACTGGTACAAGCAGAGTGAACCCTAGGGTCCGGACGCACAGCCGATGCTCCGGACCCAGGGATACACTTGCGTACCGAGCTTATTTCAGAGCCAGATCAACTCACTTCCTTCATGGAAGTTTCTCTACTTTGTCCAAGGACTATTTCTAAAGCTTCCTAGTGCTAGTTTGACAAGTGTGCACCACACCTAACCACTAAACCTTTACTAGGTCAAGCTACTAGATAGCACCCCTCTTAATAGTACGGCCAAAGGAAAAATAAAGGTGCTAAACTACTCTAAGTGTCTCTCAACTCCAATGACACTTAGACCTAGTCTAATCTTCAACCTTGCCACCAATCCTTTGAAAACCGAAACGATTCCGATAAGGGGCACATATACCATGATAGTCCAATCAACCATCCATTACCATGGCCTAACTTTCTTATTGCCTCTGCAAAACACATGTTAGTCATAGTAATCTTGCATTGTCGTTAATCACCGAAACACTAGGGGCCTAGATGCTTTCAATCTCCCCCTTTTTGGTGATTGACGACAATACGCCATAGAGTATGAAAAGAGAGTTTTATTTTAGGTTTTCAAGTGACTTGGCTTATCTAAGCATGGGTTAGTAAATATGAATGAATAATACATGCTTAAATAATCCAAGCCACAATATGTACTGAGGATATGAATTAAGAGCAAGTACATGAGATATGCTTAACCACATATATATCTATATATATATATATATATATATATATATATATATATATATATATATATATATATATATCAAAGTAAAGCACGGAAGCATATCTTGGGCCAAAAGCATGTGACATAATATAAAAGAGTGAACAACATATGTCACAAGCAAGTGTATCAACACACAAAAGCAAATGTATGCGATAGGGTAAACATGATGCATGAGTACGAGAGAAGTAAGCACATCAAAAGAACCAAGTCTCACTCTCAACTCCCCCTATCACTAGCATACTCTTACTCTATCCCCTTTGGCGACAAAGCACCAAAAACTAAGCGTCGGGCGCAGGAGGAGCAGCCGGGTCACGAGCGCGGAGGTCGAATTGCTCGTAGTCGGGACTGGAGTCGCTGTCGTCAGTCTGACCTGCTGAAGCTGGAACTGGAGAGGTAGCTGTCACAGGAGTGGTGGCCACTAAAGTAGAAGTTGTAGCATCGGCCACTGACTCGGCTGGAACACTCGTCTGCTCTGTCTCTGGAACCACTGTCTCTGTCGGTGCCAGGGCCTTTGAAGCAGGCAAGTCAGGAGTTGAAGCAGACACTGAGGGAGCAACCTCAGACTCTGGAATAGGAACTGTAGCTGGTGTCTCTAACATTGAGGTCTGAACTGCCTGTCCCTAGGGCTCATCAGCCACTGAAGTCACGTTGGGTTGTACCTCTAGAGTAGTAGAACCGGGAGCAGGTGGGTCCTGAGGAGCTAACTCGGACGAAGCCACTGAGGAGGGAAAAGTGCCACCTGTCTGTGGTGCGGGCTCCGGCGGAGAAGGCTGGTAGTCAGTAGGACTAGCAAGGCCGGTGAGGGCACTGTAGCTAGCAGAGAAGGCAGGAGCTGAACTGTCCAAACCGGCAGACGCTGAGTATGGGGTAAACCCCGTAGTGATCGGTGAGAACTGAGTCGTCTGCCCAACTGTGTCGAACCACTGACTGACCTGCCTGATCGGAGACTGGAACTGGCCTGAAGGACTCGCACTCTGAGGTCCACCAGAGGACTGTGTAGCTGGAGGGGGAGTCACTGGCCGAGTCGGCACTGGAGTAGCGAGCCGGCACACGTACGGCGAAGTCGAAACTACCGGTGATGTGAAGTACGAGGACGACGGTGCCTGGTGCTGAACGTAGTAAGGCACGCCAGGAGGCGGCGGCTGAGGTGACAGTCTCGGTGCCTGACTGAACTAAGGCTGAGCTGACTGTCCTAGAAACTGGCCAAGCTATGACGGAGCTGAGGGGCCCGCAAACTGCCCAAACTGTCCAGGGGGCGAGCCAAGCTGAAACTGAGGCGGTCTATGAAGAAACGGAGGAGGAGGAGCACTAGTCTGTTGCAAGATATATCCCATGAACTGGAAGGTCATTGCCTGACTAGCAAGCAGCTACTTCTGGAACTAGTCCTACCGGGCCTGAACTTGGCCCATCATGGCCACCATCTGCTGCTGAGAACTGTCGAGCCTGTCCAGAACTCTCAGAAGGACAGGGTCGATGGGCAGAGCTGGAGGAAGTGCTGCTCTGGAGGGACCAGCCTTTACATCGTGAGCTGCTGCTGTACGTGGTGGAGCAGGCATGTGCGGACGGTAGTCGTCGTCGTCGCTGTCAGAGGGGATCGGCTCAGTGCCCTGATCCAGGTCCTCCTGCCTGTGAAGTGCCTCTAGCTCTCCCTGTGCCACTGCACACATTGCCTCGTCCTGGGCGTCAACCTCATCCATCTCTCTAGCCGGTACTACACGGTGAACCCTCCGAAGTGCTCTGTTGCCTCAGCGACCATCAATGACTGCACTCATCATATAGATCGGAAATACGGAGGGTGACTGGTCAAGCTCACTAGCAATCCCTGGCACTGAGACTCGAAGAGATAGGGCCAACAAGGAACAGATCTAGTGCTCGTAGGGAAGCTGCCTTCGAGATACTATACCATCTGCTATGGTATCCTCCATCTCATACAGAATGAAATCGGCGATGTCAAACGGTGTCTGAGTGGTGATCGCTGCCAGGAGGTACTACTGGAGGTTCGTGAGCGCGTCACGGTACCCGATGCGAGGGAGAAGAGTGTGCCTCATCACGTCGTTAATGAGACGAACGTGAGGGTGCAACTCGCCAGGAGACCGACTGCTACCAGGACCGAACGGTGGACGGAAGTAGGGGGCAACTAAGTCTGTACCAGGTGGCGTGCCTCCAACTGCTCTGCGGGGGGGATCCACATTCCCAAAGCACTGCTGGTGTAGCCTGAGAGGAGCCTTTGTCAAGTGAAAACGAGCGCGGAGGTCTGTCAAGTAGGTCCGGTGGCGCTCGCCTCTGAAAGTGTACTGGAAGTACGCATGGTCTGGGTCGATCTAGAGTGAAGCGTAGAACTCTCGGACCCAGTACTCGACGTAGCTCCCCGAGCGGCCTAGGAAGTCCGCCAGCCCGGGAAGGTTACCAATTAGAGGTCGAAGCACCTCTCCACCGGTCTCGATAATACACTCAAGAGGGCACACTCGGTGGGGTCGCAGCCGGATCCTCATGGCACGGGTTGCGTCGCAGAAATCCTTGTGGCGTGGGTGCCACCAACCAGGAGGAGCGTCAGGTTGTCTCTGAACTAGGCACCACTCCTCAAGCTCAACTAGCCGAAGCTCACACACCTGTTGTGTAGAAGCTAAACTGAGGTCCACGTGAACTGGCATCACTGGAGGCCCTGCCATCGACGGAGGTGGTGGAACGACCCTCGGAACTCTGTCGCCGCGCGAGGACCCTCAGGACGAGGAGCAACCTCAACGCGGGCACGGGTAGACCGTCTGAGCGAAGGAGTCTGAGCTGTCTCTGTAGTGGCCTCTGGGGCCTGGGTACCCTCTGCTACCGCTGTGGTAGCCTCTGTGGCCTGTGTCTGAGGAGCTCTGGCGGTTGAGGAGACTCGAGAAGACGGAGGGCGAGAACCAATCCGAAGTGAAGCACCACTCTCGGCCTTGTCCGCTGCCTCTGCCACTGCGATCGCTGCCAGAGCGTCTCTGTCAACCAACTTCCGCTTCTTGCCAGGTATCTTTGCCTTGGACTTCCTCTTCTGCTGAGTGGTGAGAGGGGGACGGCGAGGCAGCTCATTGTCACTGGGACCACCACCAACATTCTTGCATCGAGCCATATCAACCATTCAATCAAACAGAAAGAGGCCCGAGATGCCACTGCCACTGAAAATCACCTGTGAAATCCCCTGACACACTGAGTCACTACCGCTGACACTGCCTAATCAGAAAAATTGTCACTGAAAGAGGCCTGCAATGCCACTGACACGCTCGTGAGGCTTTGCCTCAATCCATACTTGCGGGCTTTGCCCCAAGTTCTCTGTCACTGTCACTGACCCGACTGCCAAGTAGAAATAGATAGACAGGATATATGTAAGCAATATAATCATCTAGAGGTGCGAAAAGCCTATGGAAGCAAGCAAGGTAGATAAGAGAATAGAGTGAATTTGCCGGCTACCTGAGGAACGAAGCGCGAATCCAATGCAAGTCGGCCACGGACAGAGGGCACCATGAAGAGCGAGTCGACGATGGCTAAAACACACGACGACAAATCAAAATAGAAACCCTAGGGAGGATTTTGGAGAAAAAAATAGGGAACCTGAGGGGGGGTTGTTGGTGGCAGGGGGTTCTAGGGTTCAGGGAAAACCCTAGGCTGGGAGGGGATCTGCTCGGGGGAAGGAAGAGCAGAGGGGGGGTGCCGAGGGGAGCAGAGAAGAGCAATGGCGCGGCCGGCGGGATCACGGCGACATCGGCGGTGCGCGAGGAGCAGAGGTCTTTGCTCAGCGCGGAGGCGAGGTGGAGGAGCGCGCGAGCCCGCTGGAGGAGTCCGACGGCAAGGAACTGCGACGACAAGGTGCGGGCGGCGCTAATGGCGATGGAGGCGGCGACAACGGTTGGCGGTGTATGGATGCGGGTGAAACGAGTGCGGGCGGGGAAGACAGAAGAGGGTGAACACTTGAATGAATAATTGCGCAAGAAAACCGGACTCCGGACGCAAAAGAGAGTCTGGACCCTCGACACCGGACACAGGGGAGGTCAGAAAATGAGCAACATGCTCTCTGTAACGTAATTATCCGGACGCAGAATTGGGTCTGGACGCAGTGAACAGCTGCGACCGGAGACACTGTGCGGAAGGAGTGCATAGTGGAGGGAGCTGACCGGACGCAGGCGCGTTTGTCCGGACAGCTGAAAACGCGCGTCCGGACTACGCGACCGGAGCAAAATAGGGAGCACAGGGGCGAGTCCGGACGCAAAAGTGAGTCCGCACTGGAGGAATAAACAGCGTCCGGACCATGATCCGAAGCCAGACATGCATTGTAATTTTCCTATCTCTCCCTTTGCTCTCTCTCACACCATTTCCAACACCAAAGAGACCAGAAAGAAAACATGTTGGACATGGAATGAGAACCATCACTCAAACCCTCATTGGTTTTTCAAATAGTTAGCCTTTGGCTTAGCTCTTTTTAGTAAAAAATAGGCAATGAACGAGGGCGAGGAGCATTGTAAGGCCATTAGTAGGGGTATAGTAACAACTTGAGCGTGGAATGCTTCCCCTAAAATGGACGAACTCAGAGGATGCTCAAACTTAACCGAAAAAAACGATCAAGCAACAAACATGCATATGCAATGCAATACTTGAATTTGAATCTAGTTTCTTGTCAAGTTTAAACCGCGATTAAGCTTCTTCACACGCTTTGGGGCGGTTATCTTAACCACGTTAGACAAGCCTATGTGCATGTACATAATTTTAAACATGAATGCAAGGTACCAACACAAGATCATCTTTTAGTGAAGTTACTTAGATCAAGCACATTTAGTTCACTTCTCAACCTACAAAAGGTTACTTCATAAAGTGGTTTTGTGAAGATATCCGCCAATTGATCTTCACTTCTTACACCAACTAGGGAGATATCTTTCTTTGAAACATGATCCCTTAGAAAGTGATGATGGATATCGATGTGCTTAGTGCGGGAGTGTTGAACCGGATTATTAGCAAGTTTTACCGTACTTTCATTATCACAAAGAAGTGGTACACTTTTGAGCTCAACACCATAGTCTAGAAGAGTTTGTTTCATGTATAGGATTTGTGCACAACAAGCTCCGGCAGCTATGTATTCCGCTTCCGCGGTAGACAAAGCCACACTATTTTGTTTCTTAGATGACCATGATACAAGGGATATTCCAAGCAAATGGCAACCTCCGGAGGTACTCTTCCTATCAACTTTGCAACTGGCATAATCCGAATCGGAATAGCCCACTAGTTGAAAAGTAGCTCCTTTGGGATACCAAATGCCAATGCTCGGGGTGTGCTTTACATATCTAAGGATTCTTTTTCGGCACTTAGATGGGATTCCTTAGGTTTTGCTTGAAACCTAGCACACATGCACACACTAAACATGATATCAGGCCTAAATGCGGTAAGATATAACAAACTACCAATCATAGAACGGTAGAGAGTTTGATCAATAGGTTTACCGTCCTCATCAAGGTCGAGGTGTCCATTTGTAGGCATTGGGGTCTTGATTGTCTTACAATCTTCCATCTTGAACTTCTTTAGCACATCATTGGTATACTTCTCTTGAGATACAAATGTGCCTTCTCTCAATTGCTTCACTTGAAACCCAAGGAAGAAAGTAAGCTCTCCAATCATGGACATCTCAAATTCCTTCGACATCAAGTCACCAAACTCCTTGCAATGATCTTCATTCGTCGAGCCAAAGATAATATCATCAACATACACTTGACAAATGAAGATATCTCCATCTTGCTTCTTGGTGAATAGTGTTGTATCAACCTTCCGAATAGTGAATCCCTTCTTGAATAGGAAGTCCCGAAGACGCTCATACCAAGCTCTAGGGGCTTGCTTTAGCCCATCTAGCGCCTTGGACAACCTATAAACATGGTTAGGATATCTAGGGTCCTCAAAATCGGGAGGTTGATTGACATAGACTAGTTCATTTATGAAGCCATTTAAGAATGCACTTTTCACATCCATTTGATATAGCTTCATATCATGGTGTGATGCATATGAAAGGAGGATACGTATGGCTTCAAGTCTTGCAACCGGTGCAAAGGTCTTCCCAAAATCCAAGCCTTCAACTTGGGAGAACCCCTTTGCAACTAGCCTTGCCTTGTTTCTAACCACTTGACCTTGATCATCTTGCTTGTTGCAGAACACCCACTTAGTTCCTATCACTCTTGCATCTTGCAGCTTTTCTTCTAGAGTCCACACTTGATTCCGAGTGAAGTTGTTCAATTCTTCATGCATAGCATTCACCCAATCCGGATTCTCAAGCGCTTCCTCTACACAAGTAGGCTCAACACAAGAAACAAAGGAGTGATGTTCAATAAATGAAGGAATCTTTTGGGACCGAGTCATTACTCCCCTTGAAGGACTCCCAATGATGAGTTCTTGTGGATGGGATTGGAGTATGGGTGCGGATCTTTTATCAACCACTTGAGGAGGAGGTGTAGGTGCATCAACATCTTGAGCTTGGGCCTCTACTTGAGCTTGAGGAATGAAAGTATCTTCATTTGTTTCCCTCACTTTATCATCATCATCTTGAGGCCCTTGTGAGGTAGAAGGTTGAGCACTTGCATCAACTTCAACCACCACTTGATCTTCTTCTTTGGGGTTGATTGCACCGGTAGGCATGTTTTTCATTGCCTTCCTCAATGGTTCATCACCTACATCATCAAGATTTTCATTTGCTCCTTGGGAGCCATTAGTCTCATCAAATTCCAAGTCATACGTTTCTTCAACTAAGCCGGTGGCTTGGTTAAATACATAGTATGCTTTGGATTTCAAAGAATAACCAACTAGGAAACCAATATCACATCTTCTTTGAAACTTCCCTAGATGTTGACGCTTCTTGTAGATGTAGACCTTGTACCCAAACACCCTAAAGAATGATATATACGTCTTCTTTCCATTAAGCAACTCGTATGGTGTCTTCTTCAAGAATCTTTGGATGAACAATCTATTTGAAGCATAGCATGCGGTATTGATAGCTTCGGCCCAAAACTTTTTCGGGGTGTCATACTCATCTAGCATGGTTCTTGCAAGAGTAATTAGTGTACGGTTCTTCCTCTCAACCACTCCATTTTGTTGAGGTGTATATGTTGCAGACACTTCATGCTTGATCCCAACTTCATCACAATAATCTTAAATCTTTGTGTTGATAAACTCGGTGCCATTGTCACTTCTAATTTTCTTGATCTCTACATCAAATTCATTTTGGGCTCTCTTGGCAAACTTCTTGAATGAGCTTGTGGCTTCCCCTTTGTCATGAAGAAAGAAAACCCATGTGTATCTTGAATAATCATCCACTATCACAAGACAAAAAAGGTTGCCACCCAAACTAGAATATGTTGTAGGCCCAAATAAATCCATGTGAAGTAGCTCAAGAACTCTTGATGTTTACATGAATGCTTTGTGTGGGTGAGTGTTGGCAACTTGCTTGCCGGCTTGACATGCACTACAAAGCTTGTCCTTTTCAAACACAACATCCTTGATGCCTCTAACCATTTCCTTCTTCAATAGCTTCTTGAGAGTAGACATACCAACATGAGCTAGCCTTCTATGCCACAACCAACCAAGAGATGACTTAGTGAACAAACATGTTTGGAGGTTGGCATAATTTGATGAGAAATCCACAAGGTAGAGGTTATTGTGCCTAAAGCCTTTGAATATGACTTGACTATCATCAATCTTTGACACAATTACTTCATTAGGGGTGAACAAGCATTGGAAACCAAGATCACACAATTGGCCAACTGAGAGTAAGTTGAAGCTTAGTGATGCAACTAGCAAGACATTTGATATTGAGTTGTCATTT
Organism: Microstegium vimineum; assembly: GCA_022036555.1. Lineage (NCBI taxonomy): Eukaryota > Viridiplantae > Streptophyta > Magnoliopsida > Poales > Poaceae > Microstegium > Microstegium vimineum. The sequence goes on along the minus strand of CM039135.1, from coordinate 2,505,649 downwards.
GAGATTGCCACTTTTCCATGTCCTTTGACCTTTCCCTTTGAGTTATCCCCAAATGTAATCTTGTCTTGGTTGTTGACATCTTCTTCTATTGAGGTGAACATCTGGGGGTCACCGGTCATGTGTTGAGTGCATCCACTATCTATCACCCAATGACTTCCACCGGTCTTGTAGTTCACCTACACACACAAGAGATCAAGCTTGTTGTTTAGGCACCCATTTAGTACGGGGGCCCATTGCTTTCTCCACAAGTGACTTAGCCACCCAAAGTGTCTTTGGTCTATTCTTGTTGGGTGGTCCTAAGAACACAACAAGTGGCTTGTCCTTGACATCCTTGTTGATGACATAGTGAGCATTGTATGCAAAAGGCCTAGTGTGCTTGGGCAAGGGTTGTGGAGGTGAAGTCACACAATTATGAGAAAAGTGTCCTTGCTTCCCACACTCAAAGAATGTCTTCATCTTTGGCTTTGGCTTTGCTTGATAGAAGTACTTGGCTTGTTGTTGATATTGAGCTTTGGCTTTAGCTTTGGCCTTCTTCACTTGAGCGGACTTGTAGCCAAGACCGGCTTTGTCATTCTTCATGACAGTGTTCATAAGGAGCTCACTTTGAAGATTGTGGCCCTTAGTGAACCTCTCCATTCCAATGTCTAGATGGTTCTTCTCATTCTTTAGCCTCTTGTTCTCTTCTCTAAGCATATCAACTTCAAGTGTCACATCATAATTTTCATCTTGTGAGTCAATCACTATTGACTTGGTTGACTTGAGCTTGATGAGATCTTGCTTGAGCTTATCATTCTCATTCTTGATCTTGACATAGTCATCATAGTGATCCGCCACAACCACTTGCTTGCCTTTGCACTTAGGCTCTTACTCAATGGGCTCATCAATCAAATCATCACAAGAAGTGCCAATGTCTATCTTGACAATGGGGTTAGCAACAATAGGAAATGCATCTTCAAGACATTCATTAGCTATAAGGAGAGTATCATAGTTCATTTTTACTTTGGTGTACTCTTCCCTAAGCTTGTTGCATCTTTCTCTAAGCTCTTGTGATGTCCTCTCTAGCTTATCATGTTTCTCTTTTAGCTCTTTGAGAGAGGATTTGAGCTCTTTAGCATGTGAGGATAAGGATTTGTTTTCACTTATTAGCTCATCACTAGCATTTGAGGTTATTTCAAGTTTTTTATGCAAGTCATCATTTTCTCTTTCAAGCTTCTCATTTTTAGCTTGCTCCTTCTTCACAATTTTAGTATACTTAGTGAGCAATTTTATGAGTTCATCATAAGAAGGAGCTTGGTATTCTTTTTCACTTTCGCTATCACTATCATCACTATGATCACTATCCTCTACTTTGGATTGTACCTTCCGGTCACCCTTGGTCATAAGGCATAGGTGTGTAGAGGATGTAGTGGAGGAAGACGGTGATGGTGGAGGAGGAAATGAAGTCCCAATGACTAGTGCGGCCACCTTCTCATCATCACTATCATCGTCAGATGAATCACTTGAATCTTCAATGTCGGTTAGCCAATCACCAACTATGTATGCCTTGCCATATTCTTTTGGTATTCGAACCTCTTCTTCTTGAAGCCATCTCTCCTCTTGTGTGGCTTCTTGTCACACCCGATTTTAAGGACAAAATCGAATGCACATCATATGTATGCCAAGATCAATTTATTCATACATATGACGACTTCATTATAGGATCATAGAAATGTTCTTACTTTAATGATAAACATCATTACAAAATGACCCTTAGGTCTAAAAGAAAATTACATAGACTTTATTTAACTCCAGCGAAAAAGGGACGCCATCTTCACAGGAAGCCAACCGGGGGCAGCACCAACCTAGAACATGTCGGGGTCGAAGGTATCTTCCTCAACATACTCGTCTTCATCTCCAACATCTATGGGGAGCAGGGGGGACAAAGAGGAAGGGTGAGTACATCGAGATGTACTCCGCAAGTGTAGGAAAGTATGACATGAGGCTTGAGCAAGGATAGTGTCGGTGTCTAAAATGGCGGGGTCTAGACGGCCAACGAGTAAATTTCTAAGCGTGTCGGAGCTCGAATGGTTACGCTCGGAGAACACAGAGGTTTATACTGGTTCAGGCACGAACGCCCTACATCCAGTGTGTTGCAGGGTCGTATTACCGAGCGTGGAGAGCTCGTAGAGGGGAGCTACAAGCTTTGGTGAGAGAGGGAAGCGCCTTCCCAGGTCTCGTGCGTATGAGGTTCTTAATTCTGGTGTGTGCTCGCGTGAGTGCGAGTTTGAGTGTGTGTGAATGAACGTTTGGATGTCGAGAGAGCCAGATTGGGGGTCCATTCTCCCCCTTTATACATAGGGAGAGATGGAGGAGTACGGTAGAGAGAGGGGGAGTGAACGTGGGCCCAGCTTGGGCTATTGCCGAGGGGGAACTTTGTCCTCATTCTGTCTTCCTTCTTGAGGAAGATTGCGCTAGTAGACATATGTCCGAGTCCTGTTCGTCCTTGTTGCGCTGTAGTCATGCGTGTTGTGACCGGGGACTCCGCTATTCCCTTACCTGGGCATGGGCTGGGGCTGGTCGCACAGGACCGAGCACCCCCGCGTTCCGTCATACAGGGTTGATGACACCCTAATCCCTGTTGAAGTGTCCGTCGGGGGCATGGCGCAGATGTAGCGTGCGGAAGTCGTCGGTTAGGCAGCACAGGACCTTGTACCGCAGGGTGAACAAAGGTTGGCATGGTGGCGCGCCCTGAGCCACCCATCTGCCTGGCCATTTATAGCCCCACTGCACCCCCTCGAAGTGGGTGCTATCGCACAGTGCGGCGTGGTCGGGAGGAGTTGTTGTAGACTCACGGGCCTACTGCCGCGTGAGTGCAATGTCGGGCTATAAATAGGGGCGGCCGCCTGTGGGGAGATTCACATCCACACAACATGGCCTGCCCCAGATTCTTCCTCCGAGGCCTCGTTGGAGAGTCCCTTGAGCCACCCTGGCGGGCGGCATTTTGAGAGCAGCACCGGGTTCAGAGGAAGTTCTGCATTGGGGGTGCGCGTGTCCCCTTTCGCTCAGTGGCAGGATTAAGAGGAAGCTCTGCGAGATGTGCATAACTTTTTCTTATCCTGAGCACTGGTGGAGCGGACAGTTGTGACCACCCCTGCACGAATCGCTCCCTGGGATGAAGTGTTGGGAATATGCCCTAGAGCTAATCATGTAGATGATTATATTCCGATTGTATCCATGATTAATAAAGTGTTCTTTGAATATCCATTATAGACAACTAGTATTGATTGACAATTATGTGAATTGTTTGTGGAACTCAATTACCTGAATGGTTATTCTAATAGTAGTCCCTGGTCGGCATTCTTGTAAGAGCACACTTGAATATTAGACCAGCACATGTATTAGTTGATGGCTATGTTTCACAAGTCATAGACATAGAGATGTCAAACTAATAATGTGGGCACATGTGAGACATGTAGGCTGGACTGACCCAACAAGAGAAAGTCTCTATTCATGTCATGTACGTTATGTCCTTAGACCTGAGATTGTGGTATGTACTCAAGATGTGAAACGATCTACTTAGAGACTATCAAACGCTACTCCGTTATTGGGTAGTTATAAAGGTGGTCCTTGGGTGGTTGGGAAACATGCTATGAGACATAGACAATCAAGATGGAATTTGCCCCTCTCTTCGTGAGAGAGATATCACTGGATCACTCATGTGATTGGATCAACAAATGCATGGCCATGCTTGGGTTAAGTGTTAACCCACGAGTTGAACCATATATCGAGTGGCGAAGGGAATAACTTGTACATGGTCATAGTGGTTCGTCTGATATGATCATAGTGTATACATAGGAGTTGACACGTCTTGCTAGAGGCCTCTATCAACTATTGGTCGAGTAAGAGTACTTGGGCCATGTCTATGTATGCGTGAGCCCATAGGGTCGCACGCTTAAGGGGTTGGAAGCCTAATTCGGGTTGGACCCGAATTAGACTAGGTTTAGGGTTTCTAATGGGCCTCCACCGTGGGAGCTCGTTAGGACGCCTATATAAGCAAGGGGTGGGCGCGGGGCAAATTGATCCACGCCTTTTGGCAACCGCCGTCGCCTCCCCACGCTCGCGCCTTTTGCTCCTCGCGGACCTAGCAGTCCAGAGGCGCAACGCTTCCTCCCTGCACGTGTGGGATTCCTCGGAGGTGCTGCATCTGGAGCACAAGGACGAACCACGCGAAGGGGACGTTGAGACGGACGACCACGCAACTGCACTGTCTGCTGCGACGCACACGACTACATCAAGTCGTCTTCCGCTGCACCTGCGCGTCTAGTGGTAATCCCATAACCTGTAACTAGCAGTAGATCCTGGTTTATGAGGTCGAAAAGTTTTGTTTTCCGGCTAGCGTAGCAACCTCGTTTTCCATCATGAAGGGCGTAGGATCCATCCCTTTTGCGGATATTCACCATGTGTTCAGTTTTGATGATGAGTGATTGACCAACACGTGAGTGGTTCAGTTTGAGTGGCTTACCCTAACCTCTACGAAGGCAGAAATGTGTGCTTGTCTATCGGTTTGTGGTGTGCAGGTGTTATGTCTAGTGATAGTGGTCAATGACGTGGAGAAGGTCGAGTAGAGGCTTGCTGTGCCGATGGACTGAGAGCGGTGAAGGGCGGAAGCGAGGCTCGGACCGAGGGACCATGGGCATCGGCGGACTAGCTGTGGTGGCTAGTACTTGGCATCGGCGAGTGCGAGAAGACATAGAGGTAGACCGAGTTGACCAAGTCAAGATGGTGGACGCGCGAGTCGAGCAGAGGCTCAGGGGACTCAGAGTCCGACCGGGTGGTGACAAGGTGGCTCGCGTCGAGTGGTTTGGTGGTTTGGGCCTCAAAACCATCCGCGTCGGTTTTCGAGTTTGGGCCGCAAAACTCGGGGTTCGGTAGTTGAGCCCAAAGCTACCGGTGGCGGGTTTCCTGGGTTTGGGCCTCAAAACCTAGGTGGAGCTTCCGAGGAAGCGGGGATGGCACGTGGCGGAATCCTGGAGATTGCGTCGAGGCGACGACAACTCCTGGCAGGAAGCGGGGCCATCCACTCAAATCGAGGGAGATATTTACCGGAGCTTGGACTGCAATGCTTAGGCTAGGTAGTTCACTCATTGTATCTAGGGGGGTCTTTGGGAAATAGCCAAAGCCTCGGATAAATAGAGGATGAAGGGGTATCCTCATCCTATTTCTAGAACCCTAATCACTTGCCCCTCTCTCTTTCTCTCTAGTTCATGAGATCCCTAGGTTGTTTCTACCAACCTTTGTAAGAACTTGGATTTGTTGCGAGGAATCGGAGGCCGTAACCTCCGTAAGCCATGGTGATTTCGATTTCGTGATTGTGTCCCCGTTTTTCTTGCGTTCTTCGCGTTTTGATTTTGCTCTATCTTTTTCCCGAGATGATTTCTCTTTGTAGGGAGTAGCTTTGCGAAATCCGTTTGAACCAAGTTGTTCGTACTCGTGAGGAGCATCTTTGCACTGAAGGAATTTTCCTAAAACCTCACGAGCACACAGATCGGGTGTTTTCTTTGCAGTGTTCTTTGTTCTTGCCCGTTTTCCCCCAAATCCTCATTTCCCCTTGATTCTCACCAAATTGAGCGATAATTTCCTCGGGATAGCTCCTCCATAGCACTAGAAACATGCCTACCAAGTTGGGTTGCTAGTGGAGAGCATTTGGTCGAGTTTTGGGAAGATTTGGTGGAGAGAAAATCGTTTTTCGCATTTACTGCGCATTTGTCGGGGGCGTCGGACGCTCCGAGGGTTTTGCATCGGACGCTGGTACGTGCTGACGTCAGCGTCCATCGCTCGGTGTGTCTGCGTTGTTCAATTTGGCGTCGGATGCTCTTCAGAGTCCGTCGCATCTTGTGCGCTGTGCAGTTTTGTTTTGCTCTCGGGTAGGCCGACGGACGATCTTCACATCGTCTGTCGCCTCGGTAGTTTCTCAGTCTCTATCAGGCTCTCTGTAAGGCCGACGGACGCTCGCCTAAGCGTCCGTCGCCAGCGTCCGACACCCTGCCCAGAAGCGTCCATCGCGCTGTCTTCCAGCGTCCGTCGCCCTGCTGTCCAGCGTCCGACGCCTGTCTTTTGGGCTTTTTTTCTTGGGGTTCTTGCCTCTTTCTCATAGCGGTTGAGAACTCATTCTTGGGGGTTTCCGGTGCGTTTTCCTCCACTGCCGGTGAGCTTTCACTTGTTCGTTTTTCGTCTGAATCCTCGCTCGCGTTGCTCGGGGGAGGTTGAGCACCCATCAACTGGGTGTGTGTTTTTGGGAAGAGTGGCCCGAATATTTCAAGAGAAATTTGAGGCTCCCATTCACCCCCCCCCCCGTCTGGTCGTCATTCTCGGTCCTTCAATTGGTATCAAAGCCGGTTAAGGATCAATCCACCTTACATGGTTCTTGATCCGCGAAGGCGACATGGAGCGAGGTGCTGGTAAACCTCCCTACTTCGATGGAACCAACTTTGCCTATTGGAAGGTACGCATGTCGGCTTACCTCCAAGGGCTTGACACAAATTTTTCGGAGATTTGTGAGAATGAGAACTATGTGGTTCTTGAGGCTCGGATCACCGATGCCCAGGTTACGCAGCATGCATCTAATGCAAGAGCCCGTAGAATTCTCTTCTCTTGTCTGTCTCTTCCGGAGTTTGAGCGGGTTTCGAGTCTCACTATGGCACGAGATATCTGGCAAACACACTTGAGATATCATGAGGGCAACCCTCAGATCAAATCCAGACTCTTCGACACATACCATAGAGAGTACGAGAACTTTGCTCACTTGGCCGGCGAATCTGTTGACGAGATGTTCACTCGCTTACAATCTATCGTCAACAAGATGCGTGCTAATCGAGCCAAATTGCCTTATGATGATCATGAGATGGCTATCAAGCTTTTGCATGCTCTTGATCGGAAGGTGTGGGAGATGAAGGTGGCTGCCATTCAGGAGTCACCGGGCTATGATGCCCTGACCGTGGATGAGCTGTTTAGCAAGCTCAAGTCCTCGGAGATTGACTACCAGACCCGGGACAAGCTTGAGAACCCATCGAAACCATCTATGGCGTTGGTTTCTGGCCCCGGCGGTATGTCTTCTTCCTCCTCTGACCCTTCACACTCTTTGTTCGCTTTGTCTTTGATTTCTGTGACAGAGGATCAAGTGGAGGCTCTTGGAGATGATGAGCTGGCTTTGGTCATCACCAAGTTCTCATGGTTTCACAACAACCGTTTGAACCGTCGGCGTGGTGGCTCAGCCAAGGGGTGCTACCGTTGCGGTGATGAGGATCACTTCATCGCAAACTGCCCCAAGAAAGTTGTGGGCGACTTCACCAAGCGCAAGGACAAGCGCGAGCACCACTTCAAGGACAAGCACAAGCCCAAGGGTGGCTACCACCGAAGGTCCTCCAAGAAGGTGATCGACAAGGTGAAGGCCAAGCACCAAGCCTTCCTCGCCTCCCTCAACGACATCGATCCCTCCTCCGACGGAGGTGCTTCTTCAAGCGATGATGAGTCGAAGGGAAAGGTTGGGGACAAGTTCAACGGCCTATGCTTCTATGCCGACGCCAAGCACGATGGTTTTTGCACCATGGCGATTGAAGAAGGTAAGGTCGGGAAGCGCGAGGTTGAGCACCCATCAACTGGGTGTGTGTTTTTGGGAAGAGTGGCCCGAATATTTTGAGAGAAATTTGAGGCTCTCATTCACCCCCCCCTCTGGTCGCCGTTCTCGGTCCTTCACATACAAACCCAGATTCTACTCGGGTACGACGACAAGACCGAAGTGTAGCTTAGGACTCTAAGTTTGTAACCGAGTAGGATCAGGAATAACCCTCGGCTAGTCCATGGACTATAAAGGGCTGGTGAGGGTATCACCCAAAAAATATATGGACATACTACGTAACACCTGATACGTAGAGTGACACCAATACTTTGTATTACAAGACCAAAGCAATAACAAGTGACCCAACTGGACGTAGGGATATTACTCGATTGTATCGAGGGCCTGAACTAGTATAAATCGTGTGTCCCTACGTGTCCAACCACCAAGGTTTCACTATTTGCCGATGCATGAACAACTGTCTCGGGTAACCCCGTGATAGGCTATCGGTGGTAAAACATCGACCCAGCCTGTCCAACCAGCCCAGCCTGCCCCCCCCAGGCTAGCAGGCAGTCCAGCAGACCAACCAGCCAAGGTGGCCTAGCAGCAGCAACGGCCCAGTGACCGCCCCCCTTGCCGGCCCAACCGCACGCAGGCCCAGCACCCCGAGGCCCAGTCGGGCTTCCCACCCAACAGATCCGCGGTAGCCGCCTCCCTCTCTCTCTCTTTGCCTTGCTGATAAGTGGCCCCGTGGGTCCCACTTGTCATCCCCCACCTTTTCCCTCCCTCTCTGCTTTTCCTTTGGCAACGGGGCAGAGCAGAGCAGAGCACCATGCCGTCCCTAGCGGCCAGAGGCGGGAACGGGAGCACGCCGCGCAGCCCCACTCGGCAGCCGCCCCGCAGTCCACCCCCCCACCCCCCGCAACCACCCCCGCTCAGCGCCAAGAGCCTGCTGACGGCGCCCGCCGATGCCAGCGCAGGCCGTGACACCGCCGCAGAGCTTCTTTTGACCGGCGCCATTCGAAATTGGAGCGCGTCGCGGCAGCCGGAGCCATCCCGCTTCCCCCCAAAACCCTAGACGAGCACCCACATCTGCCCTCCATCCGCCTCCACTCCCCATCCGCGTCGTTCACGCCCGCCATAGCCAAGCTGGGCTATAAATAGGGGCAGCGCCCTCGCACCGCGCCCCTCCCCAGCCACCGCCGCCACGCAACGGCCACACCTAGACTACCCCGGAAGTAGAAGAAGGGAGAGGGAAGAAGGAGCAGCGGGAGCAAGCCGCCGCCGAAGGAAGCCGCCCCTGCCGCACGCAGTCCAAGCTTGCCGATCGTCGTTGTCACGCCGTCGACTACATCGGCGTTGCGGCTCTGCACGGCACGGCACCGCACCGACTCGCCATTGCATCACCTCGCCTGCACTGCTAGCCTTCTTCACCGCCAGCTACGGTGAGTTGCCGAACCCCGACCCGCTCTGGCGTCCTCGCTCGCCATGGCCAGGCCCGGCTATGGCGAGGTCACGTTCACCCCGCACCTCGCACCCAGAGCTTCAACCGTCTGCACCGTGACCTCCACCGACCGCAGGAGACCCTCAAACACCGCACCACAGCCCCCCAACACCCGCTGCGCCGAGTCGGCCGCGTACGCCTCACCGGCACGGCCGAGCCCCCTAAGCGCCACCGCGTCGCAGCCGTTCTCCCACAGTCCGGCCGCCTCGCTAGCCGAGGAAGGGCCGTTGAGCTCCGCCGCCGTTGCGCGCACACAGCTGCATAGCTGGAAGCGACCGTAGGTACCCCCACCGCCTTGATCGCCGGAGGTCCGCCTCCCGTGCCGCACTGACACCGCGGGTCGTGAAGCGCACTGCCGCGCCACACGTGTTCTGCACTGCCGTGGCCACGCCTAGCCCTTCCGCTGTCCGCGCTTCTCGCCGCGACGTCGTCATTTCGCCGAGTGCGCGCCGCAGCCACAACCACGGAGCTCCTCCGCCGCCACGTGCACCCAGCCATGTAGGCCCGCCCGACCAGAGGTCTGAGCAGGAGAAGGACGGAACTGGACGCCCCGTCGTCCGTGACGGCGCGGACCGCACCGGCCAGCAAGCAGAGGCGGAGGGGAGAGCAAGCCGGGAGCACCCGCGAGCGTGCACACGCACTGCGTGCCCGCGCCTGAGTTGAAGCAGAGGAGGCAGCGCACGCGCGCGGTTCATCAGAGACAGGCCAGGCGAGGAGGAGAGTCCACCATGGACCGAGAGCAGGAGGAGGGGGGAAAGTGGACGGTCTGGTGAACTCGGTCCATCGAGAGCCAGCACCAGCGCCCGCGGGCTGACAGGAGAAAGAGAGTGGGCCTCAGCGCAAAGCCGGCCCAAGGCAGGAAGAGAGGGAAATGTAGAGGGGGAGAAGATTGGTCCGTGCGCCTTCGGGCCTCGGAGCCGGCGCGGCCCAGCAAGCAGCAGGCCAGCAGACCCCTTGTACCGAGCCAGCCGGGCCAAATAGCCACAGCCGGCCCACAACTCTATATCCACCCTTTTTCCTTTGTTTTAACTTGGAAATGAGCTAGAGAAATTTATAGTAAATTCATGCCTTTTCGGAATAATGCAAACTTGGTGTCTGAACCTTTCTAAAACCAAACCCTAGGTTTTAGGCCTGTGTTTGAGTGTATTCGGGTCTTTTCGTTCTCTATTTGCATCTTTGTGCTTATCCGTAGAAATGTCTAAGTCGTGGTTCTTGTTGCGGTTTAGACTCGGAGGAGCCGATCGCTGAGGAGGAGGACCCAGACTACACAGAGGACACCGGTGATGACTGGACAGGTGCCACATCCCACCCATCTCGTAGCACCCACTAGTCATATCATGATCTTGAGTAGATTGCTAGTGCTTTATTATTTATGCAAATGCTCTGAATAGGTTGCATGGTAGATTGCTTGAAAAACCAATACCTTGTCGCAACCTTACCCCTGCACACCTGCTTATAGGATAGACACCGCTTATATTACCATGTCACATGCTCTATTCGTGCTTTTACCTTGATGCTGTTTAGAGGACTTGCTTGTGCGTGGAATAGGCACGGTGTGCCACTAAATGTTATGATAACAACTAGGGAGATCTTGGCGTGTGTCTTGGGTGTGTGGTGAGGGTTGAGTCGATCAGACAGGTCCTACGACGAGTCCGTGGGACGAGTCTTGCCGGGGGTGCGACCTGGGCATCCCCACGTGAGGTACCTGTGGCGAGTACTTGTGTTCTGAGGAGATCCCGGGGCGAGCCCCGGGATAGAGGTGTTGTGATGGCACGGGGGAGTATCCCGATTGTGGAGATGACCTGTCTGATTTCACCTAGGACCTGATATCAAGTGGACCGGAACCTTGCGAACCTTCGTGCACACCACTCGTCCCTGATGGGCGGGGTACGGATGTCTATCGGTTTGGGCGATGCCATTACTGCCAGGGTGTTAGGTGATAGGGTGGGTGGTACCGGTGTTGAGACATGTACCATCCTAGATGCGCAGTACCACGGTGGCCAGGTGTTGCGTCTCCCAGTCTCAGTTTGCCGGTGCGCCGGGGAGCCCCAGGGCTGAGTGGCAGGATGGTGTCGTACCGGATCGGGAGATAGCCCGTTGTCAGCCTAGACCGCGGCCACGGTCGATGATGGTGATCTTGTGGGTACAGGTGTACACACTCTGCAGAGTCGATCGATCTATACGTATAGTCGTGTCCCCGGAAATGGACATTCCCTTGACCTACGCTTCTCTTGAGTAGTGAGATGAGTCTTTTCTTCTCTCCCCCGGGGTTTTGTAGGATCGGGCTGTGAGCCGCTGAGGCAAGAACGAGAGGGAGTTGTCTTGTCGCCTAGAGAGTGAGAATGCGGGTTGTGAGATGTGTGTGGATGGGATGGATGTGTGGGAAATGTGATAAAACTTGATATACAACTTGCTTATTACTTTATTTGCTTAATAAACCTGCATAGAAAAAACCACAGCCAAATATAGTTCTCTTTTCTACCCCTTGCCTACCACTTTCCACAAAGCAAAAGCAAAGCATAGGGTGGGAGCCAGTGGCCAGTACAAATCGTACTGAAAGATTTTGATTTAGGTGACGAGCCGGAGGACGAGTTCAAGGACGTCGACCCGGAGGAGTAGGGTTTCGTGCTGCGCTAAGTCGGAGATGCTGAAGATCTGCGCTTCCCTTCACTGTTCTACATGCTGCGTGCTCATGTGATTCCGCCCAGGTGGCGATGTAATAAATAAATTAGACTCATAATGTACTCTTTACTTTTAGAATTTGTGTATGAAATTGATTTATCGGCTGTAATTTGATAATGCGATGGGATGATCTTCGGGACTATCGTATTATAATTCGCATCTGTGGATTTTCCCTTCGAGGAAAATTGAGATCGTTACAGAGGATCTGAGTCGTTAGATCTAAAGTGGTCAGCTCAGATTAAAAGGGAGAGAGGGAGGGTTCTCAGCTGGGAACAGTAAATCCGACCGGCGGATTTCATCGCCGACGATGAGTAACTCGTTGGCGTCAGTCGATCCGGGCCTCTGGGCCTCGGTTTCGAGTGGGGAGAGATCCAGTAGAGAGAGAGAGAGAGAGAGAGGAACTGGCGAGCTCACCTAGGGCAATGTCGGAAGGCGAGGAATCACAATGAGGTCCGCTCGCGGCGAAGGCGGGCGGTGAGCTACCTACAGGGCACGACGAGGTCGGGTGAGTCGCAAAGAGCAAGAAAGAGAGAGAGGAGCGACTCGGTGACTTCGCGAGGGCGACATGAAGCTCGGAGGGTTGCTCACGGAAGTGATTGTGGGACCAAGCGACTCGTCGGCAAGCAGAGCGGCGACGAACACGGTGTTGTTCAGCTAGGGCACGGTGCGGCCTCGACTTCGATGGGTAGAGGAGAGGGGTGCGGTGCTATATATGGGGCCAAGAGGGAGGGAGTCCGTGTGTAGCATGCCATAACGGGGGAAGTGTCTGAGTCGGACTCCTCTGCTCGACGGCAGAGTTCGAAGAGGAGAAGGAAGGGAGGAAGAATACGCCGCCGATAGGTGGGGCCTCAGTGTCAGCGGAAGAGAAAGGGAGGGGGAGTTCGTCCTCTCAGTGGCCGAGCTAGAGAGAGGATAAAGGGAAGGAGGAGGGAGGCGCGCGTGGGACAGGGTGAGGGGAAGCGGCCCATGCGGAGAGGATAAAGGGGAGAGGAAGGAGCGAGGTCGGGTTGGGCCGATCGTGCCGAATGGAAGAGAGAAGGATAGGAAGGAGAATTTTCCCCCTTTTCTTTTCTGAAATGATTTTCTAAGTCCATTTTCGAAATGAATTTGAATTCCCTTTTTGCTTTGATTAAACTAATCAACACATAAGTATAAATGCAGTGGCATGAATGCACAAACACGTTGCTCAACCCTAGGAAATTTTAAATTGATGAAAATGTTTTTATTCTCCTACATTTTCATGAGCACAAAATTCAAAAATAGATGAAATTAACTTATTTCCAAATTTCCAAATTGTTGGGTGTTGCAATACCCCCTTTGTTTGGCGTAGTTAGGTTAGAAAAGAGAGCAAGGGGGTGGTAGCTGTCGGTGGTATTATTAGTTACGGTAGGAGGGGAGTGGGTTGTTTTATAGGCCTAATCAATTTGTTAAGGTGGGGTTTATTTGTCGATTAGAGGCGATAGATCAGAGGTTTCTCTGTAAATTAAACTAACTCCACTGTCCCCCTGCAAACATTTTTGTAGGAGTGAAACGGCAGGTTCTAGTTGGGTGATATATATATATATATATATATATATATATATAGATATCATATTTGCTGGATCTATAGATCTTGAATCTCCACCTCCACTATAATATTGACCAGGTCTAGATCAATTACAGAAGGCATCATACATTATGCCAAGAGCCATGACACGCTAGCTGTTCAACTATAATAACCCATTTGCTATTCGTTAATGTAACTCCCTTCTCGTTGAAGATGCCGAGAGTCAGATCAGCGCTCTAAGCGAGCATATATAAATTATTCACAATTAGCATATCATCATTCATCGATCAGTACGTAAAATACTCCACGCATCCTTTGACAGCTTACAGAAACATTTTTTATCGCGTAGTGTGGTAAGCATCTAGGCCCACTGAATTCGATCCTATAATATATATATAGCTAGTCAACGGACGATCGGTTCAAAACTAGCACGCCAACGCAATGCCAGAACAAATGGCAACACAAATTTTATTTTATTTTATTTTCCAAATGACGTTGCGCTGTACTCTTTTTTTTTCCGAATAGACGTTGCTGTACTCTATACTGGCGATTTGCACCCGTCCCATCGTCGTCGCACGTTGTTCACCCTCCAGGCAACCCCTAAACCTGCCGGCCACCCCCGGTTGTCGTTCGTTCTGCCCAGCAGAGCAGGCCACCCATGGCGGTCAGCGCGAGCGCCTTTGGCGCGCACGTCATCCGGGCGCTGGACGACATGCTGCTCCGGGGTCCGCTGCGCAAGGCGGGCGCCGAGCTCCGGGACGATGCCATGAAGCTCCGGGGGCAGCTGGAACAGGAGCTGCTCTACTCGCAGGACGCCGAGAACCAGGTTCTCGAGGATGACCGCGCGCGGCGGTGGCTGGAGGAGCTGCGGCAGGTGCTGTACAGAGCCGACCACCGCCTCCTGCAGGCGTACGGCGCCGACGACGACGCACAAGAGCAGCATCGGAGGTCCATGTCTCTACTACCTCTAACGGTGAGTGAGTGAGTGAGCAACGACAACGACTTTTGCATGCGTTTGTCCGTGGCTTTGTTTCTTTCTTTCTTTCTCTCTTTTCTTTCGGATTTAACTTGTCCGTTTGTGCTTTTCATTGAGTTGGGTTAGTCAGGGGACAAAGTTACAGAATCAAATACGCAGTCCCATCATCAGATATATAGTCTCTTGACTCTCTTCCTTGACATCCTTCTAACCTTTTTGGCATCTCTCAGTGAATGACTGCACCAGCAAATTAAAGGGTGTGTGCTACCGGCCATCTGAGAAGTAATAAATTGTCTTTCTTTAGTTTATCGCTATCAGAAAAAAAAAAGGAGATGTTACCTTTTCAGACAAAGGAAAATTTATATATCCTGATCTCTACAGGGTCTTACACTTAATCATCTATATATGTCCTATTTGGTAGGGCTCCTACTGACTCTAGCTTTTCTAACGCATTTAATATTCCTGCACTATTCATAGAAGCCGTTTTTATCTCTCCTCGTCTCACAGAGCTACTGAAAAATCCGACTTCTCCTGTTTTCACTGGCTCTGTGAGAGGAGGTGAGAGAAGCGATAAAAACAACTCCTATGAATAGTGCAGAAACAATGGATGTGTCAGAGAAGTTGGAACTGGTAGGAGCCCTACCAAACGAGGTCAAACTCTCAAAGAGTTCCAAATTTGAAGGCGGGATCGACGAAAAATAGCCATAAAGTAAATGCAAAATCTATTACATGGATAGCCATGTATTCTCGATGAAGATCCATATTATCAGTCTCTAGTACTCGACATGCCCACTTCAAATTAGGTTTGCGGGCCTTCTTGCCGAAGAGAAGAAAAGAGCTCTCAAAGAGCACCAAATTTAGAAGGAAACTAACAACAAACTAACTAGACGCAAAGTCTACAGGAAGAACCGGGAGAAGCAACACCAAACACCCTAAAAGGATAAAGCTTTATATATGTAAGGAAAGAAGAATCAAAGCTGTTTTTTTAATATGAAAGAGTTGCAATTTATGTCTCCTAGCTTCCTTCAAGCTCAGCTTCTTTGGAGAAGCACCTAAAGGAGGAGGAGTAGTATAAACAAGTCATGAATTTTAGAGGACAACTTGAATTTTAGGTGGCGTCTACCTTGGGTGGAATAATCATTTTGGTGCTTCACAATTATGGCACAAGCAAGTTTTTAGAATGGCCATTTCATTCAATAAAATTTTTTTGGCACCATTTTATATTGGATCTATCAAACCGGTTTAGTTCTTAAACTTTATGTTTTAGGGATAATTTCGTCCATGAATTATCAAAATGCCTTTTAGTCCTTGAACTTTTGTTTTTGGCTCAAGTTTTTCTCTTTTCCTACATGGATAGTTATTATTAGGTACCATTATCTTTGGTGTCGTCCTAGCTACCTAATTGGATCAACTATATATTCATATTTAGAAAAAAAACACATAAATACAGGCATGCATATTCTTGAATATGAGTTATTTTTTAGCTAACACTAAAAGTAGTTATGGAAAACATTGTGAATTTGTTGTTATTTTAATTTATCTTTGTGTTTTTATAAGGTGCTCCATCATTCCAAATTACAAGCTCCTTTGACTTTTTTGATACATTTATTTAGCTATACATTTATATATAATAATGTGTCTAAATATGTAGTTAAATGAACGAATCAAAGTCAAAGCAATTTATAATTTGAAATAGAGAGAATACTAAATAGTATTTGTAACGGTTGTGAACGCGTGAAAATAATGTAATAGGGTGTGTATAAATGGTATCGTTACAAGGCATTTTGGATAATATTAATCGCTTTGTTATGCTAGTGGTTTTGTGGCGGATAAGTCGACGTTGTTTTGTTGTAAAAAGATATTATACTATTGCTAATAAGTCGGACTGATAAGTTCGAGCGAATAATACAATGATGAAGTTGAGTTGACTAAGTGCGCGACATTGCAATGTTTCAAATAGAACGAGCGATGAAGTTGAACTAAAAATAAAAGTTTAAGAACTAAATGGACTTTGATAGTTTATGATTTACTAGCAAACGTGCCCGTGCGTTGCAACGAGAGATAAAAGATATAATATAATAGGTAAAATATAAAAAAATAGATATATGGATAGAGAGAGATATATATGTTTGTTTGTTTTCTTCCTATATAGACCGGAATTATTTAGAAATATATGAGATGTGGAAAGAAAACAGAGTTCAAACTTTTTTTTTGTCCGCCCATTCTTTGATCGATCTTCCTATAAGGCTCTAACTACCGGACGGCTCTAACTACCGGACAATGAAAAATGAGTACGATTCTAAAACCTATTAAATCGTGTATGAGACCCGGACTCGAAAACATCCAGCTTTCTATACGAATCTTATTCCGACGTAACCAATAAGAAAAGATAAATATATTCTAAAAAAATATTTCCCAATATACGTGATGGCAGTCATAAAACCAAAACATTATATATGCTCCTACGTATTTTTAATCTTAATCTATCTTAATAGAAAAAAGTAATCTCTACCAAATATATAAAAGAACAAATGTATATTTCAACATGTTTTATTTTAATTTCCTATAATACATTGGATTCTAATACGTTTCTATTATTTTAGGGAGTTGAGTTTTTTTAATTCTATTTTCTAATCTTGTCCGTTTGAGATTCTTTTTTCTTTGTTTTTTCCACTTAATTTGGTACGTACTGAAGTTTCTTTTTTTTACGAACCAGGGTTCTTTTTGGTTCACGTTTACGAATCATGTTCGTCCGAGAGTGCTAAAAAAGAATGAGCTGGACCAAAATTAAAGTGGAGAGAAATTTTGGAAAAATTAAAAATAAGGTAGGTATTGATAATGAAATTGAGTCTAAAAGATACAAAGTTTGATGACCGAAACGGTTATTTTTAAGTATAATGGGATAAAAATGAGGACAAAAAGACGGCCATATTGAAAATTCAGAATTAAAAGTCAGCGTCGGTCAATAGTTTAGCAACAAAATTGTTATTCTTGCGACTTTAGATGATTCCAAGCGCCGGTAGGGGCTGGTGCGGCCACGCGGCATGGTCGGGGTCGGCCCTCCGGCGGCGTATGGCCGCGGCCACGGCGAGCGGCGTCTGGGGGAGGGCGGGAGGTGGCAGGCGGAGACAGGGGGGCACGGTGCGCAGGCACCCCTGGATGGGCGGCGGCGCGTGGGTCGCGCCGGCGGTGGCGGCCGCGGCGGATAGGCGCGTCAGTGGACACGCCGGGCGGGCCCGGGGGCGGCGGAGGTAGGCCCCAGCTGGGGCGGTGCGGTCGTGTCGGGGGCGGTCAGCCACTCGGTTATGCTTTGGCCTGGCGCTTAAGCCAAAAACCAACTCTTTTGAAGTTCATGAGCATTAGGCAGTAGCCAGATCTTCT
This sequence comes from Microstegium vimineum, assembly GCA_022036555.1. NCBI lineage: Eukaryota > Viridiplantae > Streptophyta > Magnoliopsida > Poales > Poaceae > Microstegium > Microstegium vimineum. The sequence goes on along the minus strand of CM039135.1, from coordinate 2,487,969 downwards.
AGGTTTGTTTGTTTGTTTGTTTGTTTGTTTTATTTATTAGTTTCCTTACTGATACACTCTTCATTTACAGATTGTGCGCCGTTTTACCATGGACAGGCATATCAAGCAAGAAATAAGGAACTTACTTAAGGATATAGGTTCAGTATCTAACAACCGTCCTCCCACGCTCGAAAGCAGAGAAATGGGAGATGATCAGCATACATGTGATGGTCAGGAACTTATGCGCCATGACAATTTAGTGGATACAGAAAAAATTGAGATGAGAATATTGCCATTGGTCGACAAATTGACAGAACATCATGAACCATCTCGGCAGTTTATCATTTTTGCAATCCATGGGTTTGGAGGAGTAGGAAAAACAACTATTGCCAGAAAAATATTTGATGATCAGAGGACGCAAAGTGCTTTCAGCACACGCGTATGGGTGTCCATTTCTATAGGATCCAGTGTTGCTCAGATCTTACAGGCAACATGTGCTGCTCCTGCTATAGGGGTCCTGAAAGTACCAAAAACAAAGAACAAAGTCCAGATGCTGTTGGCTGACAAGATTGGGGGAAGGAGAATCTTTCTGGTTTTTGATATATACAATGGCGTTCCCTCAAAACAAGGCATAGATAACGCTGAAATATTTGGGAACCTGATTGAAGTCCTCAAATTCTTTCATGCTGCTGCTGAAGGGAGCTGTGTTTTGATAACAACCAATGATGAGAACGTTGGCAATGAGATAAAGTCAGCTCAAATCCAGAAAGGCGTCGAAGGATACGGTCTCCAAACAGACCGCATATGGCAGCTAAAAGTGGAAGATAGTTGGATGTTACTACTTAGGGCAGCTTGTCTGGATCAAGCCAAAATCACGCCTGAACTAAAGAAAATTGGTATAGGGATTCTTCAAAAATGCAATTGTCTTCCTCTTGCAATCGAGGCCGTTGGAGGTGTTCTTCGTCGAAAGGGATACATACAAAAGGAATGGGAGGGAATACGTGATAGCAGTGCATTTTCTCTCAAGGATCCTACCACTGGAACTGAAGGAGGAGTTAGCAGCAGCATTTATCTGAGCTACCAGTATGCGCCACCACATCTAAAGCAATGCTTTCTTTATTTATCACTTTTCCCTGTAGATTTTGAGATTGAACAAACACTTGGTTACTCAGTTATGGATTTCAGAGGGCCTTATTGATATTGGTAGAAGACATGCCCATGAGACTGCTGATGAGCAGAACAGTGTTTCCCAACAGGAATCCAACAAGCACAACAACAGTGAAGACACAGCACAAGAGCGAAACAATGCTTTGTCTGAAATTGTTCCTGTTGATGATGAGAACAGTGTTTCATCAGAACATGCTAGAGAGAACACTACTTCTTTGTTGCAAGGGATAGTGGAGGGACACGACCGTAAGCCACCTAAACGGTCACCTTGCATCAGCAGCAGTGGACATTCTTCAGAAACAAGTCTAGATAATAAGCAAATCCGTTGTTTGGTTCAAGACTTGGCTGACTCATGCTTCAAAGAGCTTACAGAGAGGGGTCTTGTTCAACGAGAAAACAAAACAAAAAGCTATAAGCTGCACGAGCAAGTTAGGAAAATTGCAGAGTCCTTAACTGAAAATGAGGTATGTGCTGGCGACCCCAAGTATGTGGCTACATTGCCAGCTAGCCTGTATCGTCTATCTTTTCTGAACAAAGGACTAACCACTATCCCTGAAGACGTCGGAAGGCTAAATAGTCTGAGGACGCTTCTCCTATCTGGCAATCCACTTGGTGAAACTGACATGGATACTATATGCAAGAACCTGCCATTATTGCGAGTTCTTGACCTCTCAGATACAGAGATCCAATCTGTTCCAAAGACGTTGGGAAATCTGGTGTACCTTAGGCACCTAAATCTTTCCCGTACAAGAATAAGAGCACTCCCTGAATCCATTGGCCGCCTCAGGAGACTGCGGTTCTTGGGTTTGCGGGAATGTGAACATCTCACTTCCCTTCCCAAAAGCATACAAAAGTTACTGAAGCTGGAATATCTCGACTTTAGAGACAGTGGCATTACAAAGTCCACAAGGTTGCACAATCTGAGGCATCTTGCACTTCTTCATGGCTTTGTAATGGACAGCATGTCTTCAAATGGCTTACTTTTGGAAGATCTGCAGAACATGAGAAATTTAAGCGACCTGCAGATAGATATTAGAAAAATTGTAGGCATAAACAATGAAAGCGATGGAAAGGAAATGCTGAAGCTTAAGAATAAAGGTAATCTCAGGAACCTGGACATCAGATGCTGTGCTGTTAACCCAGAAAAGTTATCAGCTGGAGATCCAGAGAGATTGAAAACAATGGTCACACAGCTTCATCCTCCTCAGTGTTTAGTGTCACTCAAAATTGATGGTTATCATGGAACTGATTATCCAAAATGGTTATGTTTCTCTGAGCTTCCAAATCTGCAACACCTTAGCCTGGAAAACTCCAAGTTCTGTGAAAGGTTACCACAAATTTGGCATCTTCAGAAGTTGAAGTTTCTCAGAATAGCCAATCTTTCCAAGCTGCAAACAATTGACATGCAACCAACAGCACAAATGCCATTATTTCCTAATGTAGAGGAGTTGGAAATTGAGGACATGAAAGTTTTAGAGTACTGGTCAGATTTTCGAGCTGGTGACCTGCTACACCTTCGAAAGCTAGCACTCAGAAAGTGCCCAAAGCTGAAGCACCTTCCGGGTGGCTTGGAGCACTGCAAAATTATGTCAAAGATGGAGCTGATAGATGCAGGACTAGTACAGGTCCTTGAGAAAATCCATGTGCAAGAATTGCTTGTGGAAGCAATGCCAAGTCTTAGGGAAGTGTCAAATCTTCCACTAATGAAGGCATTTACAGTGACCAGCTGCCCAAACCTGGGAATTGTTTCAGGGGTGAACTCGCTGCAGCACATTCACATGGAAGATGAACAGCTTGAACAGCTTCCGAAATGGCTGGGACAGCATTTTCCAAGGATAGAGACACTAGACATTGTAGGGAAAGAACAACTTCTTGCGAGATGTGAACGCAGTAAGGAAGACTGGTATATTGTTCGAGAGATTCCACGTGTTTATGCATATTTGGCTAATAGATTGCCATATTTCTCATATGCCCGGGGCAGTGATTTCTTTTGCAAATACAAGATACAGAGAACAGATGCACATAAGGATAATCTTCCTCCACCACAAGCTGGTGTACAGAGAACAGGTTTTACAGTCTCATCCAGCTCCGTAGGAAACGATGGTTCATCATTGCGACCAGCTCCAGCTGATAAGACCTACAGCAACAAGATAACCAGGCTGGACTTTTTAGTGTTGGTTACTACCATGCTTATGACGAATTTCAGTGTCCCTCATCGCAACCCATTCGAAGAATTTTTTTTGCTTTCTGTGTACACTGGGCTTTTATTAGCCTCTTTTTTTTTTGTAAACTTGCGTCATTAACCTGAATGTGCTACTTTAGTTGCCCATTTGGCCTCGTGTAATTGCATAGCATGTACAGCTTGATCTGTTTCTCATGGTTAGAGCTTGTGCACAGCTTGATCTGTTTCTGTACAATGCATGCACAGCTTGATCTGTTTCTCATGGTTAGAGCTTGTGCAGCCGATTTTGTGTGGTAGTTATTTTCTTTAATTTTTCTCGTTTTGGACCTGTGAACTCAGTAGTTTGTAGACTGTCTTTTACTAGGAGATTATTCTTTTTACTAGCTGATTTTGTATGGAAGAATTATCTTTGCTTTTGCTGTACGCTATTCCCTGTGTCCCATATTAACTGTCGTTTCTGGTTTTCGTGTCACAAGTTTAACTCGATTTGTAGAAAATATTTGTATCATTTATATCATCAAATAAATTTATAGAAGGCTAGATTCAAAGATCTTTCTAGTGATACTAATTATGTATCATAAAGAGCTTGTGGAAGCAATGCCAAGTCTTACAGCAGTGTTAAATCTTCCACTAATGAAGGCATTTACAGTGATCAGCTGCCCAAACCTGGGAATTGTTTCAGGTGAACTCGCTGCAGCACGTTCACATGGAAGATGAACACCTGGAACAACTTCCGAAATGTCTGGAACAGCATTTTCCAAGGATAGAGACACTAGACATTGTAGGCAAAGGAACAACTTCTTGCGAGATGTGAACGCAGTAAGGAAGACTGGTATATTGTTCGAGAGATTCCACGTGTTTATGCATATTTGCCTAAGAGATTGCCATATTTCTCATATGCCCGGGGCAACGATTTCTTTTGCAAATACAAGACACAGAGAGCAGACGCACGTAAGGATCATCTTCATTCACCAGAAGCTGGTGTACAGAGAACAGATTATGCAGTTGCGTCCAGCGGCACAGGAAATGATGATTCACCATGGGGACCAGCAGCTCCAGTTGACGAGACCGGACCACCTCCAGCTGATGAGACCTACAACAAAATGTTGACGGCGGTGTCATTGTTTGCTGCTGTCGTGCTCTCGATGACCATGAATCTCACCGACTCCCACCACAACCTGTTAGAAGACATCTCTTTGTTTTGTTTCTACGTCTGTACGTTGTTTTACCTATCTTTTTTGGTAACGAAACGGCATCGGTAGCCTGGAATGTGCCACGGTGCCCTCTTGTATCTCTATACCGTCATATACCTGGGCCACAATACATCTTTTGGACAGCTTGATCTGTTTCTGATGGATAGAACTCGTAGTGGTCATTTTGTGTAGTAGTTATTTTTGTTGATTTTTCTGGCTTTAGCCCTGAACTCTTTTGTAGACTGGTTTTTACTGGTACATGATTTTATTTACAGCTCCTGATGCAACCAAAGTTCCCGACATCGTCACTGTGCTCAGTTATGTTGCAAAAGCAGTGTGTACTAGCAGTGTTACATAGTAGTAATACCTGGTAGACTGGTACCCTCGGTTCCAAAGAGTTTTTACAAGGGTTTTAGAACCGACCGTATGCAAGTGTAAGTAGAAATCGCTTTCAGTCAGTCCTCACCTGAAGATGAAATCCATTTTGTACCATTGGTTCCTAGTGGCAAAACAATGATGAAGATCATATATGTACTTGTCATTTTTGCATCATCGGTTATAAGCATCAACCAGCGGTCCAAATTCAATTCTTTACCGTCGGTTGGATCCACAGCTGACACTCTCAAAGTAGTGAAAAGGCCCAAGCACATTCTATTGTGATTGAATTTTATATAAATTCAGTTCACTTGTAAACTAGAATTGGTTCAATATATACTTCCCAGTCACAGGCATGCACCAAAGAAAGCATGATCACCATAAATTCCATCCAATTCACAGAAGTCCCTATGCTTGCTTACCCAGAGTTGTTCTCTTTTGCCAAGTCCAACAACACCATAATAGCTGAAGCCAAAATCAGTGATAATCTTCTTAATCTTTTCCATCTGCCTCTCAGAGCCCTGTTCGCTTGGCTTATCAGCCACCGAAACAGTGTTTTTGTCTCGTAGAAAAATAGTCAAAACAGTATCAGCCGCGGATTATCAGCCAAAAAACAGCCAAGCGAACTGATCTGCAGCAACTTCAACTGAATGACAACAATGATCTGTGGACCTGCATATGGATCTCTAGTGCCTTACAGACACCTTAAAGGTCATATAGCAACTCACCCAGGCATCAATTGGATATGGAAAAGCTCATGTCAGAATAAGCACAACGCATTTGCCTGGCTCATCCTAAAAGACAGACTCAGTACCAAGGAGCTTCTCAAAAGGAAAAATATGAAACTGTGTGTGCTATGTAACCGGGCAACCAAGGAATCAATTTTTCACATGCTCATAGATTGCCCATTTGCAGCAGTTTATTGGAGTTGGCTTGGTATGCAGGTAAATCATCAAGGAGATCTATTGTTTTGCCTGGAGAGTTTCAGAAGGCAGCTTCATGTCCCTTTCTTTATGGAAATTATTATATTGATGTGCTGGGCCATTTGGCAAACAAGAAACAGGTTCATCTTCAACAACTGGCAGCCTTCATTGCATCAAGCTAAGGGAATTTTCAAGTCTGAATTTGCATTATTTTTGTTTCGCGCAAAGAGAAGATACTTTCCAGGAAATCATGGTTAACCAACCTCGCTTAACCTGTGTCCTGGAGCACATTTTCTTCTTTTCCTTTTTTGTTTCTTGAGCTTCTTTTTGTTAGCTAGAGTTTCTTTCGCTTTTACCTTTTTTTTTCAATCCTGTACTGGAACTTTTGTCAGCTTTCAATAAATACCAGTAGGGGTGCGCCCCTCCTGTTTACTTTCCAAAAAAAAGATCACAAAAGTCGTCCATACCTAAACAATATAGGAGTTCAAGGCATGTAGCCTAAATGATTCAGACCTGTTTGACGGGTTACTCATCTTACTAAACTTAATCTTGGGGAAAAGTTGTGCCTGATCCATCATTTGCCATCTTATTGCCAAGGGCACATTTAGAACGTAAGAATTTCCCAGTAGTAGAAAAGTTACAGGAATCAGAAGATATATATTCTATACAGGAGGCTCAACTATGCCTTTGTGGAAAACTTGTGCATCACCCTCACCCTTTCATTACCCAACTGGAAGCTGCTGATGCAGTCTGAAGTTTGCCATGACTCATGACAGGCCCTTGCTTTGGCATAGGTTGCCTGTCAGGAAGACTTGCAATCAACAACACTGCTGGCAGGGACACTCATCCTTCTCCAATTTATCAATCACATATGCTGTCTTCAGGATTCCAAAAGGACATGAATATCAACATCATGCAGAGAACAGAACATATGGTGAAATGAAGTGGACAACACCACAATGGAGCTAGCAGGCCAAAGATATCTCACGGTGCAAAACATCATCACAAAGGAGCATACGCTTGCAGCAAAGGCAAGTCCAAAACTCTCGGTTACAACCATATAATAAGAGCGTCTGCAAAATCGCTTACCTTTATCTATAACAATAACAAAAAAAAAGACATAGCTAGCCGACTGACTCTCTCCAGGCAGAACCCACAAACATAGGGACATCAGATATGTGCTAGGTTTTTGTGCTTTTTACTCCTTGATCAAGAGGCTATTTGAAACCGTTGATTCAAGCACCAACCAAACTGTGCACAAACACACTAGGCTTGTGGATTGTCTTTGCAAGGCTTCAAATCATCTTCCACGTACGTCGAGGGATATAGCCCACCCACCAACACGTGATCTGCAATGGCGAGAAGTGATGGGCCGGTGTCTTTTTCTCGAATACGCAAAAAGATTTGTACATCATTATAATTAAGAAGAAGAGATTAATCATACAAACGACGTACTTCTAACGAGCGTCCTCGGATGTCTTACAGCTGTAGGCGGCTGGACCGTCATAGCAAACAAATCCAAGCTTCGATATATTACATAAAAGGTGTAAAACCGAGTAAGGGCAGTGTTACAACTATGAAGCTAGGCGCCTTCTCCGCTGCTGGTTGTGCGATTCTGTCTCAACGTTAGAGAAGATTACGTTGATTTTTCTACCGATCGTGTTATTGGTCCTAGGAACAACACCAAGCGGAAGAATAGTTAGCAGCCAAAGTCAAGTAGTGACACATGCCATGATAAATTCATCAGGACGACAGGACTTCGAGGAGGAAAGGAGAGAGACACGACTCTGACGGTGCTTAGGTACAGTGGCGTCGGTGATAAATAGTAAGAACAGAAGAAGTTAGAGAGCAGATTCAATGAACTTGGCTTTAAGCCAAGCCACATCATCTTGAGACAAGTTAAAAAAATAAGTTCTACAATAGTTATGCTTCTCATGTAACTTGAATTTTATTTTTTATTAAACGGGTCCACATGCTATAGGGAAAGGAGTCAATAGCAAGTATGTAAGGGGTGGTGGAGACCTGCATACAACCTAGGAGAATGTGATGAGTTTGATGTCAAATCTAGAACCTATTTCATTCTCTCTTCTACATAGGATTTTAGCTTGGCTACAAGCCAACCTTAAGTGTATTATTGTACCTGCTTTTAAGACCGGGCATGAGTAGTGGCAGCTAGCTAGGCCTTAGGTTGATGGAGTGCGATTGGAGGTGGGTCATTTCATTAATTCGGTTGTTGAACGATGTGTATATATGGGATGTCGTCGTGGATCGTTTGTCCAAGTCAACTGGGTTGCAAATAGATTGTGGATGCAGATCTAACTACGTACCTGCATTCCTTATTAATTGTCATTTTCAGCGACTATGACTGAATATATATATAAGAAAATATAAATATTTATGTTACATACTCCCTCCATTCCAAATTATAAGACATTTTAAGAATCTTAAAGAGTTAAAACATCTCAAGTTTGACCAACAATTATAGAAAAAACTATAAAAATTTATAACATCAAATAAGTATATTATAAAAATATAATTGATAACGAATCTAATAATATTTATTTAACATCATAAATACTATTATATTGTTATATAAGTTTGCTCAAACTTAAGATGCTTTGATTCTCCAAAATTCTTGGAATGTTTTATAATTTATGATGGAGGGAGTAGTAACTAGTGTCATTAGATAGTCGTTAATTTCATTTTCATAATAAACTTTTAAAAAAATACAAATACTACTAATATTCTTTTATAAATTAACCTAGTTATGTTTTTCAAAAAAAATGGCGGACATAGTTATACATATACTAGGGAGAGACTTTAAAAAGAGGATAACCACACATGTAGTAGAGTACTCTCATCACCGATCTGACGAGAGGTAGAGACAAGACGGAGACGAGTCTGAACAACGACCACTCAAGGAATCCATAGCAGCTCTTCTCCTTCCTTCCCGAGCCAAAATAAGGCGCTACATCGCCGGCGCCGGTGAGGTACCACTCCTAGTAGTGGTAGGTCGTCCTTTTGCATATGCATTTCTAACATGTGTATCCGATCCTGCTAGCTAGCAGCCTAGCACGCACTAAACCAACCTGATGAACTGAATGACCTTCTTGCGATCGATCAGGCAAAAGCAGCAGGAGAGCCATCATCCACCATTGTGTTCTTTTCTTTCTGGACAATGCTACGGTACAAATGCTAGGAGGTAATAGCTCAAAGAAATCTGAGCCCTTGATTTCTTAGATTTTTAAATTAAACTAAATAATAAATTAATCTATATTTTTTCCGTTCATCCATTTGTTTTTTATCCATCTCCCTTAACTACCGTATTAACCGGACTCCATATAAAAAAGGAAAAAAAGTAAATACCGGACTCTATATAAAAAAAGAAAGAAAAAGGAAAAGAAGAAATCTATAGAAAAAAGGAAAAAAGAATAGGACAAACAAACCTTCGCATAAAAAAAGGAAAAAAATTAAATACCGGACTCCATATAGAAAAATGAAGAAAAAGAAAAAGAAAAATATCTATGGAAAAGAGAATAGGACACGTATGCTATGCTAAGGTTGTGCATATAAAAGTAAATACCGGACTCCATATAAAAAACGGAAAAGAAAAAAAATAATAAATATACTAGCAAATACGCCGGCGGGCGTGATGGCGGCGGTCAAACGCGACGAGCGGGCCAGCAGTCCCGGCCATTAAGCGGCCCCGTCGTGCCGACTGTTGAGGGCGTGACTGCGAGCCCCAACGCAGTCGTTGGACTCGGACGTCTGTGCAAGCCAAGAATGGGTGAGTGGCCGAGCCGCGCAAGCACCGTCGACAGTGCGGTCCGTCGAGGGAGTGACCGGTCGCAGCGCCGTGGGTAGCAGGTGCAAGCCACGTCCACCGTGAGCCATCACGCCGCGTACCCCGCGTTGGCTGCCTCCATGTCAACCTGTGATGCGAGATGTAAGAAAAGGAGTCGGGTATGCGTTGGGTGAACGAATAAGGATGGAGGAACCTTTAAGCTTGTGTAGGGGGATATATCAGATAATAAATTGTACGATCTGGTGCGACATATTTTGCTAGTCTAGAAAAAAAGAAAAACATATTGTCGAATCCTCAAGTCACGGCCAGCAGGTGCCCCCTTCCTTTTGCTAGCTGCATGTCCTTTTTACACGAACACTGCATGACACACTATGAAATTGTGATATGCTGTAATGTTGGCTGACACAAAAAAAAAGTACAATCAAGTGTATTTTACCGGATCAAAAAAAATTGTAAACATACGTTACATATACTTTATTATCCATCAGGCCACCAATCTAACACGTTTGCTCACGTACATGCAAATCACGTAATCATGTATTACAGGCTAATAACACCATACACAAATCACGTACATGTCACGTTGGAACACAAGCAAATCACATTCATGCAAATTCAAGCGTATCAATTCACATGTAAAATTACATGGTAATAAAAATAAATGACGTCCAATTTTGCAAAATAAGAAAACTTACCATATCCGTCAGATCAGCATGCATCAATCAAATTAAAAAAAGATTTTTTTACATCAAAAACTTCCCTAATTTATTTGACTTTACATACTAAAAAATAAAATTAATATGTATATAACATATTATACCTCTTGAAGGGTAATAGGTAATCATAACCGTCCGATTAAAATATATGAACGGCTCATACTTATTTGAGGGTACCGCAGCAAAACCCTTTGTTTTTACTCCTTGTCGATCAAGAGGCTATCTGAAACCGTTGATTCAAGCAGCAAGCAAACGGTGCACATATAACACATTATTAGGCTTGTGGAGGAGGGATTAATTGCCCACCCAACAAACACTGTGATCTGTAATCAGTAGGCAATGGGTGGCGTTATGGGCCGTGGCCATGCATGGCACCACACAGAAGAACAGTACGTAGTAGTTATAGCAGCAACAGTCAGGTAGTGTGACAGCATGACAAATGCATCATCATCAGGACTTGCAGGACGTACGAAGGAGAGCCGCGAGAGTGCTTAGGTAAGGTGGCGTCGACGATTGAAATAGTAAAGGCATCAGAAGATGCATGCTGAGGTCGGGCTGGTATCGGTAGTGGCAGGCAGCTCGGCCGCAGGCGTGGCGAGAAGGATCGATCCATGCCATGGAGGGCCATTGGTGGAGGTGGGTCTGGGGTTCATTAATTTGGTTGTTGGGCGATGGATCTGGGATAAATACTCTCATCACCAATTAATCTGACGATTGAGAGGCAAAGAGAGCCAGATCAGACCAAGTCTGTCGACTGTCTGAACAACGACGACCAATCAAGAATTAAATTGATCATTATTACGCACATGCCTGCTTCTGCTTGATTGGGTAGTCGTGTTTACTTGGCTTATCAGCTATCAAAACAATACTTTTTTCTCACAACAAAACAGACAAAAACAATCTCAGCCCGCGTTTATTTGTTTGTTGCACCTAATTAAATCCCTCCCTCCCCCCTTCTTCCATTCCATAGCAGCTCGATCTTCTTCCCCGCCGGCGCCGGACCAAAATAAGGCGTCATCGTCGCCTGATCCTCGCCCCGGCCGGTCAGTACTGATCGAGGTACCACGTACTACTTCTGTACCCTCAGGTAGTTTTACATGCATTTCTACGCGATGTGCATCGATCCTCCTAGCTGCTACTAGCAGTAGCACTGAACTAATTAACCTTCGTCTTCTCGCGATCGATCGATCGACGACGATCAGGCAGGCAGGCAGGCAGCAGGATCTATCGTCGGAGAGCCATCTAGACACCTGACCGACGACGGCGACGACGACGATCGACGATGGTGGTGGTGGCGGACCAGGTGTTGGCGTCCATGGCCTCCAGCATCACCACGGTGTTGGCCAACTTGGTGGTGGCGGAGATCAGCAAGCAGTGGTCCGCCAAGGACGACGTCAACAGGCTCAAGAAGAACTACGAGCGGGTGGCGCTGATGACGGCGTCGGCGGAGCGCAAGGTTATGCTGGGCGACGAGGAAGGCAGGTACTGGCTGAAGCGGGTCAAGGACCACATGTACCAGGTCGAGAACGTCGTCGACCAATGGATCATCAAGAACAACAAGCCCAGGGTATGTCTATGCTCTTGTGTCGTTTATATATTTCATTTCATTTGGGTTTTTCTTTTTTTTACTTGACTTGACCACCTGGTAGGCCAGTTGTATTCCATAACCAGGTTTAAATCTTTAAATGAATTTCAATTTCAAATTGCTGGCCATGCATTTATCTGATCGACTAGAAATTTGAAACTTTGGTGAAATCTAGAATGTTATCCAAAAGTTACCTGAATTTGAACACTCATTCAACCATATATACTCGCCCCGTCCGAAAATAATGTCACAGTGTTATGTATTCGTACCGAGTTTAACTAGATTTATATAAAAAACATAATAACATGTGTATCTTTAAATAAGTTTATTATGAAAATAGATTTAACGATCTATCTAGGATATTAATTATGTGCTCTAAAAATATTTTTCCTTCATTTATAAAACATATTTTATATTATGGGTATGTTTTTACTCGCCTGCCCATATTTCATTGTCCTTCTGTATTTAGTTGGTTAAATGATATGACACACATGTTTTAAACTCTTCAAAATAAACCAACAAAAAGCACAGTAGGTGTACTACTCCCTCGGGTTATTAAATTAGTTTCAAAGTGATGTGCTGGATTGCTTCTATGAGATATAACAAATTACTTTCCCTTTTTCAAGAAAAAAGTACTCATATTGTTTTTAAATTATCATAAACTTGTGATTCTCTACGGACTACTAGCATATTAAGAGACATAAATATCAGAAATTCATAATAAATTAAGAACAAACGAGAAATCAGGAACTTGTGATTCTCTACCGACTTACTTTATCATTAAAGATACTTTGATAATTATTTCTTTATTTTATTATTTACATAAATTTTTTTTAATAAAACGAACGGTCAAACGAGAAATCTAAAAATAAAAAACAACATTTTTAATAGGACAGAGGGAGTAAGCTCTATGAATAGTACAAGATTATTAGTGATGAATGACCCAAAACAATCTTGCATGCAACAATAATCAATTTCTTGCAGCAATAATAACGAACCAAGAAATTCACTTTGGTAGTTATTACCGATTCAAATTTCTGAAGACCCTAATAACATAACAATGCTAAATTGTCATCTTGAGCAAATTTTTATTTCCTTAATTTATAAAAAACATATTTTAAGACTGATTTGGAAGATATCACACGCTATTATTAGTGCCAGCAGCAGCTGCCTATACCCTACGTCCTTGAATTAATCAATTTTAGAGTTGAGTCAACTTTTTAAAAGGTTAACTAAATTTATTTATATAAAAGAGCGGTAAATTTTATAATATCAGATTAGTATGATTATATAGATAAACTAAACTTTATAATATATTTTTATAGTGTGCTAATGTGTTATAAATATTGAGTCTTTTTTATAAACTTGATCGAACATAAAAATGATTTAAGACAATTATACGAAATGATTTATCCAGAAAGAGGGATCAAAGAGGGAGAGACGGACCATTTCATAGTCCTTCTGTAGTTAGTTGCTTCAAAGATATGAAATGAATGGATTTTTTTTTTGAGTAATGAAATGAATGGATCATGCAGTAACTCAACGCATATTTTAATTAAACTCTTCTAAAACAACGAGAAAGGCACAGTAAGTCCACTGCTCCCTCCAGTTACAAATAAGTGAAGTGTTGGACTGCTTCTATGAGACATAGCAAATAAATTCCCTTGGCTTTTTCAAGACAATCTAATCATATCATTTTCAAACTAATTTATCAAACCATGCTCTTCCACGGGTTAGCTATTAATAAATAAAAAACATAAATATTATAAACTCATTAATAAATGTAGTACCTACAAATAATCATTGCTTATCTTTGTGTAACACAATGTCCCATTATATTATATTGCTCTATAATCTCTTTCCGCTTATGGTAAGTTTATGAGTTATGATCTATATATGTTTTACCATACGTATGTTTCTAAATTTTATAAGAATTTTTAGATTTTTTTTTCTAATGGGTCTTGTGAGAATTAACATAGTGGTTTTATTTGGACCTCCCTTATAGTAAAGTAAAATATCAATTCGCCAAACATTAGGTGGATGTACTTTGTTTTTTACTGTCTAGTGTGCCTACGCTAATAGGTGTTTCACATGTGTTTTCTTTTCTCTCTTTCAAAACTCAAAAGTCTTCTCTATGTGGAACCTGCATGGCTTGGTAAAAAGGAAGAGTCTAAATTCAAGGGCACGTTTAAATAATAAATATTCGAAATAATTGTTTGTTCATTTGTTGTGCAGGGATCTCTCAGAAGGTCGCTTAGCTGCAGTGATTTCTCTGATAACAGGAAACTTGTTGCTACCATAAAGGAGTTGAATGTGGATTTTGAGAGCATACTGGATCGACTTAAAGACGAGACTAAGACAAACCAGCACACAATTCGGTCATATGGAAAGACAGCACCTGATTACAATGCTGATATTGTTGGTGACTATGTTGACAGTGATGCTAGTAATATAATTGAGTTACTACATAGTTCCAAGAAAAAATGTCGTCTTATTGCGATAGTTGGAATGGTTGGAATTGGCAAGACTACTCTTGCTCGGAGGATATATCACAAAGTGAAGGTTGGTGCTGGTAATGCTCAACACTTTGAGATAAAATTATGGATACGTTTCTCTAATGATTTGAGTTCACTGATAATATGGCCAGATTGTCGGACAGACTGTCGTAAGGAAGGACCAACTAAATCTCAGCTAATGTACTTAGGGGCTGAAATAGCTAATAAGAAGTTTTTGCTAGTAGTTGATTCTATCTGGACAGAAAATGTTTGGGAGGCATTGTTGGAGGGTCCTCTACAACAGGGCAACCGTGAAAGCAGCAAAGTGATAGTAACTACCAGAAATAAGCACATTGCTAAAAGAATCGGAGCTGGCCATATCCATTATATCAAAAGGATGAACAACATTGATGCCTTGAGCTTGCTCTTTCGAAGAGCTTCGATCAGTGAGAATGATGAAGCAGACTTAGAGGACATTGGGAAAAAGATAGTAAAGAAATGTGATGGTCTGCCGCTTGCCATCAGGAGTATAGGGCGTACTCTAAGGGGCCATGAGCCGACAAGGCATGACTGGGAGATTGCCTGCCGGACTGCATTTCAAGACCTTTCACCAGAGGAACAATACATGATCAACTTGAGTTTTCGAGATTTACCATCTTACATGAGACAATGCTTCCTTTATTGTTCAGTCTTCCCTGAAGATTTCTTCATCGAGAAAAAGTACATTATACAACAATGGATCTCCGAGGGCTTCATTGAGAAGAAGAAGGGAAAACTCACCCTGGAACATGATGCAGAGTCTTGTTTTGATGAGTTGATTGGAAGAGGTCTCCTCCATCTTGAGTTTGCAAATGATGGTGTCGTAGGAGCAAAGATGCCTCTCATGATCCGCTCCTTCACGAAGGATGTGTCTGATCATGAAAACTTCTGCAATGAATCAATACCTACAGCTATGGCAAATCTTTTTGAAGTACGGAGGTTGTCCATAGTTGGAAACAATGAGGAAGATGATCACAATGATGATGGTAGTGAAAATGAAACTGGTCAGAATGGTGAGATCACAGGAGGAGAAAATATCAATGACAACATGGCAAACAAACACAAAAAAAATAATGAAGCCAAAAAAAGGGTAAAAACTAGCATATCACTGCATGGGCTAAGTAGGATGAAGTACTTGAGGACACTGGTACTTCATAAGAGCACAATACCAGATGGCATTCGATCAAAACAACTAAAATTTTTAAGAGTGCTTGACCTACATGAAGTGCAGGGTATTGTGGGTCTACCTATTGATATAGGACACCTAGAGCATCTTCGGTACTTGAATATATCTGAAACAATGATACGAACTATCCCTGAGAGCATAGTGAACCTGATAATGCTCCAGTACTTGCTCCTCAGAAACTGCTCGCTAGTACAGACACTTCCAAAGGGCATTGGGCAGCTAAGACATCTGAGGTGCCTTGACATTTCAGGTACTGGTATCAAGAATATAAACTGGAAATTTTCTGGCATGGAAGAGCTTATCTCTATGCAAGGCTTCCCCATGGGAAAGAATGGTTCTCTACAGGCGTTGGATCTTAAACATCCCAAGAAACTTAATATTCTTCGTATTGATAAGCTAGAGGAAATCCTGGAGCCTCCACCTGAAAATGGTGTCCTAGTTAAAAAGTATCATCAACTCAAGGAGCTTGAGCTATGTTACATTAATGTTGACCCTACACTGGTGCAAGATAAAAAGATAGACAAAAGAATGGAAGTTCTCGACAGGTTTGAACCTAACAAACGCCTAGTACATCTCAAAATTGAGAACTATTGTGGGAGAAAATATCCTTCATGGATATTAATGCTCTCAAACCTGCAACGACTCCACCTCCAAAATTGTGTATGGTGTAAGGAACTCCCCTCACTGGGAGAGCTGCCACAACTCAAGTTTCTAGCTGTGACAGGCTTTGCCAGGCTATCCTCACTTGGCATGGAGTTTAGGGGTGCTGTGCAGGCCAAGGTAGCATTTCGCAGGCTCCAGCTGCTTTACCTTGGTGACATGGAAGCTCTACATACATGGTCCGATCTTCAGAGCCAAGATTTTCCAAAACTACAAATACTCAGGTTATTAAGATGCACAAAGTTGACATCCATTCCACTCATTCTTCAAAAGTCAGTGACACTAACGAGGTTGGAGGTTGATACCGCAACTAAGATTGATAAAAAGGATAACCTTCAGGGCTTCACAAAGGGCAAAGTAATCAATATTAGCAACACATGGGAGCCACAACACGGTGAAATTGTTGAAGCCCTAGTGGCTCCACCAAATGTGCACCCCCCTCGACAAGATGAAATTGTTGAAGCAACAGAGCCACAAAATGCACAGCCACCTCAACAAGACATAATTATTGAAGCAGCAACCTCACAAAATGCACACCCTTATCCACAAGACCAAATTGCTGAAGAAGAAGAAGAAGTAGCCCCACAAAATACACAGTACCCTAAACAAGACAAAATTGTTGAATATGCAGTGGCTCCACAAAATGAGAAGCCTAGAATATTTAAGCTCGTTTGGAAAAAGGCTATGCTTTTCATCATTGCTTTTCTTTGCATTTTGCTACTTCTATTCATTGCTACGACCATATAGGATTTGAAGTGGGGAAATTTTTTTTTCCTTTTTGATAAGGACAACCACAAAGCAGACCAACGCTACTCATACTTTAGTGACTATAAGGTGTTCCTAATATTTTTGTATAATGTTTGTTAGTGCAAACATCCCAACTTAACATTTAATATGTGCTTTTGTGCTGCAATTGCATGTAACGATTGACACTTACACTAGTCACACCAAGAATGGTATGGACAAAAAGAAGCTATCATCTAGGAATTAATCTATGGATTACAGATTTAACTTAGCTTGGTTTCTTTCCGTGGTAGTTGTGGTTTTTCTCATTTCATTTTTTATCTTAACTCTCCTGCCCTCCTGGATCTTAGTCTTTTTTCTGTAATGTTTGTTTTTTAATAAATATGTTGTAGGGTGCAAACTTAGTTTTCCTAATAAAAGAATACTAGAACACATAGACCTTTATGGTTGACCACGGAACGTGGTCAAGGAAAATTGACCTAAGCCGATTTGCATAGGAAAACTGTAGTCTGACCAACCGTTCTTAGTCTTTAGGATCAACATCTTAAACACAAAACATAGCACCTTATAATAGATCGGTATAACCACAATGCCATACAAACTTCTCTCTCTCTGTCTTTCTCTCTCTCTCCTCTCACTTTTTACTCTTTTCAAATTTTCTAGACCTTTTGCATTCCTAATTAACACCTCTAGTCCAATGTTTCCGAACATTTCCTCTAAATAATCACCATTGTCTTTGTCCCTCACATGCCCGCTGTCATTGTGTAACACCCTACGTGTTAAGCATGCTCTTTACATTAATTATGTCATAAGTTATTTTTCTTTAATTAACTTTCTTATGCATTTCTTGTTTAAGTGGTCGTGAAGTGATAGGTTTTCAACCATGAATTGTGTGTTGTTGCAAAAATGCTTGCTTGTGTATGTGTATGATCTTGCTATTTGTGTCCAAACAACACTAATTTAAAGTGACAAACAATTTTTACTAAAGTTTTGTCTGCATTTTGCTTAAAATAAAAATGAGTAAATAGGTAGAACTAAAAAGTACTTCTTTTATTATCTGATGTCATGTTTGAGTGCAAATAAGATAAAGTGTTGTTAATACACTTCAAATTTGAAAAGTGTCATGTGAGCCATGAAATTCAGCATAGCAGACTTGGTTTTGAATAAAAATAATTTATTTTGAGTTTTAAAAAATGAATAGAATTCTAAAAAATCTTTTAGACTTAGTTGTTTTCCTAAGTTTGGTTTTCGGTGACAGTGCACTTTGATGTGTCACGTTCTCTTGTTTTTACTTAATAACTGAGATCGATGTCTTAAGCAAAGTTATAGCATTTACTTATAGTAGATAGGCTCTGTAGTGGTTAGAGAGCCATTTTTGTAATAAAAAACAAAGCCACAATCTCTCTAGAACGTGGTCTATCGGCCCTATCATTGACAGCCTGATAGACCCACATTTGCAGCATGTTATCTCTCTAACCATTGTTATCGCATCTCCATCCTTAAACCAAAATCATTGACCATGCTGTGGTGAATAACTTTTGATATGAAATTTAAATCGAGTTCCAAAGAAATATGCCAAAACGCTGGTTCAAAGACAATCAAATGATGTTTCCAGGCTCAGGTCTCACATGCTAGGTGGTCGATGATATACCACGCTTCCAGGCATCCTCTGCCCACCACCCGTACCCGCCAACCGACGCTTATGCATGCACAATGTTGTGTACCCAAGGCCTCTTCGACAAACTACCTAATTTAACTTGTTCTCTTGAACACTTAGTGTCAAAAGGCTGACAAGTGCACTTGGGATTAGGTTAAATTGGTCAATTCCTCACACGTTACCTCCACCGCCACCACCATTGTCCTCGACACGTCCACCATCCCTAGTACCACCACCTTGTTTATAACCACCCATTTTAGCATCATCCATATATGCAATGTCATCATACTCCATGTGTCAAAAATTTCTTCTTCTGGCTCAACATCAAAGACCGCTTCACCTTGATGGATCCGAATCGTGTATTCCTTAACGAAGCCTCACCTGATCAAATGCAATAATAGTTAACATAAATGGAAAGTTGAATACTATTAACAATGAACACATCGTTCATGCAAGCTTAATGAAAATGATAATATATGAGCATCTGAACGCCTCTACAAGTGTTCTTTCAGCATCACTCTGTCTCCGCCATGCCCCCTCATTCTTATCCACGCTCCTGACTACCACGTATGTTAAAGCTAAGGCCGATGGAGCGTATGGTGGCCTCTATGACGGCGCCATCCTATGTCATCAATTATTGTGCCATCATTCTTAGCCACTCATCATGCCTCCTTGTGTTCCTGCCATCACACAGCGCGGGCTCACAGGACCTCAATCCCCTAGCATAGGGAGCTCGATCTAACACAGAGTCAAAGTTGAGGCCAACGGAGCGTATGACAACCTCCATAGTAGTGGCCTCTAGTGGCGTGCTATGGTGTGGTCTACACGCCATCATCCTCAGCTGCTCATCCTGCCTCCCGTATCCCTCCTGCACGAAGAAGGCTCGCAGGACCTCGATTCCCTAGCATAGAGAGCCCGATCTAACATAGGGAGAGAGGAGGACGAGGAGGAGCGATAGACACAACACTAGTTACTACTATTCTTGTTTGGTTGGTATGATTATTTCGGGTGCGATATTTTGCACTAGGACCCTAGACTTTTCTCAAACTATGTAGCACTAGTTACTACTATTCCTGTGTGCCTACAACTTTGCAACTGGACCTAGATAAAAGTTTCTATTTAAGTCCCGGTCCTTCTTCAAAACTATACAGAGGACGGCAGAGCTCGGACAATTCTGGTTGTGGAAAGGCTTGTTGGTGGCTACGGAGTGGCAGAGAAGCACGACAATGCTCAGTCGTGTCCGCGGCCGGTGGCTTCTAGTGGCCTCTGCGGCAGGTGGTCCGACCGTGGGAGACCAGCTAGATCTAGGAACCGGAGGCAGCGACCGGGGACGTAAGGAGGCCATCGGTGGCAGGGAGGGACGATGGGGTGGAGCGAGGACAAGGCAACGCCAGGATGGGACGATGGGTGGAGAGGGCAAGCGTACGGGTGGACAGAAGAGCCGGCGTGGAACACGGCTAGCATTTTCCAAATCACAACCCTTCGCTCGCATTTTGAATCGCCGATGTGCAGGGGTAATCGAGCGTGAATGCCGTGTTCACGTTGGAGGTATCACAACCTGTTCGGCGAGCCTGTCCCGCTATTGCCACTCAACCAAACAAGCTCATCCCTACTTTATAAACTCTATAGTAGGCTATAAAAGTCAAGGCATGACCAATATGGTAGGATTTTATTCACCTACTAAACGTAACCTTGAGCAACTCCAAGAGTTAGGCAAATGGGTTTGGTATTCTTGTTTTTTGGCAAAATTTTTTAAATTATCTATCTAACAATTTGATAAATGGACTTGACATTTTTACCAACTTGACAAACACCGGATATTTACGTGCATATATGTGCGCCCGCTGGCCGCTTCACATTAGCGGTCGCGCCCTACTCCCGCGAACTTCTCTCCCTCGTGCCGCCGCCAGGTTTGTTTCCCGCGAAACACTCCAGAAGCACTCGATCGACATCTTGTCAGGTTGTCAGGTACCTATCGATCGGTAGTGTGTATATGCAGGTTGAGTGTGTGGTACTTATATCGGTACAAAAGACCTGCTCCTGCTGATCGGCTCCAGGTCTGATATGCTTGGTTGTGGCCGACAGAAAAGTTGTCGCTGAATGTCATGTTTACTGCAGGAAACGTGGTCGGTCTCGTGCGCAAATCGAAAACATTTTTTTTAAGCAAGCAATCTACCATTAAACTTTCAAAAATATATATGTTATAAGAATAATATTTATTTACCTTCAAGAGAGTCTCATCCAACTAAAAGAAATTATACCTCAGTATATATGTCAGCCTCCTCGATAATACATATGGGTCAGGTCTATATCAATCAATTACAGAAGAACTTCATGCCAATTGCCAAGAGACGACTCTACTTTACCGTTCCATTATATTTGCTTCGTTGGAACTCTTCTTGTTCAACATGCTGGGTCAGATCCGCTCGATCCATGCGAATATTAAGTCATTGATGGTCTGTTTGGATTGAAGCCTGCCAGGCGATCCTGGCCCCAGGTATTCAAAACCGGATGTCTAAGCATCTCCTAGAGTTTGTTATAATTCACTTGGCAAATCTCGTGTTTTGTTAACTCCCAAAATAATATGCTAAGTTAAAAAACATTCTCTCTCTAATAATTTGCTATTTTGGACTTGGCAAAATGGAAAAATAAGGCACACAAGACTTTTTTTCCGAAAGAAGAGGCGACGGCGGGAGAAAGAGGAGATGTACAAGCTACCGGTAAATCTGCCAAGTTGTTTTGCTAAACGTTGGAGGCTATTTTTTCTTGTTTTGACAATAATAAATAAATGTTAAGTTGAGATAACAAACTCTTGAGGAGCTATGCCTTGCTTAGGCAAGTTTACGAAGCTTTAACGCAAACATGCCCTAATTAGTATCACTAGATATATATATATATAGATACATTATGAAGCAATATTATTTGTAATAATGTACTTAATTATTTGGTATCTGTTATTTTTTGTTTCTATAGATATAGTTGGACGTGAGGTAATTCTAGAAATTGATTTTATTCTGAGACAAATAGATATCAATAAATATCTATGGGTACACTAGTACTAGTCAATACGGTGGTTGAGCAGCTAACATCCAAGGTACGCAGTGCTATTACTACGAATTCAAAGTGGACGCAGTCGCAGTGTCCCGGCGACGTTTCTTGTCTTAAATTCTTGCCCGTCTCCTCACGTGTTGTTGATCCCAGCTGACCTGGCCGTAGAAGCCGTGTCTCTCGGGTGAGCGGCGGGGAGCTAGCTAGAGCTACCGCTGTGCGTACTGATCAGCACTTCAGCAGGCAGCCATGGCGGTTAGTGCGAGTGCCTTTGGCGCCCACGTCGTCCGGTCGCTGGACGACATGCTGCTCCGGGGTCCGCTGCGCAACGCGGGCGCCGAGCTCCGGGCGGATGCCAAGAAGCTCCGGGGGGAGCTGGAAGAGGAGCTGATCTACTCGGAGGACGCCGAGAACCAGGTGCTGGAGGAGGATCGCGCGCGGCAGTGGCTGGCGGAGCTGCGGCAAGTGCTCTACAGAGCGGACCAGCTCCTGGAGGCGCACGGGGCCGACGCACATGACCAGCGGGCGTCCATATTTGTACCGGTGAGCAGTACGAGAGAGAGAGAGTATGCCTCACTTTCTTTCTTTCTTTCGGTATCCTGCCCGATCCCTTTGTGCTTTTCCATGGACTTAGTTGTGGACAAATTAAGAGTCTGTTTGGATGAGCTAGGACTAGTTATTAATTGATTAAAAATTAGTTCAAATTAGTTAAGATTGACTAGTTAGTTGGCTAAAAGACTTAGCTAAAAAATTAGCCCACCTATTAGTCTTCTTATTTGGATACACTAGAGCTAATTTGAGCTAAAATTACCTAGCTACTCTCTAGCTAGCTTATTGTATCCAAACAGACCCTAGGGGGGTGTTTGAATCTATTTGTCATGTGCTAAATTTTAGAGTCTTATTTGGTGCTAAAAAATTTAGCACATCTTATAGTCTTTTGACACTTTTAGCACTGTTTTTAGCACACCTGTTTAAATCTTTAGTGCTAAAAGTATATCTAAAAGTGCAGTGCTAAAATTTAGCACTAGGATTCAAACATGCCCTAAGTTATAGCAAACTTTCCTTTCTTTCTTTTTTCTTTCTGATTTTGTCCGACCCTTGCCAATTTTTTGTTCATGCTTGTGCTGCTTATAAATAGTAAAACGTCAACCAAAAAAGTGAGCTCTCCACAACAGTTTTTAGCTCGCAATTTACAATAATTCTTTTATACTCCCTCCATTTCAAACTATAAGACATTCCAAAAATCTTAGAGATTCAAAGAATCTTAAGTTTGATCAATAATTATAGAGAAAACTATAAAGATTTATGACACTAAATAGATATACTATAAAAATATAATTGATAACGAATCTAATGATACTTATTTGGCATCATAAATATTATTATATAGTCATATAAGTTTGGTCAAACTTGAGATACTTTGACTCTCTAAGATAGGAATTTAATGATACTTATTTGGTCAAACTTGAGATATAAGTTTGGTCAAACTTGAGACACCTGTTTGGTCAAAATATAATTGATAATGAATCTAATGATACTTATTTGGCATCATAAATATTATTATATTGTCAAAGAACCTTAAGTTTGATCAATAATCATAGAAGAAGAAGAGAGAAGAGAGTGACAGGTGGGACCCACTCGTTTATGAGATAGGAATTTCAGAAGCCACGCCGGCTGAATCAAAGGAGCTTTTAACTACTTTTCCAAAGCTACTTTTCTTAAAGCCACAACCCACAGCTACTTTTTCAAAAGTCACAGCTCAACCAAAAGAGGCCTAGGATGTCTTATAATTTATAGGATGGAGGGAGTAGCTCACAGCTGAACCAGCAGACCCACAGTCTCCCGTTTTACATTCTTTTAAACCCTTTTGGCTTTAATTTTGTCTCCAAACATCACCAAAAGGTGCTACTATTTGAGAAGCAGTATATCACACACATTGTCAATCAAAAAAGAAGTTATAGAGAAATAAACCAATCAAAAAAATATAACGTCAAAAAAAGAAGATCATCTATTCTAGTAGTATGATTGAAACACAGCAAAAGAAGAATAGAGTGTGGAAAGTCTATATAGCATAGATCAGTCGATTCTATATCTCCCTGAGGCCAGCAGGCACGTGCAACAATCGATTTTTGTTGGTGGTTGTAATTTACTAGCGGATCATAATGTATAGACGATAGTAAAAATAAAATTATGGGGCTAGGTTAGAACCGTCAGGGTAAATGCATTTTTATTGATTGTTTTCTTTAAGTCTAGCGCTGATAGAAGTAGATGATTTTTCAATCGGTAGCCTAAGAAAACAGCAACTAAAAATGCATTTATACCGGCGGTTTTCTTAATTTAATGCCACTATAAATAATTTGATTTTTTTTTCAAATGAACTCAGATGGATACATGGTCTGAATGAAACTTATACAGTTCAAAAATATCTACAACTTTTTAGTTCAGCACTTTTTTATTTTAAATAATTTAGGGCTCATAAATTTTGTTTTAAGATTAATAATTTTAAAATACATATTTTAAAATTTTCTCAAATGACCTCAGATGAAAAAATTGTCAAAAGAAAAATTGTAGATCTCGACGAGATATAAGACTTTGTAGTTGAATCTTTTTTCATTTGAATTCATTTAAGTCTTCAAGTCTCCATTTCAAAATCTGGCATGTTAAGCAGGGTTTTCAAAACCGAACCGGATCCGGTAACCGCCAGTGAGCGGTCGGGCGGTTACCGGTCGGTTTGACCGGTTACCGGTCCAAACCGAACGGTTTGAATTTTGAATTCAAACCCCGCAGTGCAATCGGTTTTGGACCGGTAACCGGTCGGTTCGGGCCGGTTACCGACCGGTTTGAACGGTAACCGGTCCAAACCACCGGGTGTCTTTTTTATTTTATTTTTTTTGCTTGAAAAAATCAATTTTTTTTGCATGACCTTTGTGCATAATGATGTAAATAGAACACACAATTCATGTAAAATAGTGTGATACAAATAGCCAACCCCACAATAATATCATAGTGATGCACTAGCCACAAATTCACGACGGAAATAACGTAGTTCACCGTTGCAACAACAACAAATCGTCCATGGAAATACCTCGTGCCGTAGACACGCGAACATCATGGTCACTACTCACTGGCGTTGCATATAAGGGAAGATCTCGTTTCGGCACCCCTCCTCATACTCCGCGGTGGACATTAGAGCGATATCCGCGCGACTGTAGCCCGGCCTTGTACTCTATCCATGATTGGCCCGTCCAATGAGCTGTGGTCTCCCATTCCTGCACTAACATGTTGTATAAATCCGGGTCTTGCCATTCGTAGACCCATCTAGTGGCCGGCTGCGTGCTGATGTCAGGAACGGGGTAGGTATAACCACCACCGTACGATGTATCACTGTACGAGGAAGAGGAGTACTGTGGCGTGTCGTAGCAGTCCGTCGGGTCGTACGCTCTCCTCTGCGATTCCGGCTGCCCATGGTCGCGGTCCTGAGTAGCATGTGTGAAGTCCGTCTCGCCTGCAGCCGACCATAATTAGTACTAGTGAATAGGCATAGACATTAAAAAAAATCAGTAACAATCCATACCTATGAAACGAAGTCCACCAGCATCACCAGCACCACTACCACCAGCACCATCTGGAGAACCCCAGCCCCACCACCACCACCAACAACAGCAGCTCCAGGGTCATCGTCACCACTATGACCGTCTCCACTGTCAGTTGCTGAGCTGCTGTGATCGGACTCCTGGTACCGTGGACTTTGCTCACCCTCCTCGCCATCATCTGTCGAATCATCGTTGGTGACAGGTTGTTGCACTCGCTTCCCCTTTTTTTCTGGCTAGGTCCCGTCTGGTATTTCCTTTTCCCAAGATGCGTGTCACCCACATGTCTACGGGCCCAATCACTGATGGGCCCAAGATCGTCGGGGTCCACTTGGTCTCTGTCATCACAAAGAATGAATCATATTATTAAAAGTATGGTTCGTTAGTGGCTAACAAAGTACATCAACGTACCTCACGATATGGGACGGAAGAGGGATGTCCGTTTCTTCATCCTCTTCGTCGAGTACTGGAGCCTGGTTGGATCTGTCATACTCCATCCAGTCTCGAACCGGATTATCCCATTCGTAAAAGGACATCTGCGTGAACTGGTCAATGAAGTCTTCTTCCTCACGCCTAGGTGGTCCGGATGCATCCGCGAGTCGCAGCCGAAGGTTGTAGTTCACATACACTAGCTTGTTCAGTTTTTTGTGGGACAAACGATTCCGAACCTTCGTGTGCAGCAAAGCAAATGTACTCCAGTTGCGCTCGCATCCACTGGAGGAGACACACTGTGCAACAAGCCTCAGCGCAAGTTTTTGCAGATTTGGAGTGCTCCTGCCGAACAGCATCCACCATTGAGCTGCAAGTGGAACCCATTATGTTAGGTACGCTCTGAAAAAGACAAAAAAAAATGAGTTCAAAAGTACTCTTACATGGGGTTGTCTTGGGGTCCGAGGCCATTTTAATGGCCAGCTCGCTGCCAAACTCCCCAAGGTGTATGCGGAATGATTCTGCCTCTTGTAATACCAAGATAGCGGAGTGCACATCCGTCATTTTCCCAAATGCTTCCTTGAGGCCAGCAAACATGCTCGCAGTTGGATTGTAACGGTATACGAGCCTTGGGTTGAATACAACAGCTGCAACATACGATGCACGACAAATTAGCAAATGGTAAATACTCAATATGTAGAGACGGCTATTTTAACAATGGTTGTGATCGCACGTGGGCCCACATGCGTGCCTTGGTACACGTCCGCAATCCTGGCATCCATGATAGCCTTGTACTCATGCCATGTTGACACATTTGTTCCAAAGAACTTCTCCATCTCGGTTTTGCACTCTTGGAAGTTGTAGACAACCTCGCACAGGTTAGGTCGCCTATCCTGATCAGCGAACCGAAGGAACCTGTAAATTGGTGCCACTGAATCGATGATGTATTTGAGTGTGTCCCACCACTGTATGCTAGACAGCCTTGCGTGAGCATAGTGACCTTCCTCGGATTTTCCCCACCTGCTATGCAAGAACTCGGAAGATCCCATCCACTGTATAAAATGATCACGCTTCCGATGGAAGCTCTCCATGAACATGTAGTTGGTCCCAAACCTAGTGGCATTCCATTTGACCAACTCACCACCAATGGCTGCCCTCATCATTGCATTCAACTGGCCATGGTTGTGCAGCCAAGCTGAAATTCGCTTGCATGTTGAGATCATACTTGCATGCTCCGCCCTTTTACCAATGTCCTTCGGCATCAGGTTGATGGTGTGTGCAAGGCAAGGTGTCCAAACAATATGCTTGTACTCATCGTTCAATCTCTGGCATGCTCTCTTGAAGTTGGCGCCGTTGTCCGTGACGATATGCACGACATGCTCAGCACCTATTTCCTCAACCACCTTGCGAATCAGCTGCACAAGTAGGCACAATATTTAGTGGAACCGAGAAAACATAGTGCATGTGAACTGGCATAATATTTTGGACGTACCCCCAGCAAATAAGACGAATCTTGGCTCCTGCCCGTCGCATCAACTGACTTGTGGAACCACATGACGCCATTGCAATAGATCAAAAAATTGATGACGTTCATTCTTGTCGGGCCCGTCCACGAATCACACATCAACGTGACCCCAAACAAGGGCCACTCCTCCTGAAACTTTGCGTACCGCATCTGCAGGTCCTTCTCGTTATGATCGAGGTACTTCCCGTCTATATCCTTTCCACTGGGCGACGCGATGCCTTCACCTGCAATTGTAAGCGAATCATGAGAATAGAGAAATATACGTAATGAATTGAAGTCTCCAAGTATATGTACTTACCCCACTTCTGCGTCTCCCTGACCGCACTAACAAAGTACGGATTGTCCGCCTGTTTCCCGAGGATTCCTGCAGTATGGAAAAACTTTCCCCAAGCTTTCCCAATTGCGTCCTTCGCATTCCTTCCCCTCTGCGTCCATGACCCTATATCAATCCGTGTCTGCTGGAGTCCACCCCTCGTACCCGCTGCCAAGTTGTAGTCCTCCACCACCGCAGGGTCTGCCTCTGTGAACTAGACCTCCGAAACATCCTCTGCAAAGGATTGCCCCCCTGCGAAGCAGTACCACTACCACTGCCACCTCCACGCTCGTAAGCGCCTCCTCTCCGCTGCACCCCCTCCTGGTACTCATATTCTGCTCTGGACTGATTCAGGGCTGCCTGCAACTGAGCCTCGTACTCGTCATCGCCAAGGGGGTGGTTGCCCTCCGCTGCAGCAGCCTCTCGTGCAACCCTCTGACGAGTGCGGTCACTAGTTGCCTGCCTAGTTCTGTCGATCTCCTGTTGAAAGTACTCCCGGACGTCTCTGGGCACCTTGGTGCAGTGGATCACCTCCGTCCCGCGCGCAGCCAAATGCTGCTTCAACCGGGAAGCACCACCCCCGGCTTTTTGTTTAAGACAGTAGTTGCATTTCCAACGGGAGAAATATTCTCACCATACTCCCATACCACGTCTCTGCGGTCTCTCGGCATCTTCCTGCACAAATGGACAACACAAAAAAATCCAACACATGCATCAAATCATACCGCAAATATATAGCAATACAACAAATATATTTTATAAAGAATCTAATGTTACTTATTTACTATACTAAATACTAAAATCTTAGTATATAAACTCAGCTAAATTTAAGACTATTTGATTCAGCACTATTTAAGAATAATATCATCTTTAGGACGGAGCAAGTACTATATTTATTATAAAAAATAGTTTTCAAGGATGCACCTTTTGTTTACCTTAACATATTTCATGCTAGCTACATCATGTGTCAATATTGACCCGTACTAAATCCTAAATCCTACATCAATGAAATCCTAAATCATAAATCCTACATACATCCTAAAGCAAATCCAACCGCAAATCCTAAATCCTAAACCAAATAAACCTAACTCCTATATACATCCTAAGTCAAATTCTACCTAAATCCTACAATAAATATTTTCTACATCATATACTCCATCAATCCTACATCCTATAGCTTATCATAACTAAATCCTACAACTATAGCAACTACAAATGCAAGGAAATGAAAAAAACAAAAAAAAAACCTTACCCAACGACCCGGTCGGTAACCGCTCGGGGGGTCGGTAACCGCCGCGTCCGGTCGGTAACCGCCGGGGGGAGGGCGCGTGGCGGGCTGGTCGGTTACCGACCAAATCTCTCGGTAACCGCCGTCGTCCGGTCGGTTACCGAGGGGCGCGGTCGGCTGCGGGCGGCGCCGGGGCGGAAGAGAAGGGGGCGGGCGCGGATAGGGTTCGGGGCGCGGAGACAGCCCCCCCCCCCCCCCCCGGCCGACAGCGGCTTAAATAGGAGGCGGCAGGAGGCAATGGGCCGCATGGGCCCTTAACGGGCCTCACGGTTTTTTTTTCTTTTTTCTTTTTTTTTCAAACTTAAACACGTCCAAAAAATAGCAAACGAACTCCAATTTGAAAATTTTTTACACCATTGGACTCTATAAATCGTGAACTATTTTTAGGAATTTTTTCAGAATTTTTTTAAAAAAAAATTCAAATTTGAAATTTGAATTCAAACCGGTCACCAAACCGAACCGCTCGGCGGCGGTTGGACGGTTACCGATCGGTTTTGAAAACCCTGATGTTAAGTCACAAATGACTTTGAGGTGCGGTGGTAAGAAATGTATAGAAGTGTTAAGTGTATAGAGCGAGGTTTGAGGTTATGAGTTCGATTCTGGGTGGGTACCTCTACTTCTTTGAGAAATCATCATGAAAACATGCAACATTTGCTATAAATCAGTGTAGTTGTCTAGTACGGGCCTCCGTCGATAAGATTTGCAATTTGTGAAAAATCATTCACACTAGCGATTACTAAAAGAGCTAGTAAAAATAAATGTCCTATGTCGAGGACGTGCCTACCCAAAGGTTCAGGCCGGATTGTAGGAAGTGAGTGATACGTTTTTTTTTTATTTCTATGAGAAGAAATACGGCACCCACGATTCCCAGTAGTAAGTCGTCGGCAACCTAAACTTTGCATTGATGTATAATTATAGTCTCTAAATTCGTAAATCGATCATTGAAGTTGTCAAACTTGTTCAATTATATCACCCTGGTCCCTTGGTTTTGAGTTTCATCTGGATCCAAACAGAACGATTTTAAAATTAGATATTAAAAAATAATTCATAATTGTCGACGAAATTAAAATATCACTGTAAATTTCGTCGCTACGTGATCTTTGGCACTAATAGTCGCAATGCCAGTGAAATCCGCTAAGGGCCTATTCGTTTTACTCCAAATCATCCCCACCTTCAACTTCAATCCATAAAAAATCGAAGCTTCGTTTGAGCTTGGCAAATGATGATCGGTGGCGACCGTTATCTTTGGACCCGTCGGAGGGTGATTAGTGGTTGCCATGGGAAGTCGAAGCTGCTGGTGGCTTGGCTTCCATGCTTGGTAACGATGGATCATGGCAGTGTGTCGTGTTTGTACTCAATCATGCTGCGTGGGATGGTTAGCCCCTGGGATGCTATATTGTCTTAATTGAGCGGCCTTTGTTTCAAAAAAAAAACTTCAATCTATGGTTTAGGGAGAAAACGAACAAGGGGCTAAGCAGTTGAAAAACGACTGGAGCGAAATCAGCATCTGCAGGGGGCCTAAAATGGCCGACCGATGGACGCATAACATAGCCCTAGCAATTCGACTATTCCCCAATCCCCACTCTCCATCCATCCGCGACGGCGCAATTGCTGAAAGCCTGCGGCGTGCGGCGGCGGCGGCAGCTCCATTCAACACTTCGGCAGCGATGGCGGTTCCAATCGGCGGCGGCGGCGCAGGTCGCGGTCGCGGGGCCTAGACGTGCGCCTTCTCCAGCGAGCTGGCTGGCCATCCACTCCGCGGAGCATGACTGTGCCGCTTAGGCGAGTTTCCTTGTTTCTGCTAAGTTTTTCTGCATAAATCATGTTTTTTTTTCCAAAACAGTTTGGTTAGCTAGCTGCAGCTATAGACTTTTATTTCTGCTAAAAAATCTGCCGCTGAATGGCTTAACTGGAGATTTAGGACACTGCTTCTATCTCAACATACAAACCATCTATTTTAGCAGTCCAAGCCCAGTAGCTAGCGCACGCAATTATGACATCTAGCTAATATTCATGGAGACTATTCACATTATCAATCCATATCATCCACTAACGGTCTTTTATTTGTCCATATCAGCATACCATACCATCCACTAAAATTATTTATAACAATTTATCCTTTCATGCAAGTAAATATCTGCAATCCCTATAACAACATGCTGGGTTTCCTTCTAGTTAGTTAAATTGTTATGTCAACGAAACTTGTGGTGATAAATTAATTTAGAAGCCTTCGTAAGTCTATTTGTACCATGAAAAAGAATAACGAAGTTAACAGTAACTACTAGAACCTCAATATTATTCATAATTTCAAACTATTATGTAAATCATCCATTTGATAGAGACCCAAAATCCCCTTGAGTCTCTTCATAATAGCCCCCCCCCCCCCACACACACACACCCAACGCGCTTTGTGTTCTCACCACTCCATCTATATGTGATTGTTGATTACACCATGATTCCTTTTCGTATTAATTCACCTTAGTTTGCCAGGAATTTGAACCATTATTGCACATTTATATGGATTCCTAGTTATTAGGACCGGACCGGACCGGCGGTCGGACCGTTAAAAGACCGAACCAGAGCCTCAACTGATCCGGTTCACTTAAAAGACCGTCTGTGCAATCGAACCGGTAAAAACCGGTTGAACCGGCTGGTTTTTCGTGGAACCGGTGAACCGGCCGGTTCCATGCGAACCGCCCCGGTTCGTGCTTTGCCTGCTATGCGCGTGCTCTTGGCTGTTGCTGTGGCTTTGCGAGGTGCACCTGCCACCATGGGGCCCGCCAGGCTGCTGCTGCCTGTCGTGTCGCCAGGCTGCTGTTGCCTCTCGTCTCGTGTTTCGTGATTTAATTAACTTGCCTGATGAACGTTGCATGCATAGCTGGTTGACTTTTGGCATACGTCAGCACTGCCTTTTTAATTTCATTTTTTTATTTTTTCAAACGAGTTCTAAATTAGATTATCTCAAAAAACTCTACGCAATGATGCACTTTATTTTAGCATTTGATATTTTTTATATCAGTAAATTTTTTAATTACTATTTAAGTTGTTTTTTACCAATTTATAATTGCTCCATATATTATCTTTTTACGCATGTTTTTAGTATATATTGCAAAATAACACATTTGATATTTTAAAATTTAAGAACATGTCATTCTATATATATATTGTACAACTAAATTATGTTGTTTATCACTTGTTAATTATTTATTATAACATATATATATACCGGTCGAAAGTATTTGTGACCGGTTCAATATGTCCGGTCTAAAGTAATAGAACCGGCGGTTCAACCGGTTCTAAACGGTTGGGCCAGTGAACCATTGAACCGACAGCCTCACCGGTTCGATCTCGGGTCCGGTCCTAATAACTTGGTATGGATTGTGTTGTTATTGTTTGACTTATGTGTTTTCTGTCACCATCCTATATTTACTAACCAATAGAGATTACGGATGCCAAATTTTGTAAGTAAAGATATTGGACCATTGGAATGACTTTAAATAAAAAGGTTTCCAGTTCCACACCATGGGCTACAACTTTTTTACAAAATTTTCTGACAGTGAAATTTCGAGGACAACCTGAAACTTAGAAATTAGCATATTATGTTTTGTGACAGTTCGTAGGCTAGAACCAACTGTACAAATCAGCTATACTAGTATCCAAAATGAACCTACAATGGAAATTTATGAATCTGTACAGTTATGGTTCATAATCATGAACTGAGTGTAGACATAAATTTCCACAATTTGTTCTTAGCCCCTTGGCCATTAGTTTTTTTCCCTGGAACGAACCAAGTAAAAGTGCTACCGATTATATTTATAAGAAGAGGGCCTGGTATCTGGCATGGTGCTTAAGCCAAACCCGACTGATATGCTGCACTTCTTATAGTGAGTGTGAGCTAAAAACAAGTCTAAGGGTGTGAAGATTACACTAGCCCCATATTGATGTTGGCACAGTTCGTCTTTTGAAGTTCATGTGCATGACCAGTAGCCAAATGCCCTACGTTTATTTGTCTTATTTGTTAGTTTTCTTACTGACACTCTCTCCATTTACAGATCGTGCGCCATTTTAGCACGGACAGGTATATCAAGCAAGAAATAAATAAATTACTTGAGGATGTAGGTTCAGTATCTAAGAACCGTCCTTCCTTGCTCACAAGCAGAAAAATTGGAAATGGTCAGCATGATAGATCATGTGATGGTCAGGAACTCATGTGCCATGACAATTTAGTGGATACAGAAAAAATTGAGATGAGGATATTGCCATTGGTCGACAAATTGACAGATCATGAACCATCTTGGCAGTTTATCATCTTTGCAATCTATGGGCTGGGAGGAGTAGGAAAAACAACTATTGCCAGAAAAATATTTGATGATCAGAGGACGCAAAGTGCTTTCAGCGCACGCATATGGGTGTCCATTTCTAAAGGGTCCAGTGTTGCTCAGATCTTACAGGCAACATGTGCTGCTCCACCTATAGGGGTCCTGAAAGTACCAAAAACAAGGAACAAAGTCCAGATGCTGTTGGCTGACAAGATTGGGGGAAGGAGAATCTTTCTGGTTTTTAACATATACAATGGTGTTCCCTCAAAACAAGGCATAGGTAACGCTGAAATATTTGGGAACCTAGTTGAAGTCCTCAAGTTCTTTCTTGCTGCTGCTGAAGGGAGCCGTGTTTTGATAACGACCAGTGATGAGAATGTTGGCAATGAGATAAAGTCAGCTCAAATCCAGAAAGGCGCCGAAGGATACGGTCTCCAAACAGAACCCATATGGCAGCTAAAAGTGGAAGATAGTTGGATGTTACTACTTAGGGCAGCTTGTCTGGATCAAGCCAAAATCACGCCTGAACTCAAGGAAATTGGTATAGGGATTCTTCAAAAATGCAATTGTCTTCCTCTTGCTATCGAGGCCGTTGGAGGTGTTCTTCGTCGAAAGGGATACATAGAAAAGGAATGGGAGGGAATACGTGATAGCAGTGCATTTTCTCTCAAGGATCCTACCACTGGAACTGAAGGAGGAGTTAGCAGCAGCATTTATCTGAGCTACCAGTATGCGCCACCACATCTAAAGCAATGCTTTCTTTATTTATCACTTTTCCCTGTAGATTTTGAGATTGAACAACACTTGGTTACTCAGTTATGGATTTCAGAGGGCCTTATTGATATTGGTAGAAGACATGCCCATGAGACTGCTGATGAGCAGAACAGTGTTTCCCAACAGGAATCCAACAAGCACAACAACAGTGAAGACACAGCACAAGAGCGAAACAATGCTTTGTCTGAAATTGTTCCTGTTGATGATGAGAACAGTGTTTCATCAGAACATGCTAGAGAGAACACTACTTCTTTGTTGCAAGGGATAGTGGAGGGACACGACCGTAAGCCACCTAAACGGTCACCTTGCATCAGCAGCAGTGGACATTCTTCAGAAACAAGTCTAGATAATAAGCAAAGCCGTTGTTTGGTTCAAGACTTGGCTGACTCATGCTTCAAAGAGCTTACAGAGAGGGGTCTTGTTCAACGAGAAAACAAAACAAAAAGATATAAGCTGCACGAGCAAGTTAGGAAAATTGCAGAGTCCTTAACTGAAAATGAGGTATGTGCTGGCGACCCCAAGTATGTGGCTACATTGCCAGCTAGCCTGTATCGTCTATCTTTTCTGAACAAAGGACTAACCACTATCCCTGAAGACGTCGGAAGGCTAAATAGTCTGAGGACGCTTCTCCTATCTGGCAATCCACTTGGTGAAACTGACATGGATACTATATGCAAGAACCTGCCATTATTGCGAGTTCTTGACCTCTCAGATACAGAGATCCAATCTGTTCCAAAGACGTTGGGAAATCTGGTGTACCTTAGGCACCTAAATCTTTCCCGTACAAGAATAAGAGCACTCCATAAGTCCATTGGCCGCCTCAGGAGACTGCGGTTCTTGGGTTTGCGGGAATGTGAACATCTCACTTCCCTTCCCAAAAGCATACAAAAGTTACTGAAGCTGGAATATCTCGACTTTAGAGACAGTGGCATTACAAAGTCCACAAGGTTGCACAATCTGAGGCATCTTGCACTTCTTCATGGCTTTGTAATGGACAGCATGTCTTCAAATGGCTTACTTTTGGAAGATCTGCAGAACATGAGCAATTTAAGTGACCTGCAGATAGATATTAGAAAATTTGTAGAAAGAAACAGTGAAAGCACTGGAAATGGAATGCTGAAGGAGAAAGGTAATCTCAGGAACCTGGAGATCAGATGCTGTACTGTTAACTCAGAAAATTTGTCAGCTGAAGATCCAGAGAGATTGAAAACAAGGTTCACACAGCTTCATCCTCCTCAGTGTTTAGTGTCACTCAAAATTGATGGCTTTCATGGAACTGTTTATCCAGAATGGTTATGTTTCTCTAAGCTTCCAAATCTGCAACACCTTAGCCTGGAAAACTCCAAGTTCTGTAAAAGGTTACCACCAATTTGGCATCTTCAAAAATTGAAGTTTCTCAGAATAGCCAATCTTTCCAAGCTGGAAACAATTGACATGCAACCAACAGCACAAATGCCATCGTTTCCTAATGTAGAGGAGTTGGAAATTGAGGACATGAAAGTTTTAGAGTACTGGTCAGATTTTCGAGCTGGTGACCTGCTACACCTTCGAAAGCTAGCACTCAGAAAGTGCCCAAAGCTGAAGCGTCTTCCGGGTGGCTTGGAGCACTGCAAAATTATATCAAAGATGGAGCTGATAGATGCAGGACTAGTACAGGTCCCTGAGAAAATCCATGTGCAAGAATTGCTTGTGGAAGCAATGCCAAGTCTTAGGGAAGTGTCAAATCTTCCACTAATGAAGGCATTTACAGTGACCAGCTGCCCAAACCTGGGAACTGTTTCAGGGGTGAACTCGCTGCAGCACATTCACATGGAAGATGAACAGCTTGAACAGCTTCCGAAATGGCTGGGACGGCATTTTCCAAGGATAGAGACACTAGACATTGTAGGCAAAGAACAACTTCTTGCAAGATGTGAACGTAGTAAGGAAGACTGGTATATTGTTCGAGAGATTCCACGTGTTAATGCATATTTGCCTCAGAGATTGCCATATTTCTCATATGCCCGGGGCAGTGATTTCTTTTGCAAATACAAGATACAGAGAACAGATGCACATAAGGATAATCTTCCTCCACCACAAGCTGGTGTACAGAGAACAGGTTTTACAGTCTCATCCAGCTCCGTAGGAAACGATGGTTCATCATGGGGACCAGCAGCTCCAGTTGACAAGACCGGACCACCTCCAGCTGATGAGACCTACAAGAAAATATTGTTGACGTTGGTGTTGTCATTGTTTGCTGCTATCGTGCTTTTGATGACCATGAATCTCGTCGATTCCCATCACAACCAGTTAGAAGACCTGACTTTGTTTTGTTTCTATGTCTTTACGAAGTTTTACTTCATTTATTTGACAATGAAACGGCGTCGGTAACCTGAATGCCCTCTTCTATCTGTATGCCATCATATATTTGGGTACAACACATCTTGTGGACAGCTTGATCTGTTTCTGATGGTTTAGAGCTCGTGTAAGGATCATTGTGTGTAGCAATCATTTTGTGTAGTAGTTATCTTCATTGTTTTTTCTGGCATTAGCCCTGAACCCTTTTGTAGACTGGTTTTGACTGGTACATGATTTTATTTACAGCTCCTGATGCAACCAAAATTCCCGACACTGTCACTTTGCTCAGTTCAGTTGCAAAAGCAGTGTGTGTTAGAACTGTTACAGAAAACCCTGTACCCTCGGCTCCAAAGAGTTTTCACTGGCATTTTTAGTAGAAATTGCATTCAGTAGCGTTGGTTTTGTACCATTGACTCGTAGTGGCAAACGACGACGATGATCATATATATGTACCGTCGGCCTCGAGTATCAACCGTAGCTATAAACGCTATTTGTATGGTCGGTTTTAAGCATCAATCAGTGGTCTAAATTCAATTCTGTTGAATCGGTTCGATCCACCATTCGACAGTAGTGAGATGGCTCAAGCACATCCTGTTTTAATTGATTTTTACATAAATTTGGTTCACTTATAAATCAGAACTGGTTCAATTCACAGGCATCAAAGAAAGCACGACCATACAAATTTCATCCAATTCATGCATAAACACGTCAATATAAGTTCAGTCTGAAACATCCAATTCACAAAAGTCATCCATACCTAAACATCAATTATAGAAGTAACGCATGCAGCCTAAATGGTGTGGCCTCCCGCCTCCTAGACCATCTTACTAAAGCTTAATCTAGGAGCATAGTTGTACCCGATCCATCGTTGCTCCCATCTAATTATTACTGACGAGGGTCCATTAACAACACAAGAAATTTAAGAGAAGTGAAGAAAAAATGTCCGTTTAAAATGCAAGAATTTCATAAACTTTATAGGTTGCCAGTCAGGAAGGCGCAGTTAACAACACTGCTGGCAGGGACAACTGTAGCTCACGAAAACCGGGCTAGCTCCAACACATGCTTCTGAAATTTACCATCACATATTCTATCTTCAGGATTCCAAAAAGAACATAAATGTCAGCGTCATGCCCAGAACAAAAAATTCGGTAAAATGACTAGACAATGGACACCACAATGGAGCAAGCCAAGATACCTCCTGGTGCAAAACATCATCACAAAGGAGCATATAAGCAAGTACACTTGCTGCCACGGCAAGTCCAAAACTCTCGGTTACAACCAGATAATAAGCGTGTCTGCAAAATCGCTTACCTTTATCTATAACAATAAAAAAAAGACATAGCCGACTGACTCTCTCGAGCCAGAACCCACAAACATAGGGATATTAGATATGCTGCAGGCAGGATCCGAATTCAGATCCTTTTAGACTCTACTCAGGCACAACATAATTAATACTATTTACGCGGTGAGTTTGTGCGGTGTTGGGGGTGAGTCCAGATGCTGGAGGTGCAGGGCGGCTACGAGCCCCTGCCATGTTTCTCCAGGGCGAGCAGATGTTTTGAGTTCCACGATTTTCCTCTGCTTCTTGTAGTAATCTTCCAGTTGCTTGGTCTGCATTTTGAAATTCCATATTAGATATCATCACGATTTTCCACCTTCAGAACTTAGAACAACAATAATGCAATTGCCTCGCATCATAAGTTGATGAATTGTAGGGGGTTTTTTTTGGTACAGAAACAAGTTTAGTAAGGTCTGACAATAGAACCACTAGCCCAGTCAGTACTAGCATAATTTTCTAGGCATCCTTTGGCATAAAGCAAGACCAAGACAAAATGTTAACCATTACCTGCTTAGCATAAGTGCGCATCCTCTCCATCCTTGAGGCTCCGAGGCCTACAACACCAGCAGGTTCTACCTGAGAATGCCATGTATAACTCCCAAGGCTGGGGCTACTACAGTTTGTAGATGCTGAATTGCTGACATCAAAGAGCTGCCCACAGTGGGAGCAGATGTCGCCCCTTGATCGTTTCTTCATGAAGCAGTCATCAGCACACTTGAAATTCAGAACCAAATCAACATCCACAATCTCATCAAGAATCTCCTGAAACATGTTTAAGTTATGAACAAATCAGATACGAGTCCAGTCACATCATTCTGGTAGTAATTTGGTGCCCTGTCCTCTATACTGGTTACATGGTACCAAGATGTAACTAAATCATATTGTCTGAGCATACAAGGTACTCACGGCTTGCATTTGGGTGCGTGGAATCCCATCAAGAATGAACCCAGTTTCACCCTTGTTGTATCCGTCCTCAAGCCGCTTCGTCAGCAATCCAAATATGATGTCCTCCGGCACAAGCCTCCCTTCATTTACCGAGTTTGCAATCTGTGCATAGGCGAAAACAGAACTAACTCAACCCACTTCAAGACACCCATAAAGATACTCTTTGACATTTTCAGTGTATGTATTCTGGAAATATTTATCTAAATATATGCTCGTTTCTGGAATGATTGTAGTTTCTAAATTTCCCCGAATTAGACTGTTCCGACTAATTTGTGCAAACAGTTGAACGAAATGTGCAGATAGACTGCAGGAAACAGACATATGCAGGGTTCAACATGAGGGCCCAGGGCCCAAGTCCAAGTGCGAAGGCTGCATATGCTGTCTGCAGCCGCCCAAAGACGGCAGGATGGAATTTTCCACAGTTCCAATGTGAAGCCCTAACCATGCCAAATCCCAAAAGTGCCCCCAACATTGTGTGGAATGGACAGACATATTACGGGGTCCACGAAAGCACGCGGGGAAAGACATGGCTAGCACGCTCTTCTCTTGGCACCATGAGATTCAACCATTGAATATATATGCCCAGAGAAAAATAGAAGCGGATTATTTACATACAAAAGACTGAAATTGCGGCCCACACTAAGAAAATGCTTGATTCTCTTTTCCAAAATACTTCGTGGGGAATAATAAGGGAAATATATTCAGTAAAATTAGCTGGGCCGAAGAATATCAGGTGGCTTTGCAGGAGCTGAGGCAAGTATCTCAGAAGATCAAAAGAGTGCACAGGTGTGTCACTAGAAATTTCCAGAAGGGCCCAAAATTTCACTAGAATCCCAGACTCCTCGCAATTGATGCGCGAAATTCCTAGCTTCCATAAGAAACACAAGCAGCTCTGTGTCAAATCAAGCAAATAGCCAAAAGAAAAGGATCCTCCTTCCTGCTAAAAAACGCGAATTAAACGGCTTGATCGAAGCTACGACGACCAGGACCCTCGAGATCGGGCAATCACAAATCAGCAGAGCAACTCAACTCCCGCAGCGATTGCGATTGGAGGAGCGCAGGCAAAGAGGGCGGTGGAATCGCCAGGGGAGCAAATCTCCGAGCGGAGAGACGAAGACGACGGGATGTCCACGCACCTTCCTGTAGAGGTTGGAGGCGGGGCTGAGCTCCTGCCTGACGAGCGTACCCATGGAGATATACGGCACGTCAAGCACCTCAGCGAGGCGCGCGGCGTGTGCGTGCTTCTGGGGCCCGGACGGCCCATGACGACCCACTGCACGCCACCTGGCCCGCTACCGGCGGGGTCGAGGCCAGGAGCAGGAGCCGAGGCGCGCGCGCGTCGGGCCAACTCCTCCTCGTCCTCCTCCTCCCAGTCGGACCAGCGCTCCTCCATCGCTGCCGCCGCCGCGAGCCTCCGGTGTGGCGCAACGAGGGCGCAACGGGTGAGGGATGATCTGGCCGCCGCGGCGGTGGTCCCCGCTGCGAGCCGCAGGAGGCCGGACATTTCTGGCTCCGGCGGTGGCGGTGGCGGCGGCTAGGGTTTGCGGGGCGTAGGGTTTTGCGGAAGGGCGGGCGCTTGGTGGACTGGTGGTGGGGGCGGAGGCGGAGGTCCGTGCGGTGCGGGGGTGGAAAATTTTTATTTGGAGGTGCGGGAAAGGTGGAGGTGATGCTCTCTCTGTCTCTGTGGTGTGGGCCCGGGTGGGCGTGTGGCTGGTCGTTGGCTCGCTGTCGTTTCGGGGCCGTGTGGCTGCCGGCGGATACGAGAGGACGAGAGGAATAGAGAAAGGCCTCTGCCTCTCTCGGGGTCAGCGATCTCGAGGCGGGCCGTGGACCGCACCGCACCGCACCGGTACGTGTGCGTTGAGCTGCCACGGCTGCAAAAATTGGTGAGACGCGCGCGAGATTTGTGTGAATTTTATGGCAAGACAGCAGCTTTGCTGTTCTAAACTTTATGGCCGCAATTGTTTAGCGTTGGCTTTGCATGGGACTTTGCGGGACGCACGTGGCATGCTAGCAGGTGCGCTGTGCATTTACGGACGGCGCTCGAGGCGTGCTATTTGCGTCCACATTAGGCCTCGCCTTCAACGCAACTCAACCCCAGTGGCGAATCCAGCCCGAGAAATGACCTAGGGCGGACTTTGAGAGGCGGGGTTTCGGGGAGCCGAGGAGCTAGGCGTGGGATCCTCCGGTGGTCGACACGGTGGTGGCGAATTGACATTCGGAACACGGGAAGGGCGAGCAGCGAGGCTAGAGGTAACTAGTGGGGATCTGACACGACCATGGCAACATATATAGTCGAGCGAGGACAAGCTAGTGTCACAAAGTTCTCGGTACGAAGGGTACGAGGAACGAGCTTCGTGGGAGGATATACTCACTCCGTATCGGATTTAGATGTCGTTTTAGACTAGATTTAGGTCAAACATTGGAAATACAAATCATCAAAAACTTTTAAGTTACTGAGATATTATAGGAATAGATTTATCTTGAAAAATACTTTTATAAAAGTATACATATATTATTATTCTATAAAAAATTTTATATAAAAATAAGAGGTCAAAGTTATGTTTGGGACATCATGTCGCTGTCTTAAATGACTTCTAAATCCGATACGGAGGGAGTATCTCTTCGGGACACTTGATTCGGCGATGGGAACATGGTCCCCGGATAATTGGGATGATGTACCTCGAACATAAATATGAAATGAGGATAGTGATTGAAGAATATATTTATTTACATAAATATTGTATGATTTTAGATTGCATTTATGAGTATATATTAACATGTATAGATTTGATTAAAAGAAAATTAATATATACTCAACGTCTTAGGCTGCATGCCCATTTGTGTTAGTGTTACCGAGGCTCAACTCCAGAGCCTCGTCGGTCACCCAAGGCCCATGACACGCTCTATTTCTCTCCATCCCCTCACGGCCTCGCTGCATGTCCATTCAGCGTCGTCTTCGCCGCGTCCGCCGTCCACCATCGTTGTTAGCCTCGTCGCTCACCAGCTCCGGGGGTGGGGATGTGTTGCCCCACCAGAGGGACCTAGGGCGGCCGCCCTAGCTCGCCCTAGTGGTGGCTCCGCCACTGCTCAACCCGGCTCCAGAACGTCTCCTAAATCAGATACGGAGGGAGTACGGTAATTCCTAACTCCCTTGCTAGTCATACTGGAGATATATTTACCTTTTCGTTTAAACTTATCAGTCAAGCTTATAAGACATGATATAATATTTTTCTCTTATCAGCCACAAAAACGATCAACCGAACATGCCAATTTTAGTTGTCGATAACTCAGGGTAGGTTAGACATCTAGACGGTACTAACTATAGTTTTCTTTTCATGGGGCGCTCTGACTTGCTCTCACTTTATTAATTCAATCACCAGAGCAAGTGTTACAAAGTTCGTTAGGAGGCTCTAGAAACCACACGTGTCTACCTATATCTAAATCTATAGAGCCTTTATTATAACTAAACTAAATGAGCGTTGACATTTGATCTTTTTTTTATTATAAAAAAAGGCTTGACATTTGATCTTGCCCCCTTTGAAAACAAACTCTCCAACCACAAAACATGGGCCATGTGTAAGTCGACTGTAAGTCTGCAACCACAAATGGGCTGGCCCGGTGGGAGGTGGCTGAGCGGCCCTGGCGGGCTGGCGCATCATCGCTGCATATGACGATGGGCCGGGAGAAACGTACGTCGCCGTCTGCGTGGCCCGTCAAACAATAAATAAAAGCGCATCTGCTCGTCTATTTCGGGTCACGGATCAATCGCATCAGCTAGAGCCCTCGCCAATTCGCCGTATCAGTGCAAGCTGCTTGTCATCTCTGTTTATACTACTTCGGTCAACAAAACCCGATACCCGAACCCCGGACCTGAAATATCCGAACCCGGACCCGAAGTACCCAAACCTGCACTACCCGATATCTAGTTAATTCGGATATGTACACCTGTTACCCGAATAACCCGAAATATGAATACAATATGTCTTTTTTTTGTCTTAGCAAAGCGTGAAGTTATGAACTGGAGCATCCCCTATTTCCTGTGGCCCAAGCCCAACAACAGAGGATGTCTCCTTGGCTTTGGTGCCTCATTAACTCACTTTGGTGCCTCGGTAACTCATGTCTCCTTGGCTTAGGTGCCGTCGAGGACTAGGACCAGAGTATGGAGGCGTGGACTGTGTGTTCTCGTGTGAAGCTGAAGGCAGGCGGATTGATGCTTGAACTTTTTAATTTGCTCTTGTAATCAGTACGATGTGTCGTTATTCTGGTTTGCAGTTGCAGTAAAAAACTTGAATGCATCGTGGTTTCACTAGTTTGCACTTCCTATGATTTTATATACTTCGGGTACATTGGGTATACCCAAACCCGAACTCGAACTTGCGGGTAGTATTTTTTGGGGTTATTATCGGGTAACAATTTTCATTACCCGAACTTTTTAAAACCTGAACTGCCCGACCCGAACTTTGCGGGTAACCCGAACGCCCAGACTGATACTTCAGTTCCTAAGTAATTATTATAGTTGGTGTTCATACCGTAAATTTAACTTAATTTATAGAAAAATATATGTAATATTTGTATCTTCGAATAAAAACTAATGGATTCAAAGATTTTTAATTTTTCTAATGATACTAATTGTATATAATAAATATTTATTTTCTTAATTTATTTATTTTAGTCAAAAATGTTTCTTAAAAAGTGTAAACGACAGATATTAGGATACACCCACATGATTTTTCATGTTTCTTTATATATAATATATAAACACTTCTTCGTCCAAACAGAATGCAAATTGCAAGGTCGTCGTCGATCGTCGTCCGGATGGAAAGACACGGAGGTAGGTAGGTGGAGCCGTGGAGGTAGGTAGGGGGCGACGATGGAGGCATGGAGCCAGCCAACACACACACCCACATACTACGCCAATATATGCGTACATGGAGATTGAAGAAGCATGTATCATCCAGCATCGAGGAAGAAGAAGAATACAGTCAATTAATTAACCAAAACGCCGACGGCGCAGACGACGCCGACGACCAAGCAGTGCCGCCGCCCGACGCGAGCAATTACAGCAGCTTGGTAGCTAGCTAGGCGAGGTTGCGGAGGAGGGTGGCGAAGTCGCGGTCGGAGCAAGAGGGGATGGCGAGGCCGCCGGGGTGGCAGTGGTGGTTCAGCCCGAAGTAGTCCTCCTCCGTGCTCTCCAGCAGCGCCACGAACGACGCCTGCTTCAGGTACGCCGTCGGCACCACGAACCGCGCCCGCGCCTCGCCCACGTACACCGCGAAGTGGCCCCGCCGCACGCCGCTTGCTGCGCCGCCGCCGGATGCTGGAGGTGGAGGAGACGAGCCACCAGCTGCTGCAGCTTCTTGTTGCCGCCGCCGCCGCCGCCCATCGTGTATGGAGTACTGCTTCTAATTTGGCTTCTTCTACGTATAGCCCCAAGCTAGCAGCCTACTGTACTAGCTAGCACGTGTGCGTGTGGCTTTCTGCTCAATCTCTGCAACGACTGGTGCGCGCGTGCCCTTTTTATACAGTATATATATTCGCTCCGAACCTAATTCTGAAACAGGGTCATATATGTTGTTAGTATAATATCAAGAGTTTGCCTAATTACAAATAAAAAATATAAACTTTTTTAATATCAAATAAATAGCATTAGAGGCCGTTTAGATCCTTTCGTGTTTTGATGAATTGAAATCTCTATTTAACTTGAAAGTTTAACATTCCATCACTTTCTAAAATTCACGTGTATAATCTATCCTAATAAATTTATAGGATGAGGGCGTAGTAAAAGCGTGAAATGAAAGGGGATCGGACTCAGAATTAAGCGGTCCAGGCCAGGCGGCCAGCAGGCTAGAGGGAGGGAGAGACGATGGACATGCTCACATGACGCTCCTATGATGTGTTGCTTTCTCTCTCATCAGGTTAGGTCAGGATAAGCCTATTGATTTGCATGGATGCAGCCTGAGCTCCTTTGTTGCGTTGCTACTACTAGTAGTATAAACTTAGCTTCATGCATCGATCGCTCGATCGCTCCTGGCCCCGTGTGCAGTGTGCCGACTTGAGAGTTGAGATAAAGATAAATTAAATAACAGTATAATGCAT
This sequence comes from Microstegium vimineum, assembly GCA_022036555.1. Taxonomy (NCBI): domain Eukaryota; kingdom Viridiplantae; phylum Streptophyta; class Magnoliopsida; order Poales; family Poaceae; genus Microstegium; species Microstegium vimineum. The sequence goes on along the minus strand of CM039135.1, from coordinate 2,443,257 downwards.
GGATGTTGAATGTTGCTGCTATATACACTACTACAGAATCTAACATCACTGTCGACTCATCACTGTTGGATTGTGTTGGGTCGGCAGTGATGAACCTTCACTGTCGGGATGGGACCGAACCGATAGTGAAGCTCCTCATCACTGCCGGTTTGTGGCTGAACCGACAGTGAAGCCTCTCTGCCGATTCACCGCCGGTTGCAGCCACGAACCAACAGTGACGAGGAACTTCACTGTCGGTTTGTGGCTTAAACCGCATGTGATAACCTGAACACTTTTACTGTCGGCTCCAGCCACGATCCGACAGTAATGAGGAGCTGAACCGGCAGTAATGAGGAGCTTCACTGCCGGTTCGTGGCTTGAACCGCATGTGATATACGTGTACACTTAATTTTTTTTATTTTGTAAACGACCTCGGATGGAAAAACTTGCTAAATAAATGTTGTAGATCTCGAAAAGTTATGAAGCTTTGTAGTTTGACCGGCGGGCGGATTAATAGTGGGCTTGCCCCGTAATTTAAATCTTTTTTTCTATTTTAAAAACGCGATTCACTAGTACAGAAACACTTTTTGGAGGGGGACGTTTTTGGTTAATGGAGGCGGGCAAGCACGTCCGCCTCCAATGGAAGGCCTCGGTTAATCACTGATTAACCGAGGTGGTCACCGTGCCTGCCTCCGTTAATGAAAATAAAAAAACAAAAAAAGGAAAATCCATGGATAAGCCAGCCGAGCCCATCACAGGCCCTGCGAGCCCATCCACGGATCCGTCGGATCTGGCTGGCATCCCGTCGCCGGATCCAGCATTCGCCGCCCGCCCTCGCCACCAGGCCGCTGTTGGGAACGGGGAGGCCGCGCCGCCGGGCCTCGCCACCGAACCGCAGAGGGAGGCGGGGGCAGGGGAGGGCGGCCGCGCCGGGCCGCACCGCCGAGACGCCGAGCCGCCGGAAGGGGGCACGCCTGGGAGGGAGGGGCGGGGCAGGGCGCCCGCGTCGCCGAGCCGCGGGGAGGGAGCGCGTCGGAGAAGGAGAGGCGGGCTTCGCGCTGCCGAACTACCGGGGAGGGAGCGCGCTGGGGAGGGAGAGGCGGGCTCCGCGCCGCCGATCCGCCGGGAGGGGGCGCCGCGGGGGCGGGGCTGCCACACGGCCGATTCGCCGGGTAGGGGCGCCGCCGAGTCGCTGGGAGGGGGGAGAGGAGGAGGAGGGGGCGCCGCTGGGAGGGAAGTGAGGAGAGGAGGGGGAGGAGCCGCTGCCCGCTCGGGCGGCGCTCGGGAGTGGTCAGGCTAGGGATGGGTGGGGGAAAGGGAAACCCTAAGTTTTGCTTATATAGTTGAATAGGTGAAATACCTTTTTTTGGTTTTGAGTAATTGATGAAACCTATGGACTAACCCTTGAACTAAGTATATGATCAAGATAGGGTGGTCCAACTTGGAACATGGAGCTAGATGGATGATCATGGTGAATCAAGTGCTTCATGGACTAAGGAAAAGAAGAAAGAGAAAAACAAAAATGGGCTCAAGGCAAAGGTATATCATAGGGCCATTTTTGGTTTAGTGAACAAGACACTATAGAGAGTGTGATCACCTTTAGTATAGATAGTCGTACTATCAAGAAGGGAAAACTCGTGTCGATTGCGGTTATCATGTGCCACTAGGTTTGCATTGCATCCACATAAAATGAATCTAAGTGACACAAACTAAAATAAATCCAAGAAATATATGTTACAAAAGCTAACACAGGTGAACAAGGTTTGTATCATAAGGTGTTAGCACTTGAAGACTTGGAGAAGAAGCAGAGGCTCGGTCTGCCACTCAAAGAGGCACCGGACGCAAGGTCCGGACGCAAGGCAAAGGCCGACCGGACCAATGGACTTGCGTTCGGTGGCATACCCTAGCCATCGGGCTCTCTGGACAGGAGGTCTGGACGCAAAAGTGAGTCCGGACGCTGACTCTGGTCGCGCGTCCGGAGCTCGACGCTCACTGAACTTCTCTGGATATATTTATCCGGACGCTGAATGCGGTCCGGACGCAAGAGACCGGACGCGGGTCCGGAGCTGAGGAGCTCTCTGGACTGGGTCCGGACAAGGCGAAGAGGGTCCGGCCGCTACTGTGCTGTGCGTCCGGAGGCTACACATCGGCACAGTCAGAGCGCCAACGGGCAAATTCAAAATGGAGGAGGGTCCGGACGCATGCGCGATGGTCTGGACCCCCAATACAAAGTGCGTCCGGAGCTACGCAGATTTCAGTGAAAAGGAGCAAAACGGCTAGCTCGGTTTGGATGACTATTTAAGTGGCTTGGCCGGCTCCTAGGGCTTACTCTTGCACCTCTCATTCATTTGATACACTTGTGCTTGCTTGAGATAGCCCCCAACTCACTCTCTTCACTCTTGTTGCATATTTGTGAGAGTTTGAGTGATCCAAGTGCATTGATCATTGCATTGCATCTTAGTGGCACTTGATCATCGTCGTCGCCACGTGATTTCTTGTTATTCTTGGTGTTTGGCAACACCTAGACGGCTTGGCGATTGTGGAGAAGCTTCGGCGCAATTGGTGATTGTTTGCGACCGACTTCGGTGATTGTGAGAGGGCTTGTACCCACCTCGGCGGAGAGCCAAAGGGTAACTCTAGTGGATTGCTCGTGTCATTTTGTTACTCTCATTTGGGTGGATTCTTGTGGCGCCCGAGTTAGTGGGCTAGGCTTGTCATTGCCTATGAGCCACCGAATCACCACTTGAGTAGTCGACACAACGGGGACTAGCTTGGTGGCAACCAAGTGAACCTCGGGAGAAAAATCGATTGTCATCTTGTCTCCCGGCTACTCTTTGGTATTCATTGTGATTGGTTCATCCTATTCACATCCATCCATCACAAGGCATCGGTATAGCAATCACCTCCTATCTTGTATTTACTTTTTCTTATCTTGTCTAGTTAGCGTGCTAGTTAGCTTCTTTAGTAGTTGTTCTTGCTAGCTTGTGCTAAGTGCTTTAGGTTCTTGCTATTGATTGACAAGCACTTAGTTGACTAGAATTGCATTAGATAGGTGGCTTTGCACCCCAAGTAGAGCTAGAGCAAAAAGCTTCGCTTAAGTGTTATCTAACCATTTGCTCTAGTGATTTGTAGAATTTTTATTAGGCTATTCACCCCCCTCTAGCCATCTAGGACCTTTCAATAGGTATCAAAGCCGTGGTCACCATATTATCAAGGCTTAACAACCTTTGGTGTTAAGAGATGACTCAAATATCATTCAACCATGTGGGAAGCAAACCACCAATGTTTGATGACACTTCCTTTGATTATTGGAAGAGGAAGATGAATATGCATCTAGGCTCAATACATGAGAAGGTGTGGAGTGTGACCGAACATGACTTTGTCATTCTTGATGAAGCCGCTCCCACACCAAAAGAGCAAGAGAACCGACAATGCAACACAATGGCTCTCAATGTGATCTACAATGGCATTGACTCAAAAGTGTTTGAGCAAATCAAAGATCTTGAGAAGGCAAGTGAAGTGTGGAAGAGACTAGAAGATACTTATGAAGACACTTCAACGATAAAGAATGCCAAGTTGTACATGTTCAAGGACAAGCTATCTCACTTCAAGATGAAGGATGATGAGTCCGTCCAGGAGATGTTCCATAGGCTCCAAGTGATCATCAATGATCTCAAGAGCTTGGGTGAGAAGGTCAAGGATGAAGACTTCTCAAACCAGTTTTTTGGTTGTTTGCCCAAGAAATACAAAACCTTGAGACAAATAATTAGGAGAGATGGTTTGGACAAGATCACTCCCAATGAGGTACTTGGTGAACTCCATGTGGTAGTTACCATTTTAATTTGTATGGTAGCAAAACAATCAGTGTCTTTTTTTAACAAAAAAAAGCCTATGCAAAGTAAGGTGTTCACGACAGCGGAAGAAAATACATGAGAGTTGACAAAAAGAAAAAAACCGACTCAATCCCTATCTACCATGCACAAAATGTAGTAAGTCCTAGACTCAATACTTTATTTCCTTGGTTATTAGAATCATTAAAAAAACTATGATACAAATGCGACTCATGAATTAGACAAAAAACATATGTAAGTATCTAGGCGTGTCACACTATATTGATATTCGGGAGAGTAGTAGTACCACTACAACAACCTTGTTTTGATAGGGCTCCTAGCTCTAGATTCTTCGTGAAAATCTCTCATAGAAAGCCAAATGTTTAAACACACACACAACTAGCTAGATTCTTGTGGATATTATACAAGGATTTATTGTCCATTTATAGTTCGATTTAAGAGGTAAAAGACCATACGCCCCCACTATCCATTCAATCCCCACCAAAACCACATTTCTTTGGAGTATCACAGAGCTAGAGCTACAAATCAAGTAAAGCTCTACTAACCAAGCCCTCGGAGAGTACACCAGATTACCAGAGCAAACTTAGGACAATGTTGTTAGTTTGCATAATGTTAACTTGTAATGTTAACTAGAAGAAGGAATTACTCTATATTCTAGTATCACATAATGAACTCCTCTCAATGAATGAGACTTGTGAGATACCAAGGTTTTACCCTTCATAGTTACGCGACTTTAATGTGCTCTTCGAAATACATTTGTTAGCAAATATGGCACATGGGTTATTAGGTTTTTGTTCTGTTATCTTGTATGTTGAGCTGACCATGTCCACAATTTTTTTAAGGAGTTTTTTGTTGTTGTTTAGAAAAGACCAAGACCAGACGTACAGCTCTTCTGTTGGCTCAGGGCCCAATTCCAGGATGGACGAAAGCCCGTAAAAAGCCTTTCGGGCCACCCATCACCTGTCCAAGCCGAAAGACGCGACCGAGCCAGGTCGAGTAGACCGCGCACCGCACCCGCACCACCCCACCGGTCGCACCCAAATCCTAAACCCTAGCGCGCGCACGCACGCACGCACGCGGGCACCATGGCGGCGGCGGCGGCGCAGCAGAAGATCCGGTGGGGGGAGCTGGAGGAGGACGACGGAGGGGACCTCGACTTCCTCCTCCCGCCGCGGGTCGTCATCGGGCCCGACGAGAACGGGTTCAAGAAGGTCATCGAGTACCGCTTCGACGACGACGGCAACAAGGTCAGGGTCACCACCACCACCCGCGTCCGCAAGCTCGCGCGGGCGCGCCTCTCCCGCAGCGCCATCGAGCGCCGCCAGTGGCCCAAGTTCGGCGACGCCCTCAAGGAGGACGCTGGCTCCAGGCTCACCATGGTCTCCACCGAGGAGATCCTCCTCGAGCGACCCCGCGCCCCAGGTCTCGATCCGCTTGCTACGTACTGCTTCCATTTCGAATATCCTCGTCGTCTGTTCGTTCGATTGCTAGCTGCTAGTCACGATCTGCCTGGGTCGAATGTTTTGATTCATTTCTTAGTTCTACAGTTGTAGGTATATGTGGTCTTTGTGAAATTTGGGGATGTTCGGATCGCTCTGTTAATACAATGTCCACCTAGTCTAGATACATGGTGGGGGGCTGTGTAGGAACGATAAGTTGGAACACGATTCTATTCATCTCATTCGGTGATGCAAGAATTTTGTCATGGAACACTGATTAAAATTAGCATTTCATTCTCACCTATCATCATCATTATGCTGACCATACCTGTTTTTCTTGGTACTTTAAGAGAACTAGAATCAATACCCATTTCATGAACTCATGACAGTTTTTTTTTTCATCTCAAAGGCTCAAAGTCTGTTTCATAGTTCAATGATTGTGATTCGCATATGATGCTATTGGAGCTCTATTTCAGTATGTTGAAGGATTGTTTTGTAACAACTTACACAGTGTGTGTGTGTGTTTTAAACTTTGGTTCTTGTTCGCAATGATGTTGTGATGCGGCCTTTAAAACCAGTCTGTTTTAAACTTTGGTTCTTGTTCGCTAACATCCCTGTTAATTGTAGGGAGCAAAGCCGATGAACCAGCTGCATCCGGTGACCCGCTGGCTGCGGCTAGCAAGGGAGGTGCTGTTCTCATGGTTTGCAGAACCTGTGGGAAGAAAGGCGATCACTGGACCTCAAAGTGTCCCTACAAGGACCTTGCGCCACCGACTGAAACTTTCACGGACAGGCCTCCCACGTCCGATGGCCCTCCTGCACCAGGCGGTCCGACTAAGGGAGCATATGTGCCCCCAACCTTGAGAGGAGGTGCTGATAGGACTGGAGACTCGATGCGCCGCAGGAACGACGAGAATTCCGTCCGTGTCACCAACCTCTCGGAAGACACCCGTGAGCCTGACCTCCTCGAGCTCTTCCGCTCGTTTGGCCCTGTCAGCCGTGTCTACGTTGCCGTGGACCAGAAGACTGGGTCGAGCAGGGGGTTTGGGTTCGTCAACTTTGTTCACAGGGAGGACGCGGAGAAGGCCATCAGCAAGCTCAATGGGTATGGTTATGATAACCTTATCCTCCGAGTCGAGTGGGCGACGCCAAGGCCCAACAACTAGTTTTTGCCGCTACTTGCTAGGATATCATATTTCTGTCATGAATTGTATCGATATATGGTTGTTGGAAATACTAGTACCTGAGCCATGAGCTTATCCTGTCGGAAAAACCTGCTGTTGTGTGTGTTTTGGTTGGACGAGAATAATTATACTCGCTGCTGTTTTTATTTTGAGTTCGCATGTCGTCGTTTGTTGTCAGCAAATTGTATGTGCCTCCAAGTTCCGACTTCTGACGGTTGTATTGTATTCAGGGGATAACAAAGCAAACTTCATGGTTGCAAGACTGATGCCTTGCATAGAATCTACCCAAACTAAAACAAGCATGATCCTTTGAGTCAGCAATGGTGGTTCAGATATTCTAAAGTAATATTTCAGTCAATCAAAAGATACTGAGTAAATAACAACAAACTAACTACTTAAACAGCATCAGAAGAACTATACAGTAACCACGAGGCCATTGCAGTCTGAAAACTTGAAAGGAGTTAGGGACATGCACTCTATTCTTCTCTTTGAGGTGCAATGACATGGGCACATGCATGCCAGTTTGCCAACACGAGATGGCTGGCTGGTGCTGCTAAGCATGGTAATAGTATTTTAGTTTCAGTTGAACAAAATTGCTATGCGCTTCCAAATCCTGAAGTTGGCATCTAAGACCAAAATTTTTGAACTGAAGTCTTGGTGCATTCATTTGCTTGCTGAGGCAACGCGTACAAAAATGTAAAATGATGATCAATGAGAATTCCTTGTTGGTGTGGCGGAGTGTTCTTTGTTTTGAATCATTCTAGACAGATTTCATCAGGGTTTAGGGATTTGCTCAAAGTGTCTATATATGCATCAACTCAGCGAATTGATTGTTGTGCCATGGATGAGCATGACTAGGCAACTAAGAAGCTTTTCGATTTTTTTCACATTATTACAAAGGGAACCTATCCGCCAATGATTTTTCACAGCTGTTGCGGTAAAACAACACTTTGCAACTCTGAAGTTGTACTCCTGGATTGAACCAGGCCAAGAGCCCTAGACACCCGACCAGAGTTGCTGCTTGTTGCCTGTTGGTCCTACTAAAGACAGGACAGGGCACAGAAAATACAGCGAACATCTGCAGATTATCTCATTTCTGATTTGGAGATAGTACATGTACTGTATGTACCTATATATCAATCGATGTTAAAGAAGATTATCTCAGCTGCAAGAGTCAAGAGATAGAAGGCTGTCATGTGTGCAAACTGTCCAAATTGACTATATCCCTGCACGAACAGTGATTACTGTCATGTAATGCAAACCCCAAAGAGCAAAAGGAAGAAGACAAAAAAAAAACTGAGGAGCATTTGCTAAAAGTGTTGTTAATCTTGAGAACAGGAGGAGGTTAACAAAAGGAAAAAAAAAATGCGTCTGCCGGGAGTCGAACCCGGGTTACAGACTCTCTGATGTCAATTTTCTGAATATGTTCTACAAATCGTTTCTTTACCAGCTTTCAAGTTCCAAAAACACCAGGCCAGATTCTGTGCATGCATGTGCATGTGTCATTTGCTGTTTAAAAACAAGTATTCCCTGCATTTTTATAATGTTGTTATAATTATAACACCCATCTCAGGAACCAGTGTGTGTGCATTGTACACGAGAATCCACCTGGTTTCGGTGTGTTCTTCACCACAGTTTTTTTTAATCAGACAAAGAAATACTAACCTCTGTCCTCTGGGAATACTTAGGGTCTGTTTGGTACAACTTACAATAGTTTTGCAAAGCTGTTGTGAGCTGTTTTTTTTTGTCAAACACCTCTTTTTTAAAACAGCTTTACCCCTCTCACAAAGAAAAACAACTTTGCAAAGTGGGGTGAAATTGAAAATAGTAGCTTATCACAACTTTCTTCCCTCTTTCTCTCTCATATCCATGCATAAAGTTGTTGGTGAAGCTGTTTTATCAAACATTTTTTTCAAAATAGCTTAGCTCCTCCTAAAAAGTTTCTCATGAAGTTATTTTCCAAAAAAACAGCTTCGCTAGTGAAGCTGAGTTGTACCAAACGAGTCCTTAATAACCGTGACGTTTTCATGTACGTACAAAGCTTTGAACAACTATAGCCGCTCAAATATTTACCTAATAGTATATAATAAGGTGAGAAAAGTATCATTTTGATTTGCTATTAAAATTATATTACGTTAAAAATGCTATTGTCTTCCTGGATAATATATAGTATATTCGTGTGAACATCCATATAAAACATAAAACTGCACCAAGCACAAAGCTGTCAATTATTCTGAAATGAGATCAGCACATCACCAGAAAGCTGTTAGCTTGCATTGTCAGTTTGTTGTTCGTTTCTTCTTTTTTGTCCCCCTTCATCCAAGAAGCAAGAACTAGTCAGGTTTGAAAATTCAATGCAGTAGAAGAAGCTCCTTCTTCCGAAAACATCGGCTGCACTGCTCCTGATTCCAAAATTCAAAGCAGCTGAGAGGAAACATCATCATAATTAAATTCATCATCTTTACAGAGAGTCCAAGCATGCAAACCCGCAATAGCTTGTACATCAGTCCTACTTGGACCAACAAATCCTCAACAAAAAGAAGAAAACCAAAACTGTCCTGAAATTAAAGCCGACGATCGATCAAAGTCAGCTGTCAGCATCGTCGTACGTCATCGGTGGTGCTCGTCGACGGCGGCGGCGGCGCGGACGATGTGGGCGAAGTCGGTCTCGGAGGCGCAAGGGATGGTGAGGCCGCCGCAGCGGTGGTCGAAGCCGAACTCATCCTCCACTCTCTTCAGCAGCGTCACGAACGCCGGGTGGCTCAGGCACGCCGTCGGGATCACCAGACGCTTCCTGCTCTCGCCCACGTACACCGCCAGGTGGCCCCGCGGCACGTCCGCCGCTGCCGACGACGGCGATCGGCTCCTCCTCGTCAGCATGTGTCCCAGCTTCCCTGCCATTGATCAATCGATCTCAGTAGTCTCTAGCTCTTTTCTCTCTGCCTGCTGTTAGTTGCCTTTCGACTGGGAGCTAGCTCGCTAGTGAACTGGAGACATAGCCAACAAGTGTGTGCATGTACTTATATAGCTGAGGACTTGAGACGTTTCGGGATCCAGTGCCTCTCCAAAAAAAGGGAAACAAAACTATACCATATCTATCTGCAGGATCTTGTTGGACATGTCACATGCATGCTTTACCATTCATTCAGAAGCTCAGAACAGACAGATCACGCAGTCGTAGTAGAATCTATTCCAAAACGGAGAGAGAGAGAGAGATGACCATATGGGCCAGTGTGTCTCGTGGCCACAGCACGAGTTGGTCGAGTGCATTGTACTTGGGCACACGGTGACTGGCTGGATGGCAGAGAGGATGCCAGCCACGGCAAGAACAAGATCTATCAGGTGCCGGCGGCCGGCATGCATATGCATATGCATACCTGCCACTGCCCACTGCCACTCATTATCTGAAAGACACAGGGCAGAACTACTCATCACAGTGATGCTCTAGTTCTACTGATCTGCTGACCATGTGAAGTGTCCAGCCATCCAGGGGATCAGGCCTCTTTCTCTCTCTCTCTCTCTCTCTCTCTTCCTTTTTTTTCTGACTACTATTGTAGTAGAAAAGATGATCCCATCTGCAGGGAGATTGAATGAAGGCCGTCCGTCATCATCATGTGTGCAAGCAAGAACAGTGGCAAACTGGCGAGTGCAAGCATGGCTGGATGGGCACTCAAGGAGCAGAGAAAAAGCAGAGCACATGGACATGTGGGTGCTGTGCATGGATGGCATGGCACGGAGCTCCAAAGTTGCTGAGCAACTAAAACACTGTGTGTGTGTGTGCCTCCATGTCGGGCTGACGCCGGAACCCTGGCGGCGGCGAGATCAGGGCCACGTACGGCCGCCGTTCTGGAGCCATGTGACGTGCGCCTCCCGAGTCCCGAGTCCCTGAAAAATTGCTAATTCTTTCTGCCGCCACATTGATTCTTTAGCTAAGCCTAGCCTATAGAAAGACAAAAGATATTTGTATAAATTATTTGACAAAAGGAAATTTGTAATTGATTCCACCGCGAGCAGCAATTCTTTTAGCTCTACGGTTATCTTTCATAAAATAAAATAAAGAGTTATACTGTTCAGCATTTCACCATGGGCTTGCTACATTGCATTGCAGCCACACGGCGCTCGAGAGACCACAAATCAGTTGCTTTTCTGTGTGGCCAGCTACTTGATTCTTCGTCGTTTCAGAGATGCATCATCATCTCATCATACCTGGGATGCAGCGTCGACAATTCGACGAGATCTGTGATATAACAGAGCATTGAACTGGGATTTAACAGAGCATTGAACTGAGCTACAGAGGTATTATTTCCTTTTTTGCACATACAAATAACAAGAAATATTGTTTTTGCATGTAAAGGAGGAAAGGGGTAAATTTTGTTTATTAGGTCCTGACATAAAACTCATAAGGGATTATGAACAGCTGATTATTAGAAATATTGATTGAAATACAGGGGCTCAAGGGCATTCAAAGGGTTTAATCCAACATTTGGTAGTTAGCTGACTTGCCTTTATGTGTATCTGTCATAAAATTTCCTGTTCGGTGTCTGAAGTCTGAACTGAAGGTGTTTTTTTCAATAAATATTGTTCATAGTCCTTGATACATTAGGAAAACAAAAGCAACTTAAGGTAATTTTACGAACACGGTTTTTTTGCCCTTAAGGGCACATACTCCCACACCATGGGTCGTTAGATTCGCTCCGAGATTCGTGCACAGTAGGAGAGAGATAATTTTTTTATTGTCTCTCTCCTGCCGTGCACGAATCTCGGAGCGAATCTAACGGCCCACGCCCTGAGGACATGTGTCCTTAGGGGCAAATTTAACTTTACCGTAATTTTACCTTTTAACATGTCTCTCACCATCTTAAATAATGGGATTTCCAAGTGCTCGAGAAATAGTGACCAGAAACCCACTGAAAGCAAAACAAAGGCTAAGCCTAGTCACCATCTTAAATAATGGGATTTCCAAGGCTGTTGGAAGGGTAGGCACTTCTATTGGATGCAGTGGAGGTATGCGCTTCTAAATTCTAACCTGAGCAATGTGCCACTGTACTTCTTGTTGTTTATCAGCTGTTGCCAGTTTAATGAAAAGATCATGGTGGAAAAAAAAGTACCATAACTAAAATCCTAGGCAATGATGGTGGATCAACTAGTGCTGCTGATCCAGGATGACGTCACCATGCTTTAACAAGAGCGTGATTTTAACCATACATCCTATTGTCTGAGGGGTTACAATAACCTGTAACCTTACTGTAATTTAAGTTGCCTCTGGCCTTGGCCTTTGCATAGCCTCCTCTTGTAATTGTTTTTTTTCCTCGCCTTTGTTCTATAATGAAAAGGCTAGGCACTTGCAAACTGCTCATAACTAGACTCCAGTGTAGCCATGTAGATAAAGGTGGTTTAGAGGTGATTGACCCTGGGATGTTAAACATGTAAGTCTCTTATATGTTTATTAATTGAGTGTGTGACGTAGTTGGTGTACGAGTTTAATGTTACACTAAAAAATGTTGTCAAAAAAAATTTTACACTAAAAAACATAAATTTGAATATGAATATTATCATATATATGTGAATAAAAAATGGATAGTTCAAATTTGGATTCACAATAGGATATATATATATATATATATATATGCTTTCTTGATTGTCTTACTAGGACAAAATAATTTCGCAAGTATAGATTCAGAATATATGTAATGTACATAACACGCATAGATAAATAAAAGTCATAAAATTAACATAGTAATCAATACATTTTTAATATTTTAATATATCAAATATAAATAAAAATCATAAAAGGAAGGAAGCAGCACTAAAAGAGAAAAGGGTGCAGCGGTGTCCACTTCTGTCTCTCGTCAATCCCGTAATAAGGGGATTGAGATTACTTTTTTTTTTCTAGATTAATTAACTAGATATTTTAGAAATCTAAAAAGATAACGGTTTAGATTTGTTTGAGTCCTACAAGTAAAGAAGGTACCGTAGCATTACCAGTCTACAAAATAAGAGCATTTAGAAGTGTGAAAATAGACGACAGGAAATAGACCAAAAACCTCTCGATCAAATGAATTTGGATGATCAATCAATACTTTAAAAGGCGGACGTCAGTGGCGGATCCAGGATGCGATCAAGGGGGGCTAATTAATAAATATCATGATCAACAGAAGATTTTGAAGAATTTATAGAGATTTAATGAAAAAATAAGTGATTTTTATAGAGATTTAATGGAGAAATGAGTAAATTTTGAAAAAAATTAATGGAGAAAGAAGTGGGTTTTATATACATTTAATGGAGAAAATGGAGAAAGGAGGCCATAGGGACGCTAATCGTAGGGTATAGGAGTCGAACGATTCATGGCATGGCTCAAGCGTATTTGAGAAAACATCTACAAACTAAGAGGATTTAGAAGTGAAACTCTGCTCTGGATCAATTTCCTGATTCCTGAACAAAGTCTCAACTCTGCTCTCAAGGTCCACAATGTCCAACTCCAACATCTGCAACTGCAGTTGCTCCTCCTTGCACACAACTCTCTTCTTCCGGAAAGTCTTGGATCCAAGAGACCATTTGCCATGACTTGACATCCCAACTTGCTTCGACAAGAGTTGTCGTGTTGATTCGAGAGTAGTGACAGATGTCTCACTTGTTTCAGACAGCAGCCTGACCACCATGCCTCCTTCGATGCCGGATCCGGAAGCAGCTTTGTTTTAATCTTGGCTGCAGTAGACACTAGGAAGCGAATCCAGGGCATAAATTGAAGGGAGAAGAGACGGGATCACCAGATCGTTGGTATCATCCTCGATGCGGCGCTTGAGAGCTGCAGGCAGCGCCACCAAGCTTTGAGGGCGTCCGTCGTGTAGAGTGTAGTGGCGTGCTCCCACAAACCCCGCGAATAATTGGAGGGATCAGGAACAAGGGTGGAGGCCGGCCACCGGCGACAGTGGGGGAGGGATGATGGACTCGGTCAACAAAGTTTGCAGATTGACCCGTCATTTGGCTCGTGATTTTCTCAGCGACCCAATTCTTCTTTTATTTCCTTTATTTTTATATGTTTTCACATAAACCTCCTAAGAGCATTATACAATAGTTCCATAAAAAATGAGTTGGTAAATCAATAAGCTTTTTAAGTGGCTAAAAAAATGGGGGTATATTTGTTGGTTCCTCTAATAGTTTCCAACATGTCGCTCCTAAACTATAGAAATCATTTTCATGTCAAAAATCTCGGTCTAATTTTAAATCACAGCGACGAGTTTTATACTTTTCTCTCTTTGTATATATGCACTAAAACCCCTGTCCTTCTCCTTAATCCCCTCCACATCTTTTTATCTTTAGATTGTCTAATCGATAGGCGTGACTATATTTCCGTGTGGTTGGGTCAATTTTTATAAGTACCAAAAAGGGTAGGAGTTTGATCAATTTTTCTAAGTGAGAGCATCTCCAAGGGTTCCACCAACAATCTCTTGATATATGATTTTTGACAAGACAGAAAAAATATATCGATCTCCAACCACTCCTAATCCTACCTCCTAATTTTTTGGCACTTGGAAAAATCAACCCCGTCAATACACGTGCTTATCTGTCACACCAATCTAAGGTGAAAGAATGTGGGGAAGAATAAGATATATGTTTTCTGATACAAATGTACAAGAGAGAAAGAAAGTATAAAATAGTTTGGGTAATTAAAAAATAATTTTAGATTCCTGATATAAAATTACCTTGTATCTGTTAGAAGTGATTTTTTTTAAAAAAAATTGTTGAAGAAACCTTTCTTTGGTGCTTCCAATACTTTTTAGCGACTTCAAAAACTCAATAATTTTGGAAAGAAAATTCTGGCTACTTTTAGAGATGCTCTGAGGAGTTGTTTTTTCAATCACGCCAAAGAAAAAAAAAGTTAAGATTAGTAGATTTTGGAAACTCTTAACAAGAATTGTCCGACTCGTAATCATAACACGTAGATAGAAAAAAAAAATACTAGGCCAATATATACTCCAATCCTTGTCTGCTGTACAGAATCCGCCTTGTTCGTTTGGTGGTTTCGGTGAATAAGCTGGTTGATGTTGATTTTGATTGTTTTATTGTGAGATAAAAGCACTGCTTCGGTAGCTGACAAGCCGGCTGATAAGCCAAACAAACAGAGCAAGATAGAGTCGGATGGTGTGGAAAACTGTGCAAGGCCTTTCTCTAGCCACAACTTGTGTACATCATGACTTGAAGTGCAACATCCATGTCCTCAAGTTTCTCATGCATAAACCCTCTTCTGTAGCATTTTTTAGACGTTTCTTTCTATCGCTTTTACAAAAACATGTTGCATATAACAAGCCATAAAATTCAAATTAAGCTGGCCAAGTAATAGTCTGTCTGTGACCATATAAAATTTAAAGCTGGACAAGTACACGTTCTGCCAAGCTAGCTGCCACACGTTTTTTATGACAAGAAATCACGTTCCCAAAGAGCATCGGGTGGTCCGCGCATTGGAAGCATCTCCAGCAAGACAACATCCACGTGAGCCGAAATTGTTGTCTTGCAAAAAATTAAAAGCTGACAAATTAACCACTGCAGTTTAAGTTGCCCTGCTCAGACCAAGCTAGTTTAGCTCACAGCACAAGCAGATCTAGACTCTAGAGAGAGGAGAAAGCATAAGCATCCATCAATGGCGGCGGAAGCTGGCGGCAACAACGACCAGCAGGGTCTAATAACGCTGCTAGGCCTACACGTGAGCCCGTTCGCGCTCCGAGCGCGCATGGCGCTTCACCTGAAGTGCCTGAGCTACGAGTACATCGAGCAGGACCTGTTCCACAAGAGCGAGCTCCTCCTCGCCTCCAACCCCGTGCACAACAAGGTCCCCGTGCTCATCCACGACGGCAAGCCCATCTGCGAGTCGCTCGTCGTCGTGGAGTACATCGACGAGGTCTGGCCTCGCGCCGGCATCCTCCCCGCCGACCCATACGGCCGCGCCGTCGCGCGCTTCTGGGCCGCCTACATCGACGGCAAGCTGTTCCCGGCGTGGGTTGGCGTCATGAAGGCGGCGACGGAGGAGGAGAGGGCGGAGAAGGTGACGGAGACGCACGCCGCCGTCCTCAACCTGGAGAAAGCCTTCGCCGAGATCAACTCTAGCGGCAACGGTGCGCCGGCAGCAACGGCTTTCTTCGGCGGCGACTCCGTCGGGTACCTGGACATCGCGCTCGGGTGCTTCCTGCCGTGGTTTGGGGCCTTGCGCGCCATGTTTGGCGTCGAGGTCATCGACGCCGCTCGGGCTCCGCTCCTGGCGGCGTGGGCTGAGCGGTTTGGGGAAACCGCGGTGGCCATGGAGGTGCTGCCGCAGCCGGAGGAGGCTGTGGCCTATGCCAAGAAGATTCAGGCCTACCGGGCTGCTGCTTCGGCTTCTGCTAAAAAGTGATGCTCTTCAGAGTACTGAAATTGAAGCTGCAAAATAATAAATTGAAGCAGCAATGTCAAGAGTGTGTTTTGTACTTCTAAAATTCTAATGAAGATTGAAGCTGAGAAGTGATGCTCTTCGGAGCACTGAGTCCTGTAATAATAATGAAATTGAAGCTGCAAAATAATAAGTTGAAGCAGCAATGTCAACAGGGTCATTTTGCCCTATAGACTGTTGTTTTAGCTCCCCTTTGTACGATTTTAAACCAAAGCAAATTTCTTCACAGATAAAGAGGAATGGTGAAATAGATAACATGAAATGGACCACAAAATTTTGCTTCTCAGTCAAATGAATTATTTCTGAACAGTTTCTGTCACATATATACAACAAAATTTGTTGGATGATCAGACAACAAGTCCTCTAAAAGGCGGACGCTAATCGTAGGGTAGAGTTGGTATAGGAACCTATCTACAAACTAAGACTAAGAGCATTTAGAAGTGAAACTCTGCTCTGGATCAACCTCCTGAACAAAGTCTCAACTCCGCTCCCAAGATCCACAATGTCCAACTCCAGCATCTGCAACTGTTCCTCCTCACACACGACTCTCTTCTTCTGGAATGCCTTGGACGATACAAGAGACCATTTGCCAGGACTTGGCATCGCAACTTGCTTCGACGACAAGAGTTGCAGTGTTGATTCGAGAATAGTCAGAGCTATCTCTCTTGCTTCAGACAGCAGCTTGACCACCCTGCCTCCTTCAATGTCAGAAACAACTTTGCTGCTGATTCTTTTGCATTGCTTCTGTGCCTTCTTGGCGGCGCGAGCATAAGACTGAGCCCTGGCCTCCTGAACAGCTGCAACATCTTCTCTTTTGAGAGCAAGTTGCATCTCCAGGACGATGGTCTTGAGCTCTCCAAAGCTCTCTTGCATGGCACTGCAGAGGTTAAGCAGAACGAGAGAGCGCTCGAGCTCCTCCTCCGCCACCTTCCTCTGCTGGCTGCTAGGGAAGCGTGTGAGCTCGTCGATGCAGCTAGCTGTAGATGCTCCCCAGCTTTGTCAGACCATAGCTCATGGTTTGGACAGTCATGGAAGGCGCAGAGACTTGTTGCTCCACATTGGTTTCACTGGAGCGAGGGCCCGATGGCACACTTGCAGATCTCAGATGGTAGGCCATGGTTGCAATGGAAGCTTTGAAGCTTCTTTTCGCTGGGAATAGGAGAAGGCAAGCTGCTGCTGCTGCTGCTGTTGCTGCAATGTTTCTTCCTGGACTTGTGTGTCCTCTTTATATAACGAGAGCTGGTGAAGCAGCTGAACATTAACAAGCAGACATCAAGAATCATTCTTATCTGTAACCAAGTAGTAGTGACCTGCAACAGAAGACCTACACAACCCAAGAAGCATCCTAGTTAGTTGTTGAGCTTGATTACAAGGTTGTCATGTCTGCATTCTTGGCAGCAAAATCACCTGAACGGGTGAAGAATGGCAAGATCAGAATCATGCTAAATAAGATCCAAAGCATGATATGGATTAATAAGATGCAGGTTGCTGGTGCCTGGTGGATGAGTGAGCAGCATGTTGACTTTGCTCACCTCCAGTAGTCCAGCTCCAGGCTTCCAAGCAAGCCGCGTGTTCTCATCTGATTCTGAACTGATCACATAATTACACCATGGCTTAATGATGGAATCCGTGTCATGCCTTGACTCTATTGCGGTCTCCCCAATGTTTCTCCTGTACATTAGGTGAAGGCATGCAGGTCCTGAATTATCAGCTTATCGAGTCATGTTCCGATTGTCAGCAGCAAAGAATCCTTTTGAGCGTGTAGCATGTACAAGGTTTCTGCCATCTCCAACCCTTCAAAGCATTTTGAGAAAAATTTAAGTTCATTTTAAGTGAGCAAGAGAGAAACAACGAACACAATTGTCTTCTATAGGGTCTGATTAGTTGGTCCCATAAAACTTTATTTTTTATTAGGCATTAGGCATTATGCATTATAGACTATATATTCATGCACAAGTGAACACAATTTGGTGTTTTTTGGTAAGGGGTGAACTGAGATTGCCTCATTAGGGAGTCTGGATAGGGGTTCGATCAGGGCATCGAGCTGTGGAGGAAGACCACATATTTAGGTCGAAGTGCCTACCTAGAGATAGAAAATTAAGGAGAGGGCCGACGAAGGCACCAATGCACCAAACCAGGGTGAAAGGTCCGAAAAGCTCCAAGAAATGATTAATTATGGCTCTAAAAATTAAAGCAACAAACTTTATCTACGTAAATTCCAATTCACCCATTACATAGTTAAGTACTAAATTAAAACTAGGTAAAATTAAACTAAAGGTGTCCATAGGGTCACCAAAGTAAGTTGAGGTCTTACCGGCGCCAGACCATGTCTAAGTTTACCATATCCCACAATAACCAATTAAGGATCTTTATCCAAATTCAACTCAAAAGATTTTGATCTCATAGCAGGTGAAAGCTACATTAATTTACCTTATATGATGTTCTCCTCATCCATCAATTTCCAACATGAAAACTAAACCTAACAATAACTCACCAACGATGATGCAAGGATGCCCTCTATATAAACTCACCAACGTTGATGCATGGATGCTCTATTATGTTGTTTTGCATCTAAAGTGTAAGTTGTCTGAGAAATTGTGTTGAGTGCAAAATTGTCTTCTTAAATAAATCACATAGCTCCCCTTTTCGTTACAAAAATAATAATAATCACTATCTAGTGTAGGATGTTGAGTGTATAACTTTATCCTACTTAGAAAAGCTTCAATCCAACATCATGTATTGTGGTCTTAAGCTATTCTTCTGTATTTGCCATCATGTCGAATGATGGTTATGCATTATGTTAGGATAGTCTGCAGAGGTGTCAATCATCGAGAGTGAAAATTCTAATTGTATATGCGACCGCAGTGGCTAACGAGAAACTGTGATTGGTTGTTTTTCATGTGGGTCCCATATGCATGTCACCTTTTTCGGCCAGCGCATGCATGTACTACGCGGCTTGTATGGTTTTCTGGCTACTACAAAACCCTAAAACTGCAAGCAACCAACGGGAACACAACATTTAAGCAACGCGGTCGCATAGATAACTGTACAATGTTTATCGGTCAATCATCTCATTAGACCAAAAGCTCAAGCACCCAGACGGACACGCGTTGTAGCCAGAGGAAGTCCTTGCACAGGTTTCCACCATACTACTACAACAACTTCGTCTATCCAATCCTTGTGGACTAGGCCACTGCAAAAAAGAATCATAATGTTTCTGCGGACGACAGTGACGACATCTCAAACAATTAAGCTAGTACTAGCTCTAAGTTAACACATATAAAGAGAGATTTTCCTGAATATCGTGCTATACTGCTATGAGAGAAGAGTACATCGTTGAAGTGTATGAAATTATCTCTTCAGTCTATGCTAGTCTTTTGTCTTTTGCATTATTTAATGATTAAAAATTTATGAGATGGCTCTAAGCTAGACCATTAAAGACGCCCGTAGAAGCCATAGCTAGCGTTGGAAATAGTATAGACTTATATTTCTCTATCTACGTGGACTACTACTATTCTTGTTAGCCTACATTAAAACTGCTCTTAGGAGGTTTCTGTGAAAAAGGATAATTATCTTTGCTTTTTGGGAATAAAAAAAAGAACAATTGGGTCGCAGGGAAAGCCATGAGCCAAATAAGGGGTCAGTTTGCAGACTTTGTTGATCGAGTCCACCATCTCCTCCCCCACTGTCGCGGGTGGCGGGGGCACAGCTACAGTGGATACCCCCACCGGCGGCCGGCCTCCACCCTTGTTTCGGATGGAGAAAGTTCCTAGTCTCCTTCAGCGTTGCAGATGAACGGGAGCCAGTAACGGAGAATTTCGTCCTGCGTTTCACTCCGGGCTCGGCTTGCTAGTTCAGTTGCACTTTTGTGATCAGCCACTTGATTCTTCATCGCTTCAGAGCTACATCATCCCATCATACCTGGGTTGCAGGAACATAAGTTTTTGTTGATAATTCGATAAAGTCTGTGATCACAAATCTGGATTCAGACATAGATCGAAGTAAATTGAACTGAGATCCAACAAAGCATTGAACTAACAGTAGTGAGATTTCTTGCACATTTTCAGAAATATTCTTTGCAGAATTGCAGGTAAAGGAGGAACATTTATTTATAATCAAGATCCTGTAAGCTCATAAACGAGTCAGAATTCAGAACAGGTGGTTCTTAGGAATATTGATTAAAATAATAATTGGGCTTATTTGAAGGGTTTAATCCCACAGTTGATTGATGACTTGCCATTCTGTATGTCTATCACACAATTTCCTTTTCAATGTCTGAACTGAGTGAAATATTCTCCATTTAGTTAATTGATGATGCATGTAATATTTACTTTGAGTGTCGCTCTCACCTTTTTAAATACATGGTAAAGGCTACAAGTTGTTGGAAGGGTAACTTGAGGTAGTTTACACGCTTGTAAAGTCTAGCCTAATTAAGCAATGTGCCATTGTACATATATCCTGTCTTTTATCAGCTGTTTCCAGAGTAAGGAAAAGATCAAGGTGTACAAAAAAGTACATCTAGAAATTACCTAGACCCAGGTGTACCCATGTAGATAAAAACGGTTTAGTTGTGATTGACCCCGGTTTGTTAAATCTAAATCTCTTAGGAAAGTATTTGTTGAAGATTGATAATGAGGAAGGGCTCTTGCAACTCTCCTTGCTAGACTTGACTTGAATGTTGGTCCCTTTGGAAAATAGAAACATGTTGGCCTATAAAGTTAAGGAGCAACAAGTATGCTGTTTTGATACAATACAGCACAATTAACAAACTTGTCTTCTTCTTTTTTTAATCAACAAGTATATCTTTTCTGTCACTGTTTCTCTCTTGTTTCCGTTAAAAAGAACTTATATTTTTTTCATAATGTTTGGAAGGGGATGGACATTTTAGAACCCTAGTACATATTACACACTCAAGCAGATTCTTTGCTGCTGGCAATTGGGACATGACAGCACCATAAGTTGATTATGCAGGAGCCACATGTCTTCATCTACTGCTCTAGAAAATTGGAGAAACATTTTGGAGATCAAGACATGACACGAGTGCTATCATTAAGCCACCGTATGATTCTGTGATCAGATCAGTATCAGATGTTAACACGTACGCGGCTTGCTTGGAAGCCTAGAGTTAGACTGCTGGAGGTGAGCGAAGTCAACATGCTGCTCACTCATCAACCACCAACGTGCACCTTAATTAATCCACGTCATGATCTGAATCTGATGCAGCGATTTCTGATCTTGGCGTTCTTCACCCGTGCAGGTGTGTTTGCTGCCAAAAATGCAGACATGACAGCCTTGTCATCAAGCTCAACTAACTAGGATGCTTCTTGGGTTGTGTGTCTTCTGTTGCAGGTCACTAGTACATGGTTACAGATGAGAATGATTCTTGATGTCTGCCGGTTCATGTCTGCTTCACTAGTTCTCGTCATATAAAGAGGAAACAGAAGGCCAGAAAGAAACCATTGCAGCAACAGAAGAAGCAGCTTGCCATCTCTTCTATTCCCAGCGAAGAGAAACCTTCAAAGCTTCCATTGCAACCATGGCCTACCATCTGAGATCGGCAAGTGTGCCATCTAGCCCTCGCTCTGGTGAAACCAATGTCGAGGAACAATTGCAGAGCCTAAAGGTGACTGTCTCTGCGCCTTCCATGACTGTCCAAACCATGAGCTATGGTCTAACAAAGCTGGGGAGCATCTACAGCTGCATCGACGAGCTCACACGCTTCACTAGTAGCCAGAGGAAGGTGGCGGAGGAGGAGCTCGAGCGCTCTCTCGTTCTGCTTGACCTCTGCAGTGCCATGCAAGAGAGCTTTGCCGAGCTCAAGACCATCGTCCTAGAGATGCAATTGGCTCTCAAAAGAGGAGATGAAGCGGCTGTTCAGGCCAGGGCTCAGTCTTATGCTCGCTCTGCCAAGAAGGCACAGAAGCAGTGCAAAAGAATCAGCAACAAAGCTGCATCTGACATTGAAGGAGGCAGCAGGGTGGTCAAGCTGCTGTCTGAAGCAAGGGAGGTCACTGTCACAATTCTCGAATCAACACTGCATCTCCTATCTAAGCAAGTTGTGATGCCAAGTCCTGGCAAATGGTCTCTTGTATCCAAGGCATTCCAGAAGAAGACAGTTGTGTGTGAGAAGGAGCAATTGCAGAAGTTTGGAGTTGGACATTGTGGATCTTGAGAGCGGAGTTGAGACTTTGTTCAGGAGGTTGATCCAGAGCAGAGTTTCACTTCTAAATGCTCTTAGCTTGTAGATACATCATACACCAACTCTAACCCTGCGATTAGCGTCCTCCTTTTAGAGGACTCGATGATGATCCAAACAATTTTTGTTGTATATATGTGACAGAAAATTCGTTGACTGAAAAGAAAAGTTTTTGATCCATTTCACTGTTAAGAACTTTGTTTATGGCTGCCCATCTTGCGTATACATTTCATTTCACATCACCATGATTACACTGCTATAGAAGTACACATCATTCATCTTTATCGGTAATTGATGGTGGAGGAGCACAACATATAAGGCGGGGGCAGCCCTCACCTATCAGGCTAGTCTTTTGGGTTGAGTTAGGCCTAAAGCTGAATATGTTGTGGGCTGCGGTGGACTTGGGCCCGAGGGGCGCCGACTCGTGGGTATAGCGAGCCGGGCCGAATTCCGCTGCGCACCCTAACACAAGTCATGATCCAATCCTACATCCGATTGGTGAAGAAATCACAGAAACAGTTCAAGAAGATCAGCAAGAAGGCCATTGCAATTGATCAGGAAACTGCAGGATCATCAAGCTATTGTATGAAGCCAGAGAGATTGCGAGCTCCATGCTAGAAACGTCATCACATCTCTTGACAAAACAAATTGCCGCGCCAAGTTCTAGCAAGTGGTCTCTTGTCTCCAAGACATTCCAAAAGAGGAGAGCTGTGTTTGAGGAGGAGCAATTGCAGGAGTTAGAGTTGGACATTGTTGATCTTGAGAGCGGAGTTGAGGCTTTGTTCAGGACACTGATCCAGAGCAGAGTTTCTCTTCTTAATGCTCTTATTAGTTTGTAGATAGATCATACAAAGTCTGACAGCCTGTGATTAGCATCCACCTTTTACAGGATCTGCTGATCATCAAAACAATTTTGATGTAAATATGAGAGAAAGTATATAGAAAGAAATTCAAGTTATGTAAAAGAAAAATTTTGGTCCATCTCGTGCTGTATTTTTTGTCCTCTCCTTAATTTCCCTATAACTTGACATGTATAGCAGTTAACACAATCACCTGAAACTGGGTGTTCGATCATGTGAAAAGTAATTTACTCTGAAGATGGTAATCATTATTGGCATCATGAAAGAAATTAGTAGAAATTCATGTTTGTATCTTAAAATTATAGATCTTAAAATTATAGATGATATATATGGCCACTGTTAATATTCACATGGGTGTGGTTCAACAACAGACACGAGATCCCTGTAAACTGGATCTTGCTTTCAACAACAGATAACGTGCCAGTTTCTGGAAGATGGAATAAGACAGCGAATATGACATCAAACAACACTAGATTAAGCTGCCATGCTGATTCATGTTCCCAATACTTGGAACATGAAGATGCGGTTCAGTTCAACCCAATGCATAATAAGTCTGGACAGCATGTGGATCATCTTGAAATCACAAAATTCAGATTCTACATGCTGCAAGTACAGCAGGCAGGCCAAACATGCTAGCAATGCAATTGCACATGAAGAATCATATTTTTTTTAGATAATGGATAAAAAATTCGGCTTCATCTATCCTTGGATAGAATCTAATCACTTATTACAAACTTTGCTAACAAGTTCACACTCACGTGCACTATAAAAACTGAACAAGGAAAAGTTTTTTTGACTAAACCAAACCAATATGTCTATGTCGAAGCCATCCATTGGAACTAAAAAAAGCTAACGCCGACGTCTCAATATGCCGCGCAGTAGAGGTCAAAACATTTTTGATATCTTCACGCAGCTGCAAGTTCGCCCATTGGTGAAGCCAGTGAGTTCCTCTAAATAGTACCTGTAAAAGAGATTTTTGGTCTGCATTTGTCAAAAACCACCTCATTTCTGGTGATCCAAATAGCCCACAGTAGTGTTGCGGTTGTTGTTAATAACAAGGAGTTATACTTTTTGTTCCCCAATTTAGACCAATTTAAAAATAAATCATCTATATTGGACGGAGGCTGTAAACCAAAAAGTATATGGACAGAACGCCACAAAAACTTAGCATAAAAGCAACCAAAAAAGAGATGATTAATTGACTCTTGGAGACTACAAAAACAACAACGATTGTCGCCGTTCTAATTTCTCCTCGCCAAATTATCTTTGGTTAGAGTAACCTTTCTTTTTAAATACCACAAAAAAAATTAATCTTCATTGGAAGCTTTGTTTGCCAAATATCCTGTGACACTCGTACTCCATTATTAATTAAAGCAGTATACATATCTCTTTCCTGTGATAAGTTAACATTTTGCAAGGAGCTATAATACGATGCCAATTTGTCAAGTTCGCACCCATAAGATTTCTTCTAAAAGAGATATTGAGTGCTGGTGAACTCATGAATGTGGCAATGGAGTTTTGTTTCCTTCTAACAATATTGTACAACCCAGAAAACTTGACTTTGAGGGGCTTATTTCCTAGCCAAGTATCACACCAGAAGCTAGTTTGTGACCCATCTTTGACATTGAAATGCCCCAACTGTATTAAAGTATCCTTAATATTCATAAGCCTCTTTCAGAAATGTGAGTCTGTGGGTTTCTTTTCACAACTACCCAAAGTCTTACTTTTAATATACTTATTTCGTAACAATTGTTGCCATAACCCATCTTCATTTAGCAACTCGAACAACCACTTACTCAGTAAGCATTTATTCTGAATTTCCAAATTCTGAATGCCTAGACCACCCTGGTCCTTAGGCTGACACATGACTTCCCACTTGATTAGTCTATATTTTCTTTTATGGTTGTCGCTTTGCCAATAAAATCGAGACCGGAAACAATCTATTTTTTTCCAAAACTCCTTTCGGTAGTTCAAAAAAAGACATCATAAACATCGGTAAGCTTGAGAGCACCGAGTTTATGAGAATTAACCGACCGCCTACTGTGAGTAACTTGCCCTTCCATCCACTCAATTTTTTTTCTATTCTTTCTTCGATGATCTTTCAGTCTTTATTGAGTAATTTTCTAAAGTGCATAGGAATACCCAGATAGCGGAAAGGGTACGTTCCAATGGTACATCCAAAAAGGTGGGAGTAGAACTCCTCATGATCCTTGGCTTTCCCAAAACAAAAGATTTCGCTTTTGTAAAAGTTAATCTTTAAGCTAGATAATTTTTCAAAAGTAAT
This sequence comes from Microstegium vimineum, assembly GCA_022036555.1. Taxonomy (NCBI): domain Eukaryota; kingdom Viridiplantae; phylum Streptophyta; class Magnoliopsida; order Poales; family Poaceae; genus Microstegium; species Microstegium vimineum. The sequence continues at coordinate 2,418,043 of CM039135.1, read as the reverse complement.
TAGCAGTAGTTTCATGTTTACTGCCTTTTCGACATCATGACTCATAAAGATAACTGTATCATCTGCGTACTGTAGTATGGACAAACCATCTTCCAGTAAGTGTGGAATTACCCCTTCTATCTGTCCTGATTCCTTTGCTCTGGCAATCAGTACGGCCAACATATCAGCCACTATATTAAATAGTATGGGTGACATTGGGTCGCCTTGCCTTAGGCCTTTTCTTGTTTGGAAACAATGTCCTAAAAGATCGTTTATTTTTATATTTACATTACCTCCTTGTGTAAAATTTCTTATCCATTGACGCTATTTCTGTGAGAAACCTTTCATCCTTAAGGTTTGCTGTAGGAAATCCCAGTTAACTTTGTCATAAGCTTTTTCAAAATTTATTTTAAATATTACTTCATCCTTCTTTTTCGAATGCATTTCATGGAGCGTTTCATGTAAGATGACGGCTCCTTCCATAATGTTTCGACCAGGCATGAAGGCTGTCTGAGTCGGTCTTATCAGTTTCTGGGCAATATTAGAAAGTCTATTTGTCGCCACTTTGGTGAAGATCTTGAAAGAGACATTCAACAAACAGATAGACCAGTATTGTTGAATAACTCTTGCATCTTTCTTTTTGGGCAACAAAATTAAATTATCAAAATTAAGACGATTTAGTGGTAATGTACCTTGATGGAAATCAAAAAACATAGCCATCAGATCGTCTTTAATTATTTCCCAGAAAACTTGATAAAACTCCGATGGAAATCCATCCGGACCAGACGCCTTATTGTGCTCCATCTGGAATATAGCTATTCGGACCTCAGCTTGAGTAAAAGGTTCGGTTAATATCTCATTTTCTAGATCGGAGACTTAAGGTATGTCCTCCCTCTGAGTTTCATCCAGAAAAACACTGGATACCTCAGATGGGCCGAACAAGATTTTGTAATAACTGGTAATATGCTCCTTAAGCTGAGCATCACATGTTATAATACTATTACTGTCCTCAAGTTGCAAAATTCTGGTCTTCCTATGTCTGCCATTGGCAAGTAAATGATAGTATTTTGTATTAGCATCGCCCTCAAGTAGATGTTTCACTTTAGCCCTCCGGTACCATTTTAGTTCCTCTTCTCTAAATAATTCAGCAAGCCTTTCACTTAGGACGTGCTTCAAATTCCTTACCGTGTCATCCAACAGTATGTTTTCCGCTTTTTTGTCAAGCTCATCTAATTTATTTAAGATAGTTGTTTTTTCTTTTTGTACACACCGCTAACGTGTTTTGCCCAGCCCCTTAGATATTGACGTAGGCTACTGATTTTAGTTTGCCACCTCTGGATAGATGATCCTGAAGGCTGAGAGTTCTGCCACACCTCTGTAACCATCTCATAAAACCCATCTCTTAACAACCAACCAAGTTCGAATTTGAATTGAGGTTGTTGATTTGAAGATGGATTATTTGTAGAGAATAAAAGAGGTGTATGATCTGAAATTTCTCTTGTCAGTGCCTGAACCGTTGTATTCCCATAGAAGGAATCGAACTCAGTGCACACAAGAATTCTATCCAGTTTTTCAAAGGTCAGATTGGGCAGGTTATTAGCCCAAGTAAAGTTCCTTCCCGATAGTTCTAATTCCTTTAGATTCAAGGAATCAATAACCACATTAAACAGGAAAGACCATCTGTCACTATAATTGACATTATTTTTCTCAGATGGACCCCGAATAATGTTAAAGTCACCACCTAACATAATAGGTATGGCGTCCTTTAAACATACTCGAACCATTTCAGATAAGAAGTTGGCTTTTTGATCAGCCTGCGCTGGGCCATAGACCGAAATAAGATTGAAATAAAAATCAAAAACCTTATGTCTCAGCTTAAAACGAATAAAGAATTCACCTTCTTCAATTTCCCCAATATCAAATGTCAACAAATGAACACCTAGAATCATGCCACCAGATCGGTCTCTAGGAGCCATACAATGCCAGATAAAATCTCTTGCAGCACAGATGGATCTCAAGGTATGCTGGGGAAAACTAGCTCTACCAGTTTCTGATAAATCAATAAAATCTAGATTTTGTTCTTTTGTTAAGTCTGTCAAGAATCTGTATTTCTTGTTATCTGCAAACCCATTACAGTTCCAAAAAACAACTTTCATCTTGATTTGCACTTAGTTTTTTAATTTAAAGTATTAGAGCAGCCCTTCAACTTGTGTGATACAGAGGTTTGTAAAATCAAAGGATCACAACCCCCATCACCTAGGCCTTCTGCAATCTCGGAACAAATAAGATTTAAAGTTTCCAAGTCTACAACATCCTCACTAGAACAAACAGTTGAAACATCCTCTACTAAGACTCGATTTTCATCTCTTAACTTATTATTCTCCATCAACCTACTATACTCTGTATCTTTTAAAAGCTTAACAGAGTTAAAAATCTCGGTATCATTATTCCCTAAAACAATTCCTAAAGCCTTTGTAGAATTAAGAATCAGAGAATCATCATGCGAGAAAAAAGAGGATGGATGCTGAGAGTTACCTTTGTCATATGCGGTTTCGAGATTCTTTTTTGCCTTCAGCTTGGCTGCCTTCTCAATGGAGTCAACGTCCGCCGAAGAAGCAGTCCTCTTGCTAGAACGTGAAGGCGAGGCTGTCCCACTGATCATTTTCTTGTTTAATATCCCAGAGTCAAAACGCGGAGGTAACAAAGTTGCATTCCAGGCTCCAAAAGACTGAGAAACAATAACTGTAGGTTTATTAGGCCTATCAGTCTTGCTCTGTGGGATGGTATGATCCTCCATGATTTCCTGGATAGCCGCCCCTTTGGACCGGGCACCAGAGAGATCATCAACTGAATTATGATCACCATTCACACTGTCTGGAATTTGAGAATCATCTATTTTTTCATCAATGTCCATTGCCCCCTCAAGCTTCTCCCCATTAGGATTAGCACTCGTTGAGCCGCCCCCTTAGATGTGTCCTCCTTTGGATCACCTTCCTTGGTAAGATCCATGTTAATAATTTGAGGCTCAGCATTGAGGTTTCCAAACTCAACTGCAAACTGTAGCTCGTACACATGGTCCCCAATAACCACATCCACATATTCTGGGATAAGTGTTGGGTCCAGCACTGCTACTTTTATTATTGCCCTGCCAGTGTTCTTAATAAAGACCATATCTATAGCCCTCGGCACACCCAAGATAGTTCCAACAGCCCAAATAATTGGGAACTCTTTGAACTCTTGTGGTAGTCCTCTAAATTGCAGCCACACCTTAGCAATCTCTCTCTTGAAAACTTCATTATCGGTTCCTTTTTCAAAACAAAACTTTCCTTTCACTGACCTAGCATCCATAGGGCCCCAATTAACAACAGATTCCAATAATTCAGCAGAGGGGAAATTAATAAGAAAGGCGCCCATGCCTGTAGTTTGTATTTCCCACTTGTGGTTGATTCCGGGTCGTAGTCTTTCTAGTTCCACTGCCAATTCATCGACAGTAAAGGAACCTTACAGAACATGAACCACTTCTTTTGTACCATTCACACTAACTTTTGGAGACTCTGGAACTGGAATAAAATAGAAACCAAGCCCCTCCACAGCATAACCACAAGGAATAGCACTCGTGGTCATCTTTTTATTATTTGGGCACATTTTAGTCGCATGATCCCCATGACAAATCTCATAGCAAAGAACCACATTGCAATCATGTATGGTGTGGCCCTTGGTACGACAACGATAACAATAGGGCTTATTCTTATTCTTTTGAGTTCCTTTCTGGGATGACTCTGGGATATCCTGAGTAATACCTTCTTGTTCATGGATCAGTGGAACAGCCGGGTTGGTTTGCAGCAAGGCCTTCATGGGTTCCATCTCCACTGTCATGGCGATGGCTTTAGCTTTAGTGCCCTGCGGTACCGCTCCAGTCCCTTGCACCGTCCCTGCAGGTTGCGCCCTAGGGGGACCTAGTTGTTTGCACCAGTAGCGTTGCCCCCCGTGGGTTGCCTGCCCGGGTGGAACTCTAGGGGTCATGCTCCCCCACCGGCCGGAGGAGCAGCACCAGGTACGGGCGCAGGGTGGCCATGGTGGCCTCCAGCGTTCGCATTGCCCAACGCCGGGGCGACGTAGGCGTTCTGCTAGCGACCACTGAAACCTCCTCCACGCCCTCAACCAACGGGGTTAGGGCGCCTGCCCCACCCGTTGCCTTGGTTCCCATAGCCGAACTCGTTGTGCCCGCCGTACCCGTGACCACCAAAGCCATAGCCCCAGCCACGACCACGCTGGTTGCCGCCATAGCCGCGTCCTCGTCCAGCGCGTCCGGCGAACCCAGGGTTGAAGCCTGAGTTGAGCCCTGGGTTGAAACCTTCTCCTCTTCCCCACCGTGTCCGCCAAAACCACCTCCTCCTTGTGCCGCCATTGGGGAGCCCTCACGCACGACCTCGACGAAAGACCGAGGGTGCGTACGCAGATGCGATGGCGGCCGCAACAAGGTTCGGGAGCGACGAGTTCCAGTACGGGTGAATAGGGAGACTAGCCCCTTGGTGGGCCTAAAAAACTTTCCTGGGCCAAATTGAAACCTATCCGAATTTGGAGAGAATTCTGAAATTCGGTTTCCAGTCCCCCTCCCCCCACCGCACGAACAACTTGTGTTGGTAGAGGTGGAAAAGAGTGATTGGCTTCCAAAGACTCCTTGTCTAGCCGAAATTAACACTGAATCAAGATTTTTGGGAAAACCACTAACCCCTGACGAGGATATACTCGCCGGCGATCGAGAAGAAGCCTCACATTTGGGGTTTCCCCGGAAAACCGATGCTAAATAATCCCCCATTTGTGGAGAAACTCGAGGAGTTGGTAAAGGACCTTCCCAGGGAAGACCCACCACTCTTTGCTGAACCATTATTGAAATAATCTTGTCGGGTACAAAGGTAAGGGGTACCCTAAACCTGCGATAAACTAACGCTCAACATAGCAACCATTTTTAAGGCAGGACCCGATCAGCCGTTCGAGTCAATAAAAGAAGGCCCGTCATGCAAAGGTTTCCTTCATCGGCAACAAGTACCGATCGTGGGTCGGCCCATTGCGGGAAACACAGAAGGGTACTGACGGACAGGGGTCGAACGAACGACCCCTCCGCATCCACATCCACATCCGCCTCCGCCTCGACCCCGATTGACGGATAGGGGGTCAAACGAACGACCCCTGAGAAGGAAGCTCGACCGACTTACCTGCTCCCGGTATGGGTTAAAGGGGATCCGATGCGCCTACCTGCCCCCGCCTAACGCCATGGGCGCCCACTACCGCGGTCAAATCCATCAGCTCACCGCCCATGCCTTAGATCTCCGTCAACTGTGCGGCAGCTGTAGCCAAATCACAGGTACGGACTCCAGAGGCACCCCCTCGAGCCATGAACAGGGCAGCCCTCGACTGTGTCTTCAGGGATGCGACAGGGTCACGCCGGCCTTGACCTCCCCCCCCCTCGACCGGGGGGCTCGACCACCGTCCCCAACCACTCCGACATGGCTCCCGTTCAATCCGTCCCGCATCAACTGTGGGACTCGTACCCGTCTACGGAAGGCCGACCGCGCTGCGCCATGACGTGCCGACACGTCCAGTCCACCGTCACCATACTCCGAAACACCGGAAGGACGGGAAGGCCACGCCGCTACAGCGATCGATGTCCCACCACAAGCATGGCGCCACGGAAGCGCCTCCTGAGCACCCCCGTGTAAACCTGTTTGTACCCCCCTGTACGAGAACTCCGGTGCGAGATAATACAATCCATCCTCCTCCGCTGGACGTAGGGCCTTCTATGCCCGAACCAGGATAAATCTTGTGTTCTTCTTGCATCACGTCTGGGAGAGGGAGCACGCAATATACAAATTTACTAGCCGGTGGTCTTGACCCCCTGGGTCATAACACCGACAGTTGGCGCGCCAGGTAGGGGGCTTTGCGTGTCGATCAACTCCAAACTACTCTCCCAGATGGATTCCATGATCCCATCACTTCCATTCGCCACCGTCATCTGGTTCGGGAGCCTAGAGTTTATGTCCACGGGCCATGACCACGACATGATTCTACTCACCAGTAGTGGCATGGACAGCAGCAGCTCCGGTACGCCGGGGCCAAGGAGGACTAGACGACGGTCCCACCGCTCACGCCTCTTGCCTGCGACCAGGAGGAGGCGCGAACGACGCTGCCGCACTCTTCACCGCGCGGGTCCCGAGACGCCGAATGTCGTCTCTCCGGCCTCAGCTGGTGACACAGTTCCTCCCTTCGGGAGCCTGTTTGACCCATGCTTGCGGGTCGGGGGTGGGCACCTCGCTGAGCCTGACTTTGGCTCTGCCACACCGTCATCACAGAGGGTCCCTGTGGCTTCTCCGACATACTCGGCCGCGCCACCACACAACATGTTTCCACATGGGCTCTACAACAGCGCCAGACTCTGTTATGCTTTTGTAGGCTCACAGATGCAGGCACGTTACGGCTCCCTAGGGAACCTGCTACGTACGACGATCAACCTCGTCACCATCCCTCCACTGGACGAGCGCATGGAGTCACGACGAGCCCCGGCCCTAGGGTGTCACACCTGGGGGACGACACGACGATGGCTGGAGAAAGAATGATGGGGATCTTTCCCCAACTTCTACCACGGCTACCCCGACTCGGACTCCCCCGATGAGGATTACAATCCCAACCGGGAATGTTTCCACCTCGACGGTCAGGTTGACTCCCAGGACGACGTCAACGACGCCGCGCCCACGGATGAAGGAGGAGGGGGCAACGCCACCCCGGCGCGAGAAGTTGCCCCCCCGGTTCCAATCGAAGCCGATCCACCACAGGACGCTCAGATCGCGCAAGTCCGAGAGCTGCTTGCCAAGCTTGAGGAGGAGCGTCTGCGACTCCAGCAGCTCGAGCACGCCCTCGAGCGAGATCGCGGGCGGCCACAGGGTGGAGGAGCCCGCGAGCGGGCCCGGGAAGTCCATCAACAGATCGTCGAGGAGGGGGCAAATGAGTGCCACGTCTACAACCGCGCTAGCCAGAATGTTGTGGCAGCCGCGATGCTGCTTCGTGACATGCCGGCACCATCGACGCCCCAAGCACGACGCATCAGGAATGAAATCCAGGGGCTTCTCCAAACCGCGGCTGTACAGCAAGCGGAAAGCTCGGCCTCGAGGCGCAGAGGAGCTGCTTCCGAGCGGCGGGACGTGCCTCCTCGACAAGATCGAGAGGTATCTGTCCACCAAGACAAGGCGCCCCAAGGTGGAGCGGAGCGGCAACCAATTCGAGACCGCATCCTCGATGATCGACAACTGCGAGACGCGCGATACGACAACAAACGACGCCGACACGGTGACGCTGAGGCTCGAGGTTATAGTGCTCATCGAGGTGGGCGCTACGGCAACGACGAGGATCAACGTCGATCCCCGGAACCACCAGGGCCATGAGTCTTCAGCAAGGCAATCCGGCAAACCGCCTTGCCTGTTCGTTTCCGTCCACCCACCAGCCTGGTCAAGTACAACGGCAAAACCAAGCCGGAGCTATGGCTTGCTGATTTCAGGCTGGCATGTCAGCTAGGAGGAGCCGACCACGACCACGTCATCATTCGGCAGCTCCCGCTTTTCCTCTCCGATACTGCTCGAAGGTGGCTCGAGGAGCTCCCCCCGGACTTGATCCATGGCTGGCCCGACCTGGTCAGGATCTTCGAGGGGAACTTCAAGGGCACCTACGTGCGGCCGGGAAACTCCTGGGACCTCCGCAGCTCCAACCAGAAGCCAAGGGAAACCCTCCGTGACTTCACCCGACGGTTCTCCAAGCAACGTACTGAGCTAACCCACATCTCCGACCACGACATAATCACGGCGTTCATCGCCGGGACAAACTGCAAGGAGCTGGTGCGGGAACGGGGATGGAACACCCCCAAGACCGCCAACGAGCTTATGGACATCGTTGCCAACTATGCAGCCGGCGAGGAAGCCGTTGGCGCGTTCTTCTACGCATCCCCGAGCAAGGGAAGGCCAAGGCGGACGAGCCCGGGGGCTCGAATGATGGGCCCAAGAAGAACAATAACAAGAAGAAGAAGAAGAACCAGCCGGGTCGACACAACGTCGAACCCTACGACCTTGTCGCTGCGACAGATAGGAAGAAGCCTCGAGGTCCCCCTCTCGAGGGGGCGTCTTCGACAAAATGCTAAAGGAGCCCTGCCCCTATCCCAAGGGACCGGCCAACCACAGCCTCGAGGACTATCACATGCTCAAGAAGCACTTCGGCTCCCTCGGCCTCAAGAAAGACGACAAGAAGGAGGACCCACAGGACGAGGGCGATGGCAAGAACGGGGGCTTCCCCGAGATCCTTGACTGCTTCATGATCTTTGGGGGACCCTCGACCCGACTCAGCACACATCAGCGCAAGAGCGAGCGACAGGAGGTCTTCTCCGTTCGAGCTCGAGCTCCTCGATACCTCGACTGGTCACACGTGCCGATCACCTTCGATCAGGACGACCACCCCAAGCACGTCCCCAACGCAGGGGTCTACCCACTCGTCGTTGACCCGATCATACTCAACACCCGCCTTTCCAAGGTGCTCATGGATGGGGGAAGCAGCCTCAACATCGTATACGCCGAGACCCTCGACCTCCTGGGGATCCCAAGGACCATGCTCCTGCCCAGTGCGGGGGGATTCCACAGGATCGTCCCAGGAAAGAAGGCACTCCCGATCGGCCGCGTCAAGCTACCCGTCTGCTTCGGCACCCCCTCGAACTTCCGGAAGGAAGATCTGACCTTCGAGGTGGTCGCATTCCACGACATCTACCACGCCATCATCGGTCGACCGAGATACGCCAAGTTCATGGTGGTCCCGAACTACACCTACCTCAAGCTAAAAATGCCGGGGCCCAAGGGAGTCATCACCGTTGACACCTCCTACGAGCACGCTTACGACTGCGACGTCGAGTGCGTGGAAAACGCCGAGGCGGTCGAGGAGTCAGCCATCCTCGCGGCCCTCGACGACTTCTCCAAGGAGATCCCCGACCCCAAGCGGCACGCCGACAACTTCAAGCCTGCGGAGGACGGCAAGACCATCCCGCTCGACCTCGGCCACGCGGATGGGAAGGCGCTAATGATCAGCGCCACCCTCGAGCCCAAATAGGAAGTCGTGCTCGTCGACTTTCTCCATGCGAACGCTGACCTGCGTGGAGTCCCTCGGATATGTCAGGCATTCCAAGGGATGTCACCGAGCACTCCTTGGGCATCCGGGCCGGATCCAAACTGGTGAAGCAACGGCTGCGCCGCTTCGACGAGGAGAAGCGCAGAATCATCGGGGAGGAGGTCGACAAGCTTTTAAAGGCCGGATTCATCAAGGAGGTACATCATCCCGAGTGGTTATCAAATCCCGTACTTGTCAAGAAAAAGAATGGAAAGGATAGGATGTGCGTAGACTACACTAGTTTAAATAAATCATGTCCTAAGGTTCCTTTTCCATTACCACATATCGATCAAATAGTAGATTCCACTGTGGGATGTGAAACTCTCTGCTTCCTTGATGCCTATTCTGGCTAACACCAAATAAAGATGAAGGAGTTTGATCAGCTCGCGACTTCCTCATCACACCCCTTTGGCATGTTTTGCTACATCACTATGCCCTTTGGGTTGCGAAACACCGGGGCCACATATCAAAGATGCATGCTCCATGTCTTTGGAAAACACATAGGGCCGACCGTCGAGGCCTACGTAGATGACATCGTGGTCAAATCCAAAACAGTCGGGGACCTTGAGATAGCGTTTGGGTGCCTCAGGGCAAACCACATAAAGCTAAACCCAGAGAAGTGTGTCTTCGGGTTCCTCGAGGCATGCTCCTAGGGTACATAGTTTCCCAACGCGGGATCGAGGCCAACCCTGAGAAGGTAACCGCAATCACCAGGATGGGCCCGATCAAGGATCTTAAGGGTGTGCAAAGGGTCACAGGGTGCCTCGCTGCCCTCAGCCGGTTCATCTCGCGGCTCGGGGAGAAGGCACTACCCCTTTACCGCCTCCTAAAGAAGACTGAACACTTTACATGGACCGTCGAGGCCGAGGAGTCACTCTCCAAACTCAAAGCCTTGCTCACCTCGCCACCTATCTTGGTGCCCCCGAGCCCAGCCGAGCCCCTCTTGCTCTATGTCGCAGCAACTACCCAGGTAGTCAGTGCTGCCGTAGTGGTCGAGAGGGCGAAAGAAGGACATGCCCTGCCGATTCAGAGGCCTGTCTACTTCATGAGCGAGGTACTTTCCGAGACTAAGACGAGATACCCCCACATCCAGAAGCTGTTGTATGCCATCGTCCTCACTCAGCGCAAGCTCCAGCACTATTTCCTGGGCCACCCGGTTACTGTGGTCTCATCTTTCCCCCTCGGGAGATAATCCAGAACCGGGAGGCGTCTGGAAAAATCGCCCAAGTGGTCGGTCGAACTCATGGGGGAAACCCTCTCCTACGCCCCTCGGAAGGCCATCAAGTCTTAGGTATTGGCAGATTTCATTGCAAAATGGACGGAGACCCAACTACCCCCGGCCAAAGTTCAGACCGAGCTCTGGACCATGTACATCGATGGATCGTTGATGAAGACGGGGTCAGGCGCCGGATTGCTCTTCATATCACCCTCAGGGGTCCACATGCGCTACGTCATCCGTCTCCACTTCCCCGCCTCCAACAACGTAGCTGAGTACGAGGCCCTCATCAACGGTCTGCGCATCGCCATCGAGCTCGGGGTCCGATGCCTCGACGTTCGGGGGACTCGCAGTTGGTAATCGACCAAGTGATGAAAGATTCGAGCTGCCACAACCCCAAGATGGAAGCCTACTGCAAGGAGGTCCAAAGGCTCGAGGACAAATTCTACGGCCTCGAGCTCAACCATACCGCCCGCCGGTACAACGAAGTTGTTGACGAGCTGGCCAAAATAACGTCCACTAGAGGTACAGTCCCTCCCGACGTCTTCTCGAGGGACCTTCACAAGCCATCCGTTGACCTAGGCTTGGGGGCTCCTGCCCTCGAGCAAGGGGTCGATCCACCCCCCTCGACCAATCCCCCCTCGAACGGGGAAGAAGTCATGGAGGTCGATGGAACGGCCGCAACACCAACCCCCTCGACGGACTGGCGCGCACCCTACCTCGAGTATCTAATATGGGGCGAGCTCCCCGAGGACCGCACCGAAGCCCGCCATATAGCCCGACGCGCCAAAACCTACGTCTTGTATGGGGATGGCCGCGAGCTGTAACGACGCAGCCCTACCGGTATGCTTGAGCGTTGCCTCACCCTCGAGGAGGGGAGGGCACTACTGAAGGACCTACACTCGGAGGCTTGCGGCCACCACGCGGCGCCAAGAACGCTGGTAGGAAGCAACTTTTGACAAGGCTTCTACTGGCCGACAGCCATCACTGACGCTACCAAGCTTGTTCGATCTTGCAAGGGATGCCAATTCTACGCCAGGCAGACACACCTGCCTGCGCAAGCTCTCCAGATGATACCCATAACTTGGCCATTCGCAGTATGGGGGCTCGACATGGTCGGCCCCCTAAAGAAAACAAAAGGTGGCCACACCCACCTCCTCGTAGCCGTGGACAAGTTCTCGAAATGGATCGAGGCCCGACCCATCGCCAACATTCAATCTCGACAGGCCATGCTATTCTTCATCGTCATCATCCACCACTTCGGGGTCCCCAACGTCATCATCACCGACAACGGCACACAGTTCACCGGCCAAAAGTTCCTGCACTTCTGTGACCACCACCACATCAGGGTGAATTGGTCTGCAGTCGCCCACCCTCGAACTAACGGCCAGGTCGAGCGCGCCAATGGTATGGTTTTGCAGGGCCTCAAGCCAAGGGTCTTCGATTGGCTAAACAAACATGCAAGAGATGGGTCGACGAGCTGCCCTCTGTGCTATGGAGTCTCCGAACGACACCAAGTCGAGCCACGGGGTTCTCCCCGTTCTTCTTGGTCTATGGGTCCGAGGCCGTCCTCCCCACTGACCTCGAATACGGGTCCCCTCGACTAAAAGCCTACAAAGAGCAAGCCAACACAGCAGCCCGAGAGGACTCCCTCGACCAGCTCGAGGAAGCCCGGGATGTGGCCCTCTTCAAATCAGCAAAGTACCAGCAGACGCTGCGGCGCTATCACGACAAGCACGTACGCAAAAGGGACCTTGACGTCGGCGACCTCGTACTACGCCGCTAACAAAGCAACAAGGTGCGTCACAAGCTGACGCCACCTTGGGAAGGACCCTTCATCGTGGCGGAGGTGCTGAAGCCAGGCACTTACAAGCTGAAGAACGAAAAGGGCGAGATCCTCACCAACGCATGGAACATCAAACAACTACGTCGTTTCTATCCCTAAGGCCTCGAAACCTCGTACATTTTCCGCATTATGTACACTTATCGCATTATGAATGAATAAAATGTTCTCGAAATACATTTCACGTTCGTTCATAACTCTAAGGTAGCCTTGACTCTGCTCTGGCAAAGTCAAGCCTCCCTCAGGGGCTGACAAGGGGGACCCCCCTCCTAAGTCCTCTAAAAACTCGAACATTTTTTCGAAACTCAGCACCTCTCTTTCCACCTTTGCCCCGAGCACGCTTCACGGCTAAGTAGAAAATGCCTCGCACTCCCTAAGGGTCGAGGGCCGCCGAGCTGGGGACTCTCCTATGCCTCAGGCCTATGGTAACCCCACTCGCTCCCCCCCTCCAGGGATACGAGCGTGCGTCGAATACTTAGTCCATAAGCAACGACTCAGGCGAAGAGAAATAGAGACAGCTCGAGAAATAAAAACACTCAGATGCATCTCGAATAAAATGCATTAAACATAAGAAGCCCTCGGGGGCTCGACATCATATTGTCACAAAAGCTAATCTATTACATGGACCTTCTTGTCCAGATTTGGCCCACAGTCCTCGACTACTCGTCGCCATCTCCATTTGCCGAAGGGAACACTTCAGGCTCGAAGAGCTTTGCCAGCTAGCCTTCGGGCACCTCTGCGGCCTCGATCAGCTCATGGCATCTCGCCACGTTCTCTTCATTAGTCAGCCTCGGGTCGACGAGGAAGCCGCTGGCGACAACGTCAAGGTCGTAGATGTAGCCCGAGCGGACGACCGTGAGCGCCCGCTTCACGCCCACGTGTAGAGTAGCACGGACTTGCTCCGTCACCTCTCGGGTCATGGAGTAGAAGCGGCGCAGGAGAGAGTCTCCTCGCACGTCGCCTTCGACCGTCGGCTCCGGCTCGACCCCCATGTCGGGGAGCGAAGGCTGGCCCTCGGAAGGGTTACAGAAGGAGGAGATGGCGCCCTCGAGCCTCTCATTCAGGCTCGTCTCCGCCCCAAGGAGGTCCTGAAGACTGGTCAGATCCTCGTGGGCTCGGACCTTGTCCCTTGTGAGTTCTGCCAGAACGAGCACATGACTCAGTCAAAACCAAAAAGCAGGGGAAGGGTCAAGACCAGGCAAGCTCAGTAACACTTCCAAAAACTCACCTTTGGCATGTGCCTCCAGGGTGACGTAGCCCTGCTCGGCCCTCTGAAGTTGACAGCGGACGTCGACAAGCTCCGCAGCTTGGTCGCCATTTTTGGCCCGTAGGTCCTCGATGATCTTGCTAGTAACACCGAGGGCCCTCTTCTGGTTAGCCGCCACCTCCCCCAGAGCGGCGATCTGGGCTCGGGCCTTCTCCTCCGCGACACCTAGCGCGTCGCATTCGCGGGAGACGGCGTCAACGTCCCCTTGGAGTTCCTAGATACTTTCCGCCGCCAGAGTCAGCTCCTCCCTCAGTTGGGCGGACTCCTCCTCAGCCTTGCGCCGGGCCTCCTGGGCAGCGTCCCGCTGCTGCCCGACCTCGGCGACCTCCTTGAGGGCGGCCTCGGCCCTCGACCACGCCCGGGAGGCCTCCTCCTGGGCGGCCTTGGCCTCCTCTTGCGCGGCTGCCGCCTCGGCTTTCGCCTGGGCGGCCTCGGCCTCCGCCTTCTTTAGCGAAGTGCGAAGGGTAGGAAGCTGCTCCCACGCCCGGAGGATGAATTGGGACTTATCGTACAACCTCGCCCTCAACGCCTGACAGGGATGAAAAGGAAGGTCATCAAAAAAGAGCAGCCAGGGAACCCAAGCAAGATCAAAGGAAGAACGAGGTTTACCTCCATCCCCCGGTGCAGATCCGCGGAAGCAACCTCCGCCGACAGGCGCACCACGTGCGCAAGCCACGCCCGAAACTCCTCCAGGTGCTCCCACTCCCCGAGCTCGGCTTGATCGTCGAGCTTGAAGAGGGTGCGCCCTGGGTCTCGGGGGTCAGCCAGCTCAAGGGGCTCCTGCCCCCAGAACCTGCTGCTATGGTCGATCCTCTCCTGGACCTCCCGCATGATGCCCTGGCGCATCTCGGGGCCACCCCCGTGGAGCACCACCCGCTCCGCCAGAGTAGGGAAGGGAGCCGCCCCCTCGAGCTGGGCTCTCCTGGCCTCGGGGTCACCTTGCGGGGCCGCCGCCGGCCCCTCCGAGTCATCGCCCCTAGGCGGAAGAAGTCCCCGCCGGGAGAACAACCCTGCGCGGTGAAGAAAGCAAACGATCAACACCCAATGCTGCAAGCTCACTGCGGGTCGACTAAGTTAGAGGGCGGATTACCTTGAGACGACGATTGCCCGACCTCGAGATGAGGCCGAGCTGACGCCTCAGACATTATCACGTCCGCCGCGCCGCTTCCCTGTAGTGCCGCAACGGCCCCCTCCGGTTCCGACAAAGGGGTCGTCGCTGCGGCCATCTCCGCCGGGTCCACCAGCTCCGCCACCATCTCGGCCACCTCTTCATCGATGGCCTCCACCGTCATCTCCGCCATCTCCGCCGCGGGTGTCGCCTCGGGCTCCTCAGCCCGTCCTCCCTCCTGGGCAGGCTCGGGGAGCGACTCCGAAGCCCCCTTGACGAGGGTCCCCGCCGACGGAGGCACCTCCGCCGTGGCGGCAACCGCACCCTCGTGCTCGCCCCGCAGATGCGTCTCCCACGACGCGAGGTTCTCGGGCCACCGCCTCGGCGCCGGGCGCTCCGACGTCTCTCCCTCGCCGGCGGTGGTCAAGTCGACCACCTCCACTTCTACGGCGGCTTGGGGCTCGACCCCCTCTGTCACGGCCATCGTTGACGCCAGCTCCGTGCCTTCCGAGGCTGCGGGCACGCCCCCCCTCCGACGGGTGGGTGAGCACGGCCTCGACCGCCACTCCGGCGGACCCCGCCGACGCGGCGGGCCGACCCGTCTCTTCCCCCGCTCGAGTTAGCTCCGCGGCGGCCTGCCCTGCGCCTGCCCTCGCCCCATCACCTCCCGCACCTTGGTCGCCCATGCCGCCTCTGGGGTGAGGGTCGAAGGGGACGGGGCGGCAGGACCGGTCCCGACGGTCATCTTGGCCGCGGCCTCCGCCTTCAACCTCTTGGTCGGGGGTGAAGGTCGCGCCCTCCGACGAGCGCTTCACCCTAAAAAAGGAACTCACACGTGACGGTAAGCACAAGTCATGACCAACAAAAAATACTCGGGATCAGCAGGAAAGCAACTTACCCCAGCAGAGTCGTGGGGTTCCGACCAATGGACCTCGAGCCGCTCGGGGGCTTCTGCGAGGCACGTCGGGAGCCACTTCTCCCGCCAGCGCTGGCCACGGCACGGGCCAACGGCGTCCTCGCCGCTGCCGCCTTAGTCTCCTCCTGGGTCGACGGGCTTGATGCCCGAGCGCTCGACCGAGTGGGCGCCGGAGGCATGCTCGACCGACCCCTCGAAGGGGACCACGACGAATGGCTACGCGTCCGCCGCGACGCTTCAGCTTGAAGAGCCGCGGGGCGATCACCCCGCGACTCGGCTCCAGCAGTTGGGGCCGACCTCAACGTCGACCCCCCCTCCTCCTCCGCTACTGGCGGTCGCCCTCTGCTGCTTGGGCGCCGCTCGTTCTTCCTCGAGCCCTCGCTGCGGCTCGGCCTCCTCCTCCTGCTCCGGCTCTTCTTCCTGCACAAGGACAATTTCCGTCAGGATCAGCATAACGGTCACAATCCTACGCCGCAGAGCCATATCGCTAACAACCTCATCGCCGCTCGACACCTCATCCTCATCCTCCTCCGAGGTGGACTCCTCCTCAGGGAGGTTGTCCTGCCCCTGCCGTGCCCGGCGTCGTTCACGCTCCTCCCTCTCTCGAGCCTTCTTGCCCTTGTCCTTCTTGGCCTTGTCCTTGGCCTTCTTGTCCTGCTCGTCCTGAAGGCGTCTCACCTGGGAGTCGCCCTGCTCCTCCTTCACCGGTGGCAGCGACTTCCGAAAGATGACGTTCCCCTAAGGGAACGCTAGGCAGTTAGAACACAGACAAAGGAGACGAACAAGACAGAAAAGAAGACATTGGCAGAGGAAGAAGTGTCCTACCAGCTGGACGTGGCCTTGATCTGGCATCATGGGGACGCAAGCGACGGCCCCCACCTCGAACACGCCGGCGAAGGAAGCGCGTACTCGGCGAACCACCCTCTCGAGGGGCAGCTCGTCCTCCACGAGGCGACGCCCCGTGAGGTCTACCTCCGGGCGCATCTCGTCGAGGCATCGCGGGCAAGCCATCAGCGGCACGACCTGCCGCTGGTGGAAGGCCGACATCACGATGGCCGCCGTAAGTCCCGCCTTCTTCAGGCAGGAGATCGCGCCGAGCAGGTGGTCGAGGAGCTTCTGCTTCTTCTGAATGACGCCGTACCTCCAGTGGTCGGGCCTCAAGTCGATCGTCCTCCCGGTGTAAGCGGGGAACAGACCGTCGTCGTTCCTCAGGTAGAACCACCCGGAGTGCCATCCGGAGTGGCTCGACGTGAGCTTCGCCAGGATCCAGCTGTCCGCCCTCTTGAGGGAGATGCTGCAGCAGCCTGCCCTGACCATCCTGAGGCTGCCGCTCCCGGCCGAGGCATGGAATAGGCTCGCCTCGAATAGATGGAGCCACAACTCCCAATGTGGCTCCATCCCCAGGTAACCTTCGCACACAGTAGTGAATACCGCCGCGTGGCAAATGCCGTTGGGGGAGAGGTGTTGGAGCTCCACGCCATAGTAGTGGAGGATCCCGCGCAGAAGACGGTTGGGGGGGGATCCCAACCCCGCCCGGTGGAAAGCTTCGAAGCTAACCACGTAACCCTCCGGCGGGTTGGGCTCAGCGTCCTCCCTCGGCGGTGCCATCCACTCCGGCCGGTCCACGGAGGTGATGGGTCGGAGAAGGCCGCTCTCCACCAAGTCCCCCAGGCATTAGGGCCGCGTAAGCTATAGGTGGCCATAGGAGCACGGAAGCGGATGCGCTCGGATACGCGGGTGGAAGGTATGTTGCCGATCTCTCCTCTCCCTACTCTCGCGCACGCAGAGATCCGGCTCGGGGGGGCGACGAAGGCAATAGCGAGAGGAAGGAGACAGGGAAGGCGATGGCAAACGTGCGGAAGCCGGACCCCACCCCCAGTATTTATAACCGGAAACCCAACGGGCGGATCCGACAAAAAGGCAAGTAAGTTTCCGCATTTAATGCGCTCACCTACCGCCTCTTCGTATTCCGTAAGATAAGTTGCACCCGTCGCGTCATCGGGTTCCGCGCCGCACGCCTCGCCGCACCCTATGCCTGCCACGGCCGAAGTCGAACGGACATCTCCTAAAAAGACGCGCCTGCGGCGGACAACGTGCAGCAGCGGGCATTATCTTCGGAGGTAAGCAACGAACATCGATCCGTCCGTCAAAACCTCGAGGGAGCGATGGATGGCCCTCGAATAGGGTTCGACAGCCGCCCTCGAGTACTTGAGGTCAGAGATGACCCAGGGTTATGGACTCCGGTCCACTTTCAAACCTCGAGGGAACGATGGCTGGCCCTCGAATAGGGTTCGACAGCCTCCCTCGAGTACCTGAGGTCAGAAATGACCCAGGGTTATGGACTCCAGTCCACCTCCAAATCTCGAGGGAGCGAAGGCTGGCCCTCGAACGGGTTCGACAGCCGCCCTCGAGTACTCAAATCGGGAATGATCCGGCTGGGGCTGGCGCGAGCCCCACGAAGCGGACCCAACAAAAAGACAGGTATGTCCCCGCATTTAATATACCTACCTACCCCCTTGTATTCCACAGGATAGGGCGTCGCCTTCGATGTAAGCAACGGACGTCGACCCGTCCATCAAAATCTTGAGGGAGCGAAGGTTGGCCCTTGCACAGGGTTCAACAGCCGCCCTCGAGTACCTGAGGTCAGGGAGGACCCAGTGTTACGAACTCCGGTTCACCCCCAAATCTTGAGGGGGCGAAGGCTGGCCCCACGAACGGGGTTCACAGCCGCCCTCGAGTATGCGAGTCAGGGATGACCCAGGGGGGCCAGGCGCGAGCCCCTAGCTCGAGAACGTACGCTAGAGGCCCCCCGGGATGTATCCAAGGCATAACCACGGAATACCCAAGGATCCCTTCGACGGGAGGCATCAGGCCACCGACTCTCATCGAACAGAGTTGGCACCTAGGTAATCCACGCGGTATTGCTTGAATGAGAACACCTCAGGGCTTCTATCGACCCCTGTCGAAGGGGCATGATTTCTCACTTGGATTTCAGTTGAATTTATACCAGTTACCAGCTCGTAGTGGACTTTGAGGCTCGTCCTTATGAAGGCCCACAAAGGACGTCGAGGCTCGTCCTAACGAGGATAGCACGATGCTCTTCGCCCCACAATCCGAGCGCAAGGATCCGTGGGAAGGACGCTATGAGGTAGTGAAAGCCCAGCCACACGAGGCTCGGGGGCTAGACTACGCACGGCACCCCTCGACGAAAGAGGGTCGAAAACACTCGTAGCCTGGCAGACAAAGTTGACCCCTCGATAGGGCGCTATGACTCCAGTTTAACCCTCGAGGGAGCGAAGGCTGGCCCTCGGAAGGGTTTCGACAGCCGCCCTCGAGCACCCCCTTTTTTCAGGGAGTGGAACGCTCGTAGCCTGACGAACAGAATCAACCGCTCGATAGGGCGCTACGGCTCCGGGTAATCCTAACTCCCCTCGATAGAACACACGTCAAAGCCCCCAGAGGAGTTCTTAATCACTCCTCTGGGGCCTCGAGCGCACCCCGTGGAGAATCAAATCTCTTACTAACCCTACAGATCATCGGCTAAAGCCTCTATACGGATTCTTCTTATCTGCATAAAGGCTCGGGGGCTACTATCTGGTATAAAGGTAAGGGGTACCCTAAACCTGCGATAAACTAACGCTCAACATAGCAACCATTTTTAAGGCAGGACCCGATCAGCCGTCCGAGTCAATAAAAGAAGGCCCGTCACGTAAAGGTTTCCTTCATCGGCAACAAGTACCGATCGTGGGTCGGCCCATTGCGGGAAACACAGAAGGGTACTGACGGACAGGGGTCGAACGAATGACCCCTCCGCATCCGCATCCACATCCTCCTCCGCCTCGACCCCGATTGACGGACAGGGGGTCGAACGAACGACCCCTGAGAAGGAAGCTCGACCGACTTACCTGCTCCCGGTATGGGTTAAAGGGGATCCGATGCGCCTACCTGCCCCCGCCTAACGCCATGGGCGCCCACTACCGCGGTCAAATCCATCAGCTCACCGCCCATGCCCTGGATCTCCGTCAACTGTGCGGCCGCTGTAGCCATGTCGCAGGTACGGACTCCAGAGGCACCCCCTCGAGCCATGAACAAGGCAGCCCTCGACTGTGTCTTCAGGGATGCGACAGGGTCACGCCGGCCTCGACCTCCCCCCCTCGACCGGGGGGCTCGACCACCGTCCCCAACCACTCCGGCATGGCTCCCGTTCAATCCGTCCCGCATCAACTGTGGGACTCGTACCCGTCTACGGAAGGCCGACCGCGCTGCGCCATGACGTGCCGACACATTCAGTCCGCCGTCACCATACTCTGAAACACTGGAAGGACGGGAAGGCCACGCCGCTACAGCGATCGACGTCCCACCACAAGCATGGCGCCGCGGAAGCGCCTCCCATGCCGCCACAGTTTAGGATTCTGTACTCCCGTACCCCCCCCCCTCGATCTATAAAAGGGGACGCCGGGATAGAAGAAAGGGGGATTTCAGAGACACACGAAAAGAGACTCTCATTCGCATCGACTCAGACATTCGTATCAGACATCAGCTCTAACCCTCATACACCACACACCCGATTGCTTGATCGACCTCTCAAGCAATCAACCGACCACCTAGGATAGCCCTGCTAGCCTAGGCCTCAGCTCATCCTGAGCACCCCCGTGTAAACCTACTTGTATCCCCCTGTACGAGCACTCCGGTGCGAGATAATACAATCCATCCTCCCCCGCTGGACGTAGGGCCTTCTGTGTCCGAACCAGGATAAATCTTGTGTTCTTCTTGCATCACGTCTGGGAGAGGGAGCACGCAATATACAAATTTACTAGCCGGTGGTCTTGACCCCCTGGGTCATAACACCGACAAATCTTTTTAGGAAGTTCACGATCAGTAGAAGATGAGGGGTTACCTTGTGTCAGAGCCCGTTCCGCTCTAACTAGCTGGTCCAAATTGAATCCAGCAGCCGCCGCCTCTTGGATGAACTCCGGAGTAGTCGGTGAAGACGGAGGACTACTGGAGTGTTCCTCATCATCGGACTCATCTTGATCATCATTCTTTGCCTAGAATTTTGACGTGATCATCTCGAGCTTTTGGACATCCCCCGGAATGACCGCATGCCATGGATTTGGTTTTTGAGTAATTGCCGCCACAGCCTCCACAAACATGGACAATTCTTCCCGACCTTTTGCTCCCCTTCGATCTGATGCCGCCGTATGGCCACCGCCACGCCGCCATCCCCTCGCGAGCATAACAGCGAAGAAACGGCAAAAAACGACGGGAGGGACGGCTCAAACTGAGAAGAAGACGGATTGGAGATCACGGTGGCAGTAGTGTCGGTCGATCCGATTGCGAAACCGAGGTTGATCCGGCCGGAGTCTCCCACTGCGGCAGAATCGTAGTGGATAAAGACGCCACGCGCCAGAATCCGAGAGGAAGAAACCCGCGACGTGGCGGGGCAGACTCGCCCGCACTCAGAGCCCCGACAGTGGCCCGACCACGGCGACAGGTCCCTCCGGCCGACGACCCGTCGACCGGCGACGTGTGGCCGAGGCACTCGACGCCCGTACACCAGCGGGAAAAGCGGATCGCCCCTTTTCAAACTTCCCGAATATCACATGAAGAATCATATGGATTGCGAAGCCAATTGTTCCTTCTGTCTCTTTTACTTTGGATGAAAGATTACTTGCCAACCTCACAATTTGAGATATTTTAACTTCAAAATTATATATTATATTATTATATAAATTTGGTCAAATTTAACAAAATTCTTGGATGTCTTATAATTTGAGATAGAGGGACTGAGGGAGTAATACTTATCCAAATGAGGGGGTTA
The DNA here is from genome assembly GCA_022036555.1 of Microstegium vimineum. Taxonomy (NCBI): domain Eukaryota; kingdom Viridiplantae; phylum Streptophyta; class Magnoliopsida; order Poales; family Poaceae; genus Microstegium; species Microstegium vimineum. The sequence goes on along the minus strand of CM039135.1, from coordinate 2,396,701 downwards.
TGTGCAAAATGTAAGCCCGAGGCCTAGTAGAGCCCCGACGCTTCCCCTCCTGTCGCCGGCGGCGGAATCGCGGACGCGGCGAGTTCTGCTGCCCCTACTCCGGATGGAGAGTCATTTTAGCGCCAGCATCTTCACCGCCGATGAGCCGCCTGCCGAGGTGCAAGGGCACGCACCGGCGGGACGACCTCCAAGGTCACCGCCGCCACGGTCTCGGGTTCGCCATTGAACTCGTGGGGTGGGAGCCGCAACCCAGGACTACGCTCCGTCTCCGTCAACGCTCTGGTGAGCCCCACCTGCCCCTTCCATACCCTCCTCTCTCTGTTGGTGTCCTCCATTTTTATCCATGGCAAGCGACCAAGCGTGTGCATCATCTTGCACGCTCGAGCGAATCCGTTGTCACCACTAGTTGCGACATGACAGCGCGATAGCAAGCTAGATCCATGCGAGCGCGCAATGCAGAACCCACCGGATCGGATTGCTTAGGAGCCTCGAGGCTGGAGGCGAGCCAAGTCAACTAGTGTTCGTCCCTCCACCGGCCGGACAGCAACTAACAGGCTAATTAATCCATCACAGGATCTGGATCAGATGCTAACCTCGACGCTCTTTTGCCCGTGCAGGCGAGCTTGCTAGCCATAATGCAGACATGACAGCCCCTTTTGCTCGTGCAGGCGAGCTTGCTAGCCATAATACAGACATCACAGCCTCGTGATCAAGGCATCAAGCTCAGTGATCAATGAGATTCTTGGCTTCGGTTGCAGTGCAAGAGCATGCAGTTGGTCACACATGAGAACGATTCTTCCTGTCTGCCGGTCAGCTGTGCAGTTGCTTCAACCTCTCTGGCTATATAAAACAAGGAAGCCGGAGCCCGGAAGGGACAACATTACAGCAGCTTGCATCTGCTCTTTCCTTCTCTTCCACCTCCAGTAGATTCATTCCAAGGATGGCGTGCCATCTGAGATCTGCGAGCGTGCCTTCTAGCCCTCGCTCCAACGAGACCAATGTTGTGGAACAGCTGCAGATCCTGAAGGCAGCCATCTCATCGCCTTCAGCGACCATCAAAACCGTAGTCAATGGTCTGAGCAAGCTTGGGAGCATATACGACTGCATCGATGTGCTCACATGCTTGCCCAGCAGCCAGAGAAATGCAGTGGAGGAGGAGCTCGAGCGCTCCCTCGTCCTTCTCGACCTCTGCAGCGCCGTCCAAGAGAGCTTTATGGAGCTCAAGGCCAGTGTCCAGGAGATGCAGTTGGCTCTCAAAAGAGGAGATGATGTGGCGCTCCAGACCAAGGTTCCGTGCTATGCACGATTGGTCAAGAAGGCACAAAAACAGTTCAAGAAGGTCAACAAGAAGACTTCTTCCGACATCGAAGGATGCAGGGTGATCAACCTGGTTGCTGAAACAAGGGAGATTGCTGTGTCAATCCTCGAATTGACATTGCATCTCTTGTCGAAGCAAATCGCGATGCCAAGTTCTAGCAAGTGGTCACTTGTCTCCAGGTCTTTCCATAAGAAGAGAGTCCTGTGCGAAGCGGATCAATTGCAAGGGTTGGAGCTGGACATTGTTGATCTTGAGAGCAGAGTTGGGACATTGTTCAGGACATTGATCCAGAGCAGAGTGTCTCTTCTTAATACTCTTAGCTTGTAGACAGATCATACAACAACTCTGACCCCCTGCGATTAGCATCCGCCTTTTAGAGGATTTGCTGATCATGCAAACAATTTTGTATCTACAGATATATATGTCAGAAAGTGTACAGAAAATTACTCAAATGAGAGGCAAAGTTTTTGGTCCATTTTCTGTTGGCAGTTGGTCTCTCCCTGGTGGCTAATTTTATGGTGTGCATCCTTGCATGTGATTCCTTTATTTTTAAAATCATGCAAAATGCCAGCGAAACAATAACTAAGGTCAACATCATTAGAGTTGTTATGGAAATACACGTTTGTTTTTTTGGTATTCAACATCAGTATGAGAAAATGAGTTGGCCACAATATTCTTGTTCACATGAGATGTGCCTCAACAGCAAGCCCAAGATCCTTATACATTGGATCTTGCTCACCATACATGAAACATGCCAACTCCAAACCATGAGAATTTATCTCCTCCTACCACAATTTGTTTCCAAGAAACCAATAACTTTGCATATACTATTGAGTGGAGTCATGTGTAACTGCACAGTTGATATTAATATGGTCTTAAAGTTCGTATACACCTTTATTTTATTTATTTATATATATAATATATAATAAATAGGATTTTTACCCCTCCAGTTGTATTGTATTTCACAGGACTTTATGCCATCTACTTCTGCTCTATGTACGAGTATAATTAGGCTATGAATTCATAATTTTACCCTGCAAAATGAATTTGTTAGAACATTTTGTCCTTTTTCTTACTAATATGGTTCCTTCTAGCCTCTTACAATTTTTTTTTCCAGAGCATGGATCTCCAGAGTGAACCCTCAGAGCATGAACATTCAGAGTGAACCCAAAGGTAAAAAAGTTTCAGTAATTTCATCAAGATTTCACTTGAATGATACATGACAAATTCATTAAAAATAAGTGTATAGCAACCAGATGACCTGCATGACATAAACACTGCTCCATCCATTAGAGAAGGGTTAGAGGATGCACGAAAGCGCTAGCTGAATTGTCACGATTTGTTGCAGACAACAGGAGCACAACATGCTGTAGCAAAGTCACAAAATTATAAAACATGTCTGTAGATTATCTTGAGATTGCCAAAGGTGCTGCATGCCTCAATTGAACAAAAAGATTGAAAATCCCAACGATACTCACTTCAATTAAGCATGTGAGAACCAAACAGATTGGAATGCATGGAACCTAGAGCTGGGAGGCGAAGTCAACTGGATGTTCACCCCTCCAACGGCAACTTGCATGATAATTAATCCATCTCACAATCTAGATCAGATGCTAATCTCAAAGCCCTTTCATCCGTGCAGGCGAGCTTGCCAGCCATAGCGCAGACATGACAGCCTTTAATCAAGCTCAATGGGCAATGCAGTTCTTATTAGTTGGCTTTGGTTGCAGCGCTTGAGCATGCAGTTGGTCACACATGAGAATGATTCTCCCTGTCTGCTGGTTCAGCTCTGCAGTTGCATCTGATTCTCCCTGTCTGCTGGTTCAGCTCTGCAGTTGCATCCACCTCCTTCGCGCTATATAAACAAGAAAGCCGAAGCCCTGAAGACACCATTTCAGCAGCTTGCCTTTATCTTCTCTCCCACTCCAAAAAGTTTCAGTGTGTCGCAGCTTTCACCAATTCCAAGGATGGCTTGCCACCTGAGATCTGCTAGCATGCCTTCAAGCCCCCGCTCCAGGGAGACCGGTGTTGAGGGACAAATTCTAAACCTGAAAGCAGCCATCTCTCTGCCTTCAGTGACCATCGAAATCGTGGTCGATGGTCTGAGCAAGCTCGGGAGAATCTACAACCACATCGATGCGCTCACATGCTTGCCCAGCAGCCAGAGGAAGGCAGTGGAGGAGGAGCTCGAGCGCTCCCTCATCCTGCTCGACCTCTGCAGCACTGTGCAAGAGAGCCTTGTTGAGCTCAAGGCCAGTGTCCAGGAGATACAATTGGCTCTGAAACGAGGAGATGACACGGCTGCCCATACCAAGATTCAGTGCTACATGCGCTCAGCCAAGAAGGCGCAGAAGCTGTTCAAGAAGGTCAACAAGAAGACTGCTTCTAACATCGAAGGATGCAGGGTGATCAATCTGGTCGCTGAAGCGAGGGAAATTGCCGTGTTGATCCTTGAATCGACATTGCATCTCCTGTCGAAGCAAATTGCTATTCCAAGTTCTAGCAAGTGGTCACTTGTCTCCAAGTCGTTCCAAAAGAGGAGTGTCATATGTGAGGCGGAGCAATTGCAAGGGTTGGAGCTGGACATTGTTGATCTTGAGAGCAGAGTTGGAACATTGTTCAGGACGTTGATCCAGAGCAGAGTGTCTCTTCTGAATGCTCTTAGCTTGTAGACAGATAATACAACAACTCTGACCCCCTGCGATTAGCATCCGCCTTTTAGAGGATCTGCTGATCATACAAACATTTTTGTCTGTATATATATGTCACAAAGTGTACAGAAAATTATACAAATGAGAGGCAAAGTTTTTGGTCCATTTCCTGTTGTTAGCTGGTGTCTCTCTTGTGATTAATTTTATGCTGTGCATTGTTGCATGTGATCCCTTTATGTTTTACGTCATGCAAAGGCCAGTGAAACAAGAACTAAGGTCAATATCATTTGAACTGTTATGCAAATACACGCTCTCCTGTGTTCAACGTAATTATATGAAAAATGAGCTGGCCAGAATATTCTTGTTCACATGATATGTGCCTCAACAGCAAGCTCAAGATGCTTATACAGCGGATCTTGCTCTCCCTAGCTTAAACATGCCAACTCCTAAGCATGAGAGTTTATCTTCTCTTGCCATGATTTATTTCCAAGAAACCAATAATTTACCATTTACTATTCGTAATGCTTCCTTGTACTATTTGAGCTGCTCGAGGACTCGTGCTCGAGGACTCGTTCATGACATGCTAGGCCAAGCTGGTATAGAGAGGTCTAAATGATGGCACAAAGTGAGACTTTTTTTTAAAAAACGAATCAAGCAGGAGAGCTGCCGACTATATTAAAAAGAAGAAACCCAAACTGGGTAGTACAACACAATAGAACAACGAGAGAAAAAGTACAACAACACCACAGAAGCGTCCGAAACAACTAAAACAAACACTGTTGCACACCAAAAATCCAATCCTTCAACTCATCCGCAATAGGCAGCCAAGTGACACCCATCACACGGACAACAGTCGTCATCAGAACACCAAAGTCGCACTTGCGTCGTTGTTCATGACCCCTAGCAAAGAGACAGAAAGGACTCCGCCACAAAGTCCCAAAAGGCACGACCTTTTAAACTCATCAGTGGCATGAGGAGATCTGGTGGCAACAAATCCTTTAGGCAAACTACGATGTCTTGCATTGCACCCTCATTGAGTTTCTCATCCTTCCCAACAACGCCCAAATCATGTAACATGTTGCGTTGTGCAATGCGGCCACTTCGACGGAGCGAAGCTCTATCATAGGACTTGCGTCGGCGTTTTGTAGGTGTAGCCGATGGAGAAGGTGGGTGTATAGGTGGACATGTCAGATCATTCTCCTTCGTAGCTGTCTCCATTGAAGAAGATGTTGCAATGACTGATGGATCCTCAGTTGATTTGGGCACTTCTTCGTTGACCCCAGTCATAGAATGCAAAGGGTTGTCTTTGATGGGAAGGACTTCTTCCTTGACATCGGTCATAGAATGCACAGGGTTGTCTTCAATAGTGATGAGAAAGATGGGGTCCTCAATTGTCACTTGAGAGATAGCTTCCTCATCATCAGAAGCGTCCTCCACTAGAGCAAAATCCTCAACAGGGGTGACGGTCTGTAGCAACGAGGCCGTCGAGGGCACAACAACAACCTTCTCTATGGTCATCTCGTCATTGATGGAAGCTGCACTGGTCACACATGTGTCCTCACACACCAAGGAGTCAGCCGGCATGCAAGCCTCCACAAGAGAAGCAAGGTCCGACGACGTCAGTGAAGGCCCGTCGGCCTCAGCGGCTTGCTCCAAGGACATCTTTTGGCGAATATTTGCATCAATTGTCCTTGTGGCCACCTCCTTACTGTTAGGGTTCAAGACTTGATATATGATCTTGTTGAAGACATCGGATGATGGGAGGTTGTCATGGTGTCTGGATGTTGTTCACCATGGGAAGCCAGAGCTTTTTTTTTGTGCTTGTGATCAACTCGGCAATGAGGACATGCCGTTGGTTTATGTGTTACCTTGTGTGTTAGTCGTCAGGATTAATTGTTCTGGTGTTGTGGTTTTTTATGTGTTTTAATCTGGATCTATGTAAGGTTTTCAGGTCTGGTTTTTCTTATAAACCAGACCAATTCTATTCTTCTTAATTGAAAGGCAGAGCTCCTGCCACTCCATTAAAAAAAAGATTCATGTACAACTGCACAATTGATATTAATATGGTCCTATTTGAATACATCTTTATCTTTTTTATTAACATATACTCCCTCCATACCTGTAAAGCAAGTCATATGGTTTTACCCCTCCAGTTTCCTAAAAAAAACATGATTCTCTTATAGTTGTATGGTATTTCACTGGACTTTGTGCCATCTACATTTCCTCTATGCATGAGTATAATTAGGCTATACACTGATAATTTGACCCACCAAAATGATTTTTTTTACATCTTTTGTCTCCTTTTCTTATTATAACATGGCTCTTTCTGACCTCTTATAATTGTTTTTTTTTTCAGAGCATGTATCTTCAGAGTGAATCCTCAAAGCATGAATCTTCGGAGTGAACCTAAAGGTAAGAAAGTTTATGTAATTGCATCAAGATTTCTCTTTGAATGAAACATAGCAAATTCATTAAAGTACGTGTTTAGCAACCAGATGACTCACGTGACACCAACACTGTTCTATGCCTCTATCCATTAGACATGGGTTAGAGGATGCACGAATGTGCTAGACTGAATTGTCATGATTTATTGCAGACAACGGAAGCACAACGTGCTATAGCAAAGGCACAAAAATACAAAACATGTTTTTAGATCATCTTGAGATTGCTAAAGGTGCTACAGGCTTCAATTAAAAAAATGAACATGCCAGCGAAGCTCGCTTCAATTAAACATATCAGAACCCATGAGATCGGAATGCATGGGAACCTGGAGCTGGGAGGCTAAGTCAACTGGATGTCCACCCCTCTACCGGCAAATTGCAGGCTAATTAATCCATCTGACGATCTGGATCAGATGCTAATTTCGATGCCCTTTCATTCGTGCAGGTGAGCTTGCCAGCCATAGCGCAGACATGACAGCCTTGTAATCAAGCTCAATGGACAATGCAGTTCTTATTAGGGCTTCGGTTGCAGCGTATGAGCGTGCAGTTGGTCACACATGATCGCTCTTTCGCCCGTGCAAGCGAGATTGCCAGCCAAAATGCAGACATGACAGCCTTGTAATCAAGCTCAATGCGTGATGAGATTTTTGGCTTCGGTTGCAGCGCATGAGCATGCAGTTGGTCACACCACACATGAGAATGATTCTCCCATTTGTTGAATATGTTCCAAATTAACAGTCCAAAATAAAGGCCGAACTTCTGACGGAGCGAAGCGGAGGCCCGTCGCCGGTAGGCTTGGGCCGGAGCGAAGCGGATTCTCAGGTACCTCAGAGGCACAACAGATTCTTGTTTGAAGTTTGACAGAACAGGGAGTTATTGGTTATGTGGATTCTGACTATGCTGCTGATCTGGACAGGCGAAGGTCTCTTACTGGTTATGTGTTTACAGTTGGCAGTTGTGCTGTGAGTTGGAGGGCTACATTACAGTCTATTGTTGCTTTGTCTACTACTGAAGCAAAATATATGGCTGTTACTGAGGCGTGCAAGGAATTAATTTGGCTGAAACGTTTATAGTTGAGCTGTGTGGAGTTGATGATTGTATTAATTTATTCTGTGACAGTCAAAGTGTCATTTACCTTACTAAAGATCAAATGTTCCATGAGAGGACTAAACATATTGACATCAAGTATCATTTTGTTCGTGATGTGATCGATGATGGTAAGTTAAAGGTACGCAAGATCAATACTCATGATAATCCTACTGATATGATGACTAAACATGCTCCTGTTGCTAAGTTTGAGCTGTGCTCAAGCTTAGTTGGTTTAGCGGATTAGCCCCAGAGGTTATTTGGCGCCAGTGATATTTTTTCTTTGTTATGATCAAGATGAAGGTGTTGATTTATGCTACAAGGTGAATTTGTCTCAAGGTGGAGTTTGTTGAATATGTTCCAAATTAACGGTCCAAGATAAAGGCCGGATTTCTGACGAAGCGAAGCGAAGGCCCGTCGCTGGTAGGCTTGGGCCGGAGCGAAGCGGAGTTGGGGGGTGCTGAATTGGGTGGTGCGGGGGCTGGCCCCCCGCGGTACGGTACATATGCCCGTCGCTAGGGTTCCACCGACATCAAGTCATTCATTATTCTTGTAAGTCGCCGCACGGCGTTGTAAACTGACTCTTGATATAGTGAGAAGTGTTTGCTAGCTGACGCCCGTGGTTTTTCCCCTTCGCATTGGAGGGGTTTTTCACGTTAAATCTTATGTCTCCCTGTGATTTGATCTTATGTTCTTACCGTATATCCGCCGTCATTCACCACACCTGTCTGCTGGTTCAGCTCTGCAGGTGCATCCACCTCCGTTGCTATATAAACAAGGAAGCTGAAGCCTGGAAGACACCATTGCAGCAGCTTGCCTTTGATCTTTCTTCTCTCCCACCCCCAGAAGTTTCAGTGTTTGGCAGCTTTCACCAATTCCAAGGATGGCGTGCCACCTGAGATCTGCTAGCATGCCTTCAAGCCCTCGCTCCAGCGAGACCTCTGTTGAGGGACAGATTCTGAGCCTGAAAGCAGCCATCTCTCTGCCTTCAGCAACCATCGAAACCATGGTCGATGGTCTGAGCAAGCTCGGCAGCATCTACAACTGCATCGATGCGCTCACATGCTTGCCCAGCAGCCAGAGGAAGGCAGTCGAGGAGGAGCTCGAGCGCTCTGTCGTCCTGCTTGACCTCTGCAGCGTCGTTCAAGAGAGCTTTCTGGAACTCAAGGCCAGTGTCCAGGAGATGCAGTTGGCTCTCAAAAGAGGAGACGACACATCTCTTCAGACCAAGATTCAGTGCTATGCGCGCTCTGCTAAGAAGGCACAGAAGCTGTTCAAGAAGGTCAACAAGAAGACTGCCTCTAACATCAAAGGATGCAGGGTGATCAACCTGGTCGCTGAATCGAGGGAAATTGCCTTGTCGATCCTCGAATCGATATTGCATCTCCTATCGAAGCAAATTGCGGTTCTAAGTTCTAGCAAGTGGTCACTTGTCTGCAAGTCATTCCAGAAAAAGAGAATTGTGTGTGAGGCGGAGCAGTTGCAAGGGTTGGAGCTGGGCATTGCTGGTCTTGAGAGCGGAGTTGGGACTTTGTTTAGGATGTTGATCCAGAGCAGAGTTTCTCTTCTGAATACTCTTAGCTTGTAGACAGATCATACAGCAACTCTGACCCCCTGCGATTAGCATTCGCCTTTTAGAGGATCTGCTGATCATACAAACAATGTTGTATGTACATATATATATGTCACAAAGTGTACAGAAAATTATATAATTGAGAGGCAAAGTTTTTGGTCCATTTCCTGTTGGCAGTTGGTCTGTCTCTTGTGGTTAATGTTATTATGTGCATTCTTGCTTGTCATGCAAAGGCCAGCCAATCAAATACTAAGGCCAATATCATTTGAATTGTTATGCAAATACACGTTCTCCTGTGTTCAATATCAGTATAGGAAAAATGAGCTGGCCAGAATATTCTTGTTCACATGAGATGTGCCTCAACAGCAAGCACAGGTCCTTACATAGTGGATCTCGCCGCCCCCCCCCCCCCCCCCCCCCCCCCCCCCCCCCCCCCCCCCCCCAACACCACACATATAAACAAGCTAACTCCAAACCACTAGAGTTTATCTTGTAATACCACGACTTATTTCCGAGAAGCAAATAGCTTAGGAATTACACGATCGAGTGTTGAATCCTATGAAACCGTTAGGTATTAACAAGGAACTTCTCTTTGTATGCACCTTTATATATTTTTTTATTAATATATATAATCAGTTATAATCAGTAGAGGTTTTGCCGATCCAGTTTTCTCTTATAAAAATATGGATATCTTATAGTTGTATTTGTCAGGAATTTTTGCCACCTACTGTACTAGAAAAATGGCTATGCACTCATAATTTGACGAACCAAAATGAACTGTTAGAATTTTTTTTGTCTTTCTTATTAATATATTGCCGTTTCTAGTCTCTCGTGATATTCTTTTTCAGAGTCGAAATCTTCAAAATGGCCACAAATGTAAGAAAAAATGAGTAATTTCATCCAGATTTTACTTGAATGATACATTGCAAATTTATTACTTAAAATAATGAGGGTGTGTTTGGAACATAAGAATAAAAATCAAAGGAAAGAAAAAAAATATAGGAAAAAATAGAAGAGTATTCACAAAATAGAGGAATGAAAGAAGCCATGAAATAAACTTTACCTGAGACCCGATGGAAGAGAAAAAGGCATGTAGCTAAGCGTATCCAAACATGTAGTACTGTATATATATATATATATATATATATATATATATATATATATATATATATATATATATATAATATATATATACAATGGTCCAGATCATCCTCTTGTTCTTGGGCTTTGATTTGGGCTTCAGCGAAAGAAGAGAAAACCATGGATCAAAGTGGGATTTTTTTTCATTAATGTGAAATTGCTTTGGCCAGCTATATATTCTACAAGAAAGGGGGATACGATTTCTATGTTCCAAACACACATTTCAAATATCTTTCCCTGTTTTCAATTCCTACAAAATTCCTTTGATATTCCTTCAATCTTATCTGGACCTTAACAATCAGATGATTTGCATGACAACAACCACTCCTTGAGGATGTCCGTTACAGAAGTGTTTATGGATAAGAATGTGTTACTTCATCCCAAAAAGAATGTAATTCTAGCTTTAGGGAAGGAAAGTGGAATTTATGTTTACTTTAATTTTCACTAGTCAATCTGTGCTGACAGATGTATGGTACATGACAAATTAGTGCAAAAATTGGCACAGCTTACTTTCTCAATACGCTTAGTGCTAACCTATGTTTCAATCTCGAAAAGTAGGATGGATTGCGTTAAGTAGAGACATTATATTAACACAACTATAGTTAAACTGGGAAGATAAGTCTTATAATAGTTTTTTTTCCACGTTGAAACACAAGACAAGATTGACAACTTTGAAGAGAAAAAATCATTGGTAGTCTTGTGCGGCATGTGATATGCGCGAAACTCTGCTAAAATTGACATTCTGATGCAGGCAAAGGCTTGAGGCTAAAACTTTGCAAAGATGAGGGGCCATGGATGGCGAACGTCTCTGCAGAATCAGTAGCTAGCACTGAATCCAATTTTGCTTGTTCAAGTGGTATGTAGATATAGGATTAGGTCGTATGAGAGGTCGTAATAATGGATCAATGACTCTGCTGTTTAATTCTTGTTTGTTGAGCAGACTGAAATCCATAGGCCATGAACTGTGGTTGAGTGTACCCGATGCTGTTTCTTTTTGGGTAGTAGTCTATTTGCTCGTGCTAACGCTACGGTTTTTTTTTAGAAAAATGTTTTAGAAAACAACCAATTTATTTTGGCAGAGTTTAACTTTTTACACAATAGTTTAACGAACATCGTTGCATATAAGAAGACATAGTTACATTCTCACCCTCTCTCTTCATTTTAACTGCTCGTGGGTCCCATCTCACCCTCTCCCTTCTTCCCCACCGCTCCCCTCTCCTTCCCATTCGCGTCGAAGCTCCTGCTCGCCCCGGCCGCGGAGCTCGTGCTCGCTCCCGTGCCACGGCAGGCGAAGCTCCCGCGCGCCCTCGCGCAGCGGCAGGTGGAGCTCCCGCCCGCCCCCGTGCCCCGGCCGACGGAGCTCGCGCGCGCGCCCTCACACCCGGCCGGCGGAGCTCCTGCTCGGCCTCGCGCCCTCAGCGGCAGAGCCCGTGGCGGAGCTCCCGCTCGCGCGCGCTCCCGTGCCCCGGCTGGCGGAGCTCCTACTCGCCCGCGCAGCACAGGCGCTCGCCCGCGGCAGAGGCGCTCGTCGGCAGGGGCCTCGCCCGCGCGGCAGAGGGGCTTGCCCGCGCGCAGCCTCTCTCGCGGCAGAGCTCACCCGCGGAGGCGCTCGGCCGCGGCGGCCTCACCTGCGGCGGAGGCAGGCCCGCCCATGCCCTGTGGCTCGACTCGCGGAGAGGGCGCCCCGCCTGCGCGGAGACGGAGCTCGCGGCGGCCCTCGTTCGCGCGGAGATGGAGATTGCGGCCCTCGCTCGCTCACCGGGGAAGAGAGGGAGGGGCTCGCCGGGGTAGAGAGAGGGGACTCGACAGACTGGGCGCGGCGCGGGAAGCCGGAGCGGGCGCGTGCGGCCGTCGGGCCGTCCTCTCATTCGGGCCTAACCGAGAGCCGCTGTGGTGATCTCGTGCGGGAGTGGCCGGGACACGTGAGGGAAAAAAATGAATAATCAAGACAATTCGAGGATTCGAACATTGGTCGCGGTGTTGCGTGTGGTGGGAGCGTGGGAGAGTGGGAGAGTGGGAAACGGCTTCTAACTTTTTAATCTCAGCCGTTGCATCCGTAGCAGACGTGCTGTGAGTCGTTGATTTTGAAGGAGGGAAGTGACCTAGAGAAGTTTTCAATTATAGGGGAGATATAGTCTAACCAAGATGTTGTTTCTTTTTGGGTATATAGTCCAACCAACATACCAGTTTCAATAGTTTCTACTATGAAAAGTTATTAGTCGTTATGCATTACGGTATTTTTAGTAGAGTTCAGCTTTCGGACCATGAGCTCTTGAACCCGTACCTTTCTAGCATTTGAGCAAGAATGAAGTTTGAACTAGCAAGATGAAGTGGCAAATTCTGTGTAAGATGCCTCCGTATTCCATGCTAACTCAAAAGAATATTGTAGCTGCTACTATGGTTCTACATTGGTGGACCTTACTCTCACTCCAGAAACCCAGGTTCAAGCCCTGCATCCTCTTAATTTAAAAATGGGAGTGCAGTCTGCCTTCCCGTCGCGTTTTTTTACTATGGTTCTCCATAGTTTGGCTACATCCGTGGCATTAGGTTGGAATAAATATAATCATATTGTTAAACTATGGATTTGTATCTCGAATTATTTGTTTGAACTTGTATATCAGATTATTTGCTTTGATGAATTATTTAGATTATCTTATATTTTTTTTCTTAAAAACGCAAGAGAACTGCGCTTCATTATATTAAGAAGAAAGAAAGGGGCTAGAGCCCTACAACACACGCCACACACAAAACCACACAGCTCAAAAAATACAAACACGCCTGAAAAAAGAAAGGGAAGCGACTAGAAAAATTAGCAATAAGCTATCCACCGAGAGGAGCTGTCAACGAGGACAGACCCATAGCTCCTGCTAGGCTCCACAACCGACGCTCTTCACCAGCAAGTGTAAGTGCACCACCAAGACTGGGGACAATACCATAAAACGCAGCGATTTCGATGTTTCTAAAGAGTCCATGCCCCAAGCACAATGAGAGAGTTGAGACCTTTTTGTATCAAACCGCTCGTTGCTCCAATAGCTTGTTCCCACCAACTATCAAAAAACATGTCCGAAGGTTGTGGTGACAAGGAATGAAGTCCGACCTGCCTCAAAAGGTAGTACCAGAATTGTCTAGCGAAGACACACGAGACTAGAAGGTGGTTGATAGTCTCATCTTCTTGGTCGCAGAGAGGACTCTGCTCAGGATGAGGCAGCCCACGTCGCACAAGGCGATCCGCCATCCAACAACGATTATGGGCCAACAACCAGAGGAAAAAAACGGCATTTGGGCGGTGCCCAAGTTCTCCAAATCCTCTCATACGGTCCAAACAAAGTAGATCCCATGAAGAAACCCTCATAAGCAGACTTCGCCGAGTATTGTCCATTTTCTGATAGCCGCCAAATGTGGACATCTTCAATATCATGATGTAATTTAAAGTTGTACAACACTTTCCACACATAGAGGAAGTCCACAATAACACCAACAGTGAGGGCTCCCGTGATATCCAAAGTCCAACTATGATCAGTAAGACCTTCCTGAACAGTACGTTGTTTCACCTTTCTCTTTGAGGTTACTGCTAATAGTCTGAGGTGCAAGATCAGCGATACACTGTCCATGGATCGAACGATCAGTCCAGAACAATGTGTGATTTCCATTGCCTACTTCCGATACAACGGCCATCGAGAAGAAGGCATTAACTTGATCTGGGATCTGAGTAGGAAGGGCTGCCCAAGGGCGGTGGGGTTCTGATTTTTTCAGCCAAACCCACCTCATCCTTAATGCCCATCCAAGATGTTTGAGATCAGAAATTCCAAGTCCACCAAGTTCTAGGAGGCGGGTGACCTTTTCCCAAGCCACAAGACAATGCCCCACGAGCATCTTTGCGGCCCCTCCAAAGAAAACCTCTTTCAAGCTTGTCCACAACTTATAATTATTTTTATAATTATTTGTTTGCATTATCATGTAATGTATTGGTTCTTTAATTAATATGCTTGTTTATCTATTCATTGCTTATTGAAATACACTCATGTCAATCGAGGGTAAAAATGGTAATCCGCACAAATAGAATATCAATCTAGAGTTAGGAGTACCCTGCTAGCTAAACGCATTTTGCAGACCGATCTAACTCCACTCAGAGCTAGCTCCACCTGAATTTCTAGAGTGGAGCTGCTCTGTCTAGAGTTGAAGCCATGACAAACAGACTCTAAATCTAGACAAATGCGTGTTCAGATTCAAAACTATAATTATGTTTTTTTTTGGATGGAGGGAGTAGACCGAATTGCCATGATTTATTGCAGACACTGGGAGCACAACATGCACCAGCAAGGCTAAATATTCCAGTCTCAAATAATAGTAATTATCTTTCTAAAAAAATAGTAATTATCTAAATGAGGGGGCATTTTGCAAACTGTGTGGCTGCGCCGCCCAATTGATGAGGGCCCACATTTCACAGTCGCGATGCTTCCCCTCCGCCTCCGATCGCCGCCGCCGGCTCCGACTGTTCCGGCTGGAGAGCCAATTCAGCGCCAGCATCTCCACCGCTGGCGAGCCACCCACATGGTCGCCAAGGCGCGATGGCACCTGGCAGGACGACCCCGAAGGAACAAATTCACCGCCGCCGCCGTCGCCGTCTCGGGTTCGCCGCCGAACTCGTGGGGTGGGATCTCGGTTGCCGCAACCAAGGATTACCACCCGGACTCCGGTAATGATGTGGTCAGCCCCATCTACCGCTTCCTCCCTCCTCTTCCATTACCCATTTCTCTCCTATTATATTAATAATAATCCATGGCAAGCGTGTGCATCATCTCAATTACACGCTCGAGCGGATCTGTTGCCGCTGCCACTGATTGCTTACATGACAGCGCGATAGCATGCTGAATCATCGAGGATTGCAGGAACACGTGGATGACTGAGGGACTTCGATGCAAGCGAGAGCACGCAACCCTCAACCCACCGGATCAGAATGCTTTGGAGTTGGGGAGCCTGGAGTGGCTGAGGCGAGCAAGTCAACTACCTGTTCATCCCTCCACAGACAACTTGTGGGACAACTTGCAGACCAATTAATTCATCCCACGATCCGGAATCGGATGCTAATGCCTAATCTCGACGCTCTTTCGCCCGTGCAGGCGAGCTTGCCAGCCAAAATGCAGACATGACAGCCTTGTAATCAAGCTTAATGCGTGATGAGATTCTTGGCTTCGGTTGCAGCGCACGGGCACGCAGTTAGTCACACCACACATGAGAATGATTCTCCTTGTCTGCTGGTTCAGCTCTGCAGTTGCCTCAGTCTCTCTTGCTATATAAACAAGGAAGCCAAGACCAGGCAGAGACACCATTGTAGCAGCTTGCCTTTGATCTTGTCCTCTCTTCCATCTCCAGTAGCTTCACACCTTTCATCAGTTCCAAGGATGGCATACCACCTGAGATCTGCAAGCGTGCCTTCGAGCCCTCGCTCCTGCAAGACCGATGTTGAGGAACAGCTACAGAGCCTGAAGGCAGCTGTCTCATTGCCTTCAGCGACCATCGAAACCATGGTTGATGGTCTGAGCAAGCTTGCGAGCATCTACAACTGCATTGATGCGCTCACATGCCTGCCCAGTAGCCAGAGGAAGGCAGTGGAGGAGGAGCTCCAGCGCTCCCTTGTCCTGCTCGACCTCTGCAATGCCGTGCAAGAGATCTTCGTGGAGCTCAAGGCCAGTGTCCAGGAGATGCAGTTGGCTCTGAAAAAAGGAGACGACGCGACTCTCCAGACTAAGATTCGGTGCTATGCACGCTTGGTCAAGAAGGCACAGAAGCTATTCAAGAAGGTCAACAAGAAGACTGCTTCTGACATCGAAGGATGCAGGGTGATCAACCTGGTTGCTGAAGCAAGGGAGATTGCTGTGTCAGTCCTTGAATCGACATTGCATCTCCTGTCAAAGCAAATCACGATGCCTAGTTCTAGCAAGTGGTCACTTGTCTCCAAGTCGTTCCAAAAGAAGAGAGTTCTGTGCGAGGCGGAGCAATTGCAAGGGTTGGAGCTGGACATTGTTGATCTTGAGAGCAGAGTTGGGACATTGTTCAGGACATTGATCCAGAGCAGAGTGTCTCTTCTTAATACTCTTAGCTTGTAGACAGATCATACAACAACCCTGACCCCCTGCGATTAGCATCCGCCTTTTAGAGGATTTGCTGATCATACAAACAATTTTTTATGTACATATATATGAGAGAAAATGTACAGAAAATTACTCAAACAAGTGGCAACGTTTTTGGTCAATTTCCTGTTGGCAGTTGGTCTCTCTCTTCTGGCTAATTTTATGGTGTGCATGAGTGCATCCTTGCTGTCCATTCCTTTTTGTTTTTACATCTTGCAAAGGTCAGCGAAACTAGAACTGAGGTGAACATCATTTGAGCTGTTATTGGAAATACACATTTTTTGGGTATTCAACATCAGTATGAGAAAATGAGTTGGCCAAAATATTCCTGTTCACATGAGATGTGCCTTAACAGCAAACCCAAGATCCTTGTACAGTGGATCTTGCTCTCCCTAGCTAAGACATGCCAACTCCAAACTATGATACTCTATTTCCTACAACAGTTTGTTTCCAAGAAACCAATAATTTAGCATTTACTGCTCAGTGGAATCCTGTACAACTGCACAGTTGATATTTGATATTTGATATTGATATAGGCCTTCTCTTTGTATACACATTTTTCTTTTTTATTAACATATATGAGAGTAGGGGTTCTCTTATTAACATTTTTTCTCTTTGTATACCCCCCAGTTTTCTCCTGAAAAAAAAACATGGTTCTCTTATTTGTGTATTGTATTTCACCAGACCTTGTGCCATCTACTTCTGCTCTATCTATGAGTATATTACGGTGTACACCCATAATTTTACCCACCAAAATGAATTTGTTTTGATCTTTTTGTCCTTCTTTTTCTTATTAATATGGTTCCATCTAGCCTCTTATAATTGTTTTTTTTTCAGAGCATGGATCTTCAGAGTGAATCCCCAGAGCATGAATCTTCAGAGTGAACCCAAAGGTAAGAAAGTTTCAGTAATTTCATCAAGATTTAACTTGAATGATACATGGCAAATTCATAAAAATAAGTATTTAGCAACCAGATGACTTGCATGACACCAACACTGCTCTATCCATTTGAGAAGGGTCAGAGGATGCACGAATGCACCATTGTCATGATTTGTTGCAGACAGTAAGAGCACGACATACTCTAGCAAAGCCAGAAAATTACAAAACACATCTGCAGATCGGCTTGTAGATTGCCAAAGGTGCTACACGCTTCAATTAAACAAAAAGAATGAATATGCCAGTTGTGCTCACTTCAATTAAGCATATTAGAACCCACCAGATCGGAATGCATGGGAACCCTGGAGCTTGGAAGCAAAGTCAACTAGATGTTCGCCCCTCTACCGGCAACTTGCAGGCTAATTAATCCATCTCATGATCTGGGTCAGATGCTAATCTCGATGCCCTTTCGTCCGTGCAGCGCGCTTGCCGGCCATAGCACAGACATGACAGCCTCGCAATTAAGCTCAAGGGGCAATGCAATTCTTATTAGTTGGCTTCGGTGACAGCGCATGAGCACGCAGTTGGTCACACATGAGAATGATTCTCCCTGTCTGATGGTTCGCCTCTGCAGTTGCATCCACCTCCTTTGCTATATAAACAAGGAAGCCAAAGCCCGGAAGACACCATTGCAGCAGCTTGCCTTTGATCTTTCTTCTTTCCCACTCCTAGAAGCTTCAGTGTTTCACAGCTTTCACCGATTCCAAAGATGGCATACCACATGAGATCTGTGAGCCTGCCTTCAAGCCCTCGCTCCAGCAAGACCGATGTTGAGGAACAGATTCTGAACCTGAAAGCAGCCATATCTCTGCCTTCAGCGACCATTGAAACCATGGTCGCTGGTCTGAGCAAGCTCAGGAGCATCTACATCCACATAGATGCGTTCAGATGCTTGCCCAGCAGCCAGAGGAAGGCAGTTGAGGAGGAGCTCGATCGCTCCCTCGTCTTGCTCGACCTCTGCAGCTCCATGCAAGAGAGCTTTGTGGAGCTCAAGGCCAGTGTCCAGGAGATGCAGTTGGCTCTCAAAAGAGGAGATGATGCGGCTCTCCAGATCAGGGTTCAGTGCTATGTGCGCTTGGTCAAGAAGTCACAGAAGCTGTTCAAGAAGGTCAACAAGAAGACTGCTTCTAACATCGAAGGATGCAGGGTGATCAACCTGGTTGCTGAAGCAAGGGAGATTGCCATGTCAATCCTCGAATCAACGTTCGATCTCCTGTCAAAGCAAATTGCATTGCCGAGTTCAAGCAAGTGGTCACTTGTCTCCAAGTCGTTCCAAAAGAAGAGAATTGTATGCGAGGCGGAGCAGTTGCAAGGGTTGGAGCTAGACATTGTTGGTCTTGAAAGCGGAGTTGGGACTTTGTTCAGGACGTTGATCCAGAGCAGAGTTTCTCTTCTGAATACTCTTAGCTTGTAGACAGATCATGCAATCTGACCCCCTGTGATTAGCATCCGCCTTTTAAAGGATTTGCTGATCATACAAACAATTTTGTATGTACAGATATATGTCAGTAATTGTACAAAAAATTACTCAAATGAGAGGCAAAGTTTTTGGTCCATTTCCTGTTGGCAATTGGTCTCTCTCTGGTGACTAATTTTATGGTGTGCATCCTTGCCTATGATTCGGTTTTTTTACATCATGCGAAGGCCAGCCAAACAATGATTAAGGTCTTTGAGCTGTTATGGAAATACACGTTTTTTGGTATTCAATATCAGTTTGAGAAAATGAATTGGCCATAATATTCTTGTTCACATGAGATGTGCCCTAACAGCAAGCTCAAGATCCTTATACAGTGGATCTCCTGCTCCCTACCTAAAGCATGTGCATGCCAACTCCAAACCTTTAGAATTTACTCCTACCATAATCTTTGCAGTTGATATTAATATGATCCTTCTCTTTATATACACCTTTTTTATTTTTGATTAATATATATAATCAGTACTGGTTTCACCCCTCCAGTTTCCTGACTCCGTGCCATTTACTTCTGTTCTATATATGATTATAATTAGGCTATACACTCATAGTTTTACCCACCAAGGATGTGTTTGGTTGGAGGACCAAGTTGTATGGGATGTAATGATTCATGAATACAGGGATCAGGATATCCATGATGCATGTTTGGTTGGATGAATAGACCAACCATTCTTTTTGTTTGGTTGGAAGAATATCTGTTGGATGGGAGGAACGGGAGGGTGAGATGAAGCACGAGGCTTCGCTAGTCACAGACGGGCGGGCGCGTGGAGCAGCTGGTCCGTGATATTTTGGGGGGCCAACAAATACAGCATCTTCACAACATATTCCTTTTTGGTACCATTCAATTCCATCCGGTCCTTAAATCAAACACTACCCATCCATGAATGATCCCATCTAATCCCATTCAATTCAGCAAACCAAACGCACCCCAAATGAATACGTTAGATCTTTTTGCCCTTTTCTTATTAATATGGTTCCTTCTAGCCTCTCATAATTGTGTTTTTACAGAGAGTGGATCTTCAGAGTGAACCCTCTAAGCATGAATCTTCAGAGTGAACCCAATGGTAAGAAAGTTTCAGTAATTTCATCAAGATTTCTCTAGAATGATGTATAGAAAATTCATTGAAATAAGTGCTTAGCAACCATATGACTTGCATGACACCAACACTGCCCTATCCATTCTAGAAGGTTTAGATGATGCACGAATGCGCTAAACTGAATTATCATGATTTGTTGCAGATAACAGGAGCACGACATGTTCTAGCAAAGCCACAAAATTACAAAACACATATGTAGATCATCTTGAGATTACCAAAGGTGCTACACGATTCAATTAAATAAAAAAATATTGAACATGCCAGTGATGCTTTCTTCAATTAAAAGTAACAGAACCCATTAGATCGGAATGCATGGGAAGATGGGAACCACCGAACTTGGAGCTGGGAGGCAAAGTCAAATAGATGTTCACCTCTCTACCAGCAACTGGCAGGCTAATTAATCCATCTGACGATCTGGATCAGATGCTAATCTCGACGCCCCGTCGTCCGTGCAGGCGAGCTTGCTAGCCATAGTGCAGACATGACAGCCTCATAATCAAGCTCAATGAGCAATGCAGTTCTTGTTAGTTGGCTACTTGGCTTCGGTTGCAGCGCATGAGAAGACGGTCGCACATGAGAAAATGATTCTCCCTATCTGCTGGTTCAGCTCTGCAGTTGCATCCACCTCCTTCGCTATATAAACAAGGAAGCCGAAGCCCGGAAGACACCATTGCAGCAGCTTGTCTTTGATCTTACTTATTTCACACTGCCAGAAGTATCAGTGTTTCACAGCTTTCATCAATTCCAAAGGATGGCGTGCCACCTGAGATCTGTGAGCTTGCCTTCAAGCCCTTGCTCCAACGAGACCGGTGTTGAGGAACAGCTACAGAGCCTGAAAGCAGCCATCTCATCGCCTTCAGCCACCATAGAAACCATGGTGGATGATCTGAGCAAGCTCGGGAGCATCTATGACCGCATAGACGCACTCACATGCATGCCCATCAGCCAGAGGAAGACAGTGGAGGAGGAGCTCGAGCGCTCCCTCGTACTGCTCGATCTCTGCAGCACCGTGCAAGAGAGCTTTGTAGAGCTCAAGGCCAGCGTTCAGGAGATGCAGTTGGCTCTCAAAAGAGGAGATGCCGCAGCTCTCCAGACCAAGATTCAGTGCTACATGCGCTCGGCCAAGAAGGCGCTGAAGCTGTTCAAGAAGGTCAACAAGAAGACTGCCTCTGACATTGAAGGATGCAGGGTGATCAAGCTGGTTGCTGAAGCGAGAGAGGTTGCCATGTCGGTCCTTGAATCGATGTTGCATCTCCTGTCGAAGCAAGTTGTGATGCCGAGTTCTAGCAAGTGGTCACTCGTCTCCAAGTCGTTCCAAAAGAAGAGAATCGTGTGCGAGGCAGAGCAATTACAAGGGTTGGAGCTGGACATTGTTGATCTTGAGAGCGGAGTCGGGACTTTGTTCAGGACATTGATCCAGAGCAGAGTTTCTCTTCTCAATACTCTTAGCTTGTAGACAGATCACACAACACTCTGTTCCCCTGTGATTAGCGTCCGCCTTTTAGAGGATTTGCTGATCATACAATCAATTTTGTATGTGCATATATATGACAGAAAGTACAGAAAATTACTCAATTAAGAGGCAAAGTTTTTGGTCTATTTCATTTTGTCTCCTCGTCTCTCTTGTGACTACTTTTTGGTGTGTATTCTTTCCTGTGATTTATTTTTGTTTTACATCATGCAAACCAGCAAAACAAAAATTGTTGAACTAGGTCTGCACCTTTTGAACTGTTATGGAGACACAATTCTGAATATTCGACATCAGTATGAGAGAAATGAGTTGGCCATAACAAGATCCTCATACAGTGGATCTTGCTCTCCCTAGCTAAAACATGCCGGTTCCAAACTACAAGACTTTATCTTGTAATACTATGACTTGTTTCCAAGAAACCAATACCTTACAACTGCACAATTTTTTTCTTGAACATGAGAGCTATGTATCTTTATATTATAGGATAAGAATAAAATTGAACTGCACAGTTAGATATTTGTAATATGGACCTTCTCTTTGTATGCACCTTTATCTTTTTTATATTAATATGTATAATCAGTAGGGTTTTATCCCTCCTGTTTCCTAAAAAACATGGATCTCTTATAGCATTTTTACTGTATTTCCTAGGAAATTGTGTCATCTACTTCTAATATATGTGTGTGATATATATATACATATACACTCAAAATTTGACCCACCAAAATGATTTGCTAGATCTTTCTGTCCTCTCTCTTATTAGTTATTAATATGTTCCTTTATATTCTTTTTTTGTTCAGAGAATGAATCTTCAAAGTAACAGCAAAGGTAAGAAAATTTGAGTCATTTCATCAAGATTTCACTTGAATGATACATAACAAATTCATTTATAATTGTTTATCAACCAGATTGACACCAACATTGCTCTGTAACAATATACTCCCTCTGTCTCAGAAAAAGAGTCGTTCTCGTTTTCCAAAAAGTCAACAAATTTTAACTTTGACCAACTATAATTAACAAAATATTAATATTTATGGTACGTAATTAGTATCATTAGATAGATCTTTGAATATACTTTAATAATAAACTTATTTAGAGATATAAATGTTGTACATATTTTCTACAAACCTAACGCTTCCCATAGCGACTCTTTTTTTGGGACTGAGGAAGTACATGATTTATTGTGGATAACAGGAGCTCAATATGCACAAAGCCACCAAATTACAAAGCACGTCAGTAGATCATCTTGAGATTGCCAAAGATGCTACACGATGCAATTAAACAAAAAAAAAAGAACATGTCAGTGATGCTGCATGAGGATTCACCGGAACCAGGCTGTTTAGCAGGCATGAACAATGATGTCAACTGCTGCCTCCACCACTCTACAAGCATCTTAACAGCTCTTCATCTCGAATTGCATAGCTTGCTCACTGATGTCATGATCTAGATCTAACATTAAGCTACACACTCGTGCACACCATTTTGCCTCTTATCTAAGCAAACAAACAAACAAACAAAATGAATCAGGTTGTCATGCAAATAGGTGGTTTTGTTGCAGCAGCACAACACCTCCCATCAATGAGATTCTTGGTCTCAACAACTAATAGCATGCCACTATGCCAGTTTCAGGAATATGGAATAATACGCATGGAACATGACAGTAACCAGCACTAGACTAAGCTGCCATGCTGATTCTTTGTTTCCAATACTTGAAACATGATGATGTGCTTCAGTTAGACCCAATGCATAATAAATTTGGACAGTATGTGGAGTAGTATCTGAAATTACAAAAATCAGATTCTGAATGTTGTAAGTAGAGCAGGCAAGCCAAGCGTTCCAGCAATGCTTGCACATGAAGAATCATGAATTGTGAAGTCAACTGTTCTTCCCGCCTACTCCGGATGCAAGATTACTCACCGATCCCACAATCTCAATAAGACATTAAAAGTACACACTCGTGCAGATGAGTTTGCCGCCTCTGACCTAGACATCACATGTGGATCATAAGCTCCACTGCAGTTAGAGATGCTTGTCCTTAAGATGGCTGGTTTCGTTGCAGAAGCAGTGCATGACACAGCATTGTCAGTTTGATTCTTGTTGTCTACAAGGTCACTAGGTCAGCAACGTCACTTTTTCAGCTTATATCGTTATATATAGAGGCAAAACCATAGCCAGGAACACAGCGTTGAAGCAGCTTCTCTTCTATGTCCTTCTCTTTCATTTCTAGGGAAAACAAAGCAGTACAGTTTCTACTATTGCTAGCATTGTTTCAAAAAATGGCTTGGTTGCCACCAAAGTCCTCAGATCTGCTAGTGTGCCTTGGAATCCTTGCTCCAGTGACATGGATGTCGAAGAACAGCTGCAGTCTGCAGAGCTTGAAAGACAGCAATCTCTTTGCCTTTTTTAGAGTTCAACAATCTCTTTGCCTTCTTAGACCATTTGTACCACGTGCAATAGTTTGAGAAAGCTTGAGGAAGTGTACAGCACCATTAGTGTCAGTGAGCTTGTGTGCTTAACCCTCAGCCATGTTACGCAGCAGAGGAAAACAGTGGAGAAAGAGCTTGAGCAATCATACTTGCCGTTGATTTCTGCAATGCTATACAAGAGAGCTTCTCTGAGCTAAGGAAACCATCCTGGACATGAAGTTGGCACTCAAAAGAGGAGAGCATATCTTCAAAGGGAGTGTATGTGTTAAAGAAAAGTAGAAAACTAACCCATGCCATAGATTCGGCATGTAATCGGATCGTTTCTCCTATTTTTAATACATTGACGCACAATTTCCTGCGTGTTAGAGAAAACAGAGAAGAAAGCATACAGCTGTACAGTACAAGCCAATGCAAGATCCAGTCCTACATCTGCGTTGCCAAGAAGTCACATAAACAGTTCAAGAATTCATGGCCTGACAGTTCAAAAAAGAAATTCAGGGCCTGGGGCTGCTTCTGCAATGAGCATCACCTTTAGAGCATCTGCTGAAATAATCAGCTGAAAGAAAGCAGAGTTTTGATTCATCTCAAACTGTCGATTTTGTGCACTCTTCCTTAATTTCCCTTCATTTGAAGTTCGATCTAGGAAAACGGAAGCGATTTAGTCAGAAGACTTATTGGCTGCCATGAAATGAATCAGTACAAAATTCATGTTTGTATTTTGAAAATAAAAGATGAGATGGCCACAGGCCACTGTCAATATATACATGGAATGTGGCTCAACAATAGGCACAGAATTCTTTTTTTTTTTTGAAATAAAACAGGCACAGGATCCTTGTAAAGTGGATTTTAATTTGCTACAACTTAAAATAGAATATGCCAGCTTAAGCCATGACCATGAGATTGGAGCAGTTGATCTCATAATTCATAATTGTTCACAAGTCAAATGGTGAATAACAAAAAGGCCAGAAATGACAGCAAGCGCCACTAGACTACTAGAGTATAAGCTGCCATGCATGCTTACTCATGCTGCCAATGTGACAAGGTGATTTCGTTAGACCTCATGCAAAAGATAATTGTGTGTTTAAATATCATCTTGAGATTGTTCAAAACTCACACTCACATTCTTAAAGCTGTGAACACGGGTTGCACAAAGTAAATTCCACTTTAGGCCTTGTTTGGATGCATATGTATCCCTCTCAAACCACATGTGTTGGAGTGTATTTGAACTAATATGCATTCCAATTCACTTTAATCAATGTGGTTTGAGCTAGATACATGTGCATCCAAACAAGGCCTTAGCTGATCCTGATGCAACAAGGCACCGGTTTACTATAAATCCAACGCACACACACACAAGATGCAAGTACGCCAGTAAGCGTTGTTCTGACTGCATGGTTCATAGTTAGAGCTGCTATAACTGCTTCGAGCTCTATGTTTCTCTGTTGATTTCCTGGACAGGGCCGTACTTGGATAGCTCCCCAGGTGTGCTGAGTTCAAGGTGTGTCACGAAAGAAAACTGCAAACCTTTCCAAGCTGTACTTCTATGTATAAGTATAATTTCTGGAAGGCACAAAAGTTTGAACTTCCACCAAGTCCAAGCATATGTGTTGTATTTCCTCCCACAAAACATATATTAGAACAAAGTAAGTTTTTTATATATTATTATTGTATATATTAAGAAAAGGTTTGACCATGCATTAAGCAAAGAAAGCTGACCTGCACTGAATCTGAAAAAAATGTCCATTCAGCAAAGAAAGCAGACCTGTACTGAATACTTAAACAAAAAAACAGCAAAGAAAGCAGACCTACTGAAAACTGAAAAAAGAAACATGTAAACAAATTAAGTTTTTTATATATTATTATTGTATATATAAAGAAAAGGTTTGACCATGCATTAAGAAAAGAAAGCTGACGAAAGCTGACCTGCACTGAAACTGAAAAAAGAAACATGTAAACAAATTAAGTTTTTTATATATTATTATTGTATATATAAAGAAAAGGTTTGACCATGCATTAAGCAAAGAAAGCTGACGAAAGCTGAACTGCACTGAATCTGAAAAAAAAAATTGAAATAATATGTCAAGAATGAGATTCGAACCCAGACCCTTTCGGACCAGTACCTGAAACTGGCGCCTTAGACCAACTCGACCATTTTGACTCATGTTTATACACCAAAATATTTTCATTTTTGTAGTATAAACCGCGCCTATGTTTTTCAACAAAATGTGCCCTTGCCTCATATGTTCTAATACATAATTTTAAAATCTAATAGCTCTGTCATATACATGGATACGAACTATACTATCTCATATGAGTGAGACTCATGAGTTCCGATGTGATAACAAACCAATTAGAATTCTAATATCTAATTCATCATGTACCTCTTTTCTTAGTAAAAACAGAGAAGTGGAGGTACACACGGACGGGGAGGAAGAGTGTGATGGATCAAAGAAATAAAATTTGTCCTTTCAATATTAGGTGTAGTAACAAATATGGCGGATCTACAGGTATGCCAGGTATGCACCGGCATACCCTGCAGTCCCAGCATGTATAATACATGTATAATCTCCTACAAGAAAATAGAAAAGAAAAAACCTGGAAGAGGTGGCCCTACGGCCTGCAGCTACTTTGTTCTCGCGAGACAGGCTTTCTGGCCACTTTCCAGGCCCACAACCTTAGGCCCTCGACCACACAGCGTCAGTAGGAGAGTGCGATGGGGCATTGTCCACACCAGGCCACGACGGTATGCGTGCGTCCATGGATCGGACACTGCGACGTGCACCGTGCACCGGCGAATCTTAAAGCATAATTCAATGATCCAAATGGTAACATTGTGTTTTTGGTGAAACCATGCATCATGCATGCATGCATATAAGCTGCTAGCTGTATATGCATGACAACTCGAAAGATTGTTCGTCTGTTTCGTCTCCGAGTTTCCCACTCATCAATCCTGGCGCCGCCATGGGCACTGACACGAGAACGATACCCATCATCAACGACGACGACGTCCTCGATCAGCTCCCCGCCGCCATTGCCGAGAGGATGGCAGTGACGACGGCGAGGCTGGAGGCGGATTTCTCCGAGGTGGAGACGAAGATCCACCGGTTCCCACGCAGCCTACGAGGAATATAATCGGCGGCGACAACGACCGCTACATCGTCCCGAGCGTGGTGGCCATCGGCCCATACCACCACGCCTCGCCGCACCTGCACAAGATGGAGGAGGTGAAGCCCGCGGCGGCCTACTACCTCTGCCAGGCCTCGGGCCGGTCCACGGCGGAGGTGTACGAGAAGGTGCGCTCCGTCGTCGGCAGCACCACCGATCACCACAATCCGCCGCCGCCGCCGCCGCCGCCGTTGCCGCCGCATCTCCTCGGTCTGCTCACTTGCTCAGGTTTACTCAGGTGGGCAGCATGCCAGAGCAGGCAAAGAACTACACGGGCGTGTCATCGTCATGGTCAAGCAGCGCCGTGGAGCTGGCGGAGATGGGCGTGGTGCTGACGCCGAGCACGGAGGCCTGGTTCGGGGACATGCATCTCCGGCGGCGGCACCTGTACGGAGAGCTATCGCTATCGCCGGTGTTCCTGAGCGACGTCACGGCGTGCTGGCTCGTCAACATGGCGGCGCTGGAGGCGAGCACCGCCGGCGCGGCGAGGCACACGGACGACGGGTTCGTGATGAGCTCGTACCTGTCGGTGCTGGCGATGCTCATGGACCGGAAGGAGGACGTGCACGAGCTCCGGCGGCGAGGCCTGGTGCACGGCGCCCTCAGCAACAAGCAGGCGCTGGGATTCTTTAAGGGCCTCGGCCAGCACCTCCGCTTCGGCCGCCGCTACTTCGGCACACGTACTACTGGAATTATAATAGGAAAATAGTTACATAGTACAAAAAAATAAACAGAATGCAGTTGCGGACTTGGAGATATATGCTGTTGTTGTATGCTCTAATAATATATATATGCTTCTGAATTTGATAGAATCATTGATCATGGTTTGCTATTCGTGCATGCATATATTTGTGCTCTTTTTTTTCTCCATGAAAGGTCACATTATTAATATAATAATATTGTACACGCCATGCATATACGTTTATAAATTACAATACACACATGTAGCGAAAAATCGAATTATTAGTTGTTTGATACAAAAGGTTAATTGTGAGCTAGCTGGTTTTAAGCTTAAATTAACTCTAGTGCATCTAAATAAGAGAGCTGTATTTTTTAGTTTTTTTAACTAAGTTTTTAACTAGTTATTAGCCATCTAACTAACCAACTATGTCTAATTTGGTGCAATTTTTAGCCTCACATAGCCATGTGTATCAAACAAGCCCTAAAAATAACATTTTTTTTGTTGATAAGGGTTGTCTTCACATAAAGATTAGATTTTTCGGACATATATCATTATTCAAATAAAAACAACTATATGTATTAGTCGATCCTTCTCGAACTTGGGAGCAGATGTCACTCAGATCTCTATATTTTCAAATTATTATTTTTCAGTCCTTAAAATTAGTTTAAGGTCTCGTCTGGATCCAATTGGATAACCCACTCTGTACGCTCTGGGATTAGGCCTCACTTCTGCCCGATGATGTCCAGCCGGTGGCCTCCTTCATGACACGCGCCAATGGGAGGTCTTGATCGCCTTCGAGGACAACGATCATAAGGTCGACGTCTTTGACCGGGGGCCAGGGTGGTTCTTGTCTCTTGAGAAGCAAAGGACACCGCCAGAGGTGGGGAAGAAGAACAAACGTATAAGCAGAGAGAAGGACACCGCTAGATGAGTTCAATTTTGATACTACACTCTGACAGAAGAGCTCATTTCAATTTCCAATCATAATCTTTACAGGGTCAAGCAAGCCCAACACTAGCTACACCTAGTAATAACACAACAGATCGAACAATTGGTGCTACGTACGACACTCCAAGAACAAATTTTGTCCAAGGTACGTAGCTGGAGCTGGAAGAAGAACCTAATGATAATAAGACTCGGCGCAGGCACGATCATCACTCATCGGTGGTGGTGGTGCTCGTCTACGGCGGCGCGGACGATGTGGGCGAAGTCGGTCTCGGAGGCGCAGGGGATGGTGAGGCCGCCACAGCGGTGGTCGAAACCGAACTCGTCCTCCACCCTCTTCAGCAGCGTCACGAACGCCGGGTGGCTCAGGCACACCGTCGGGATCACCAGCCGCTTCCTGCTCTCGCCCACGTACACCGCCAGGTGGCCCCGCGGCACGTCCACCGCCGCCGCCGCCGCTGTTGCCGACGGCGATCGGCTCCTCGACAGGTGCAGCCTCGTCATCAGCTGCCGCCCCAGCTTTCCCGCCGCCATCTCTCTCTGTCTGATCTGTGTGTTGATGATTGCACAGCAGGCTACTGAAAACCAAGTACTGAGCTGCTAGTAGCTAGACTGGCGGACTGCTAGATGTTTGCTGAGCTGTGGCGATCTGTGACTGTGAGAGCCGAGGTGGTTGGCTTGCCTTTTTATAGCTCCGATCCGGCCAGCTCAGTATCATTCAGAATGGAGCTAGCTAACGGCAACCTTGGCAGGCAACAAGGCCTACCAAATAAAGAAAAACTTTAGGCAATCAATATCAAGAATGATGGAAACAGTAGCAGTGGCACTAGCTACTTGCAGAGTTGCAGTATGTAGTACTGTAGTAGTAGCAGTTTCTTGTTGGCGATGATCATCAAGCATGACATGTCACATGGGTCCAGTGCATGCGGCGCACACTAATGAGTAATGTCTCTGAAAAATATCTTCAATTCTCTATCCGTCCTTAAATAATTGTTATAGTAAAAAATACATATAATATTTATATCTCTAATTAATTTATTAAAAACTAGACTTAAATATCTTTACAATGATATTAATTATATATCATAAATACTAATAGTTTTTAATGTGTATTTAATCTAAGTTGCTTATCGAGAAACAAAAATGATATATATTTAGACCCTGTTTGGCAGAGCTCCTATCGGTTTGAGCTTTTCTGACACATTTACTGTTCCTGCACTCTCCCACTAGCTCTGTGAGGGCGTCCCCAACAGTGTCACATCAGCTAGCTAGCTCATAGCAATTCATGTCAGCATTTTTTCTACGTGAAAGAAAAAGAGAAAATTGAAAAGACAAGAGATTATCTCCTATCTCAACACCTAACGAGTCAATTTGTGGGTCTGCTCATAAAGAATAAGAGAGAGATGAGAGATGATGTAGAATAAAAAATCATTTATATGTGGGGTTCACATTACACTAGTAGAAAGATGCACTATACAATCGGTTCGAATAGGATTTCTATAGGCGTTTTTTTTGTTCCGCCTGGGGCAGGGGATTGTAAAAATGGTTGATTTCTACATATGGTTTCTTGAGAACCGCCTGTAGAAATGGATGGCCAAAATTCAAAAAAGAAATATGCCTGCCCATGTTGGAACCGACTGTAGAAATGGATGGCCAAAATTCAAAAAAGAAACATGCCTACCCCCATGTTGCGCTCGCGATGGTTCGAACCATCGACCTTAGCCCTACGTGTACACTCCTCTACCACTCCACCCATATGTCACTTATGTCCACATTCCGCTCGCCCTCCTCATATTCTATACTGAACCGATTTCTACCAGGGGATTTATTAAGGAAACCGCCTCTAGAAATCGATTTCTACATACGGTTTTGTTAAGGAACCGCCTGTAGAAATCATGTATTTGTACATGCGGGTTTCTTAAGAAAACCGTCTGTAAAATTTGGTTTTCACAGGCGGTTCAAAAGTCGAGCCCGACGATTTATTTTCACAGGCGTTTGGTAACGGAAACCGGCTGTAAAAATTTTGGGTCACTGTTGTCGTAGAGGGTTTTTTCTACTAGTGCTATGATGTAGCAATGATATGACATGTATAAGCTAGTTGTTGTCTCAACTGTTGAGGACGTTCTGAGAGGAGAAAATATGGGAGATAAAAACGGCTCTTGAATAGTGTAAAAACAGTGAATACATGAGAGAAACTAGAGTTGGTAGGAGCTTTACCAAATGAGACTTGGTGGGATTAACATGCATCGACATGATCTTGATCTCGCAACAGTAGCTAGCTAGCTAGCTGCCCTATAGCTAGCTAGTCGAGTAGACATAATGGGCCATCGTGCTGCGAGGCAACATACGGTACGGATGCATTGCACTTCCCACGGTGAGGATCAGATGGGCCGACCACGAGTTCAAGTTCAGGACGACCACGACCACCAGCATGTCAAGATGAGGCAGCTCTGCCCAGGCGGCCGGCGGCCTGCCGGCCGGTCTATTCTTGGGCAATCACTGAGAATAGAGCGGCCTCCATCCATCACTGCACTCATACACTGAGACCATTCGTGCATGCAGACAAGACAATCGAGCGGCTGCATGTGTGGTTGCACGGACCCAGGGAATCGTTCGTTCATGTGTTGCTGTACGTATCCCTCGTGACTATATATATAGAGTGACATGTCCGTGTATGTATGTATGTATGTATGGACTATATATATGGAGTGATATCGATCATCTGCGTGCCATGCAGTCATGCACAGAGATTGAAGGTCAAGTAGTAGGCCGTCTGCAGCTGTCTGGAATTTTTTTATAGCCTACACGAATGGTTGCAAGGGGCCGAGAAGCAGGTCGAGCACATGGGGTGTGGGGGTGTGTGCATCTTCGAGCTCCAAAGTTGCCCAACACACTCTGTGTGCCTCCATACCAGTCTGATCTGGTGATGGAAACCAGCGGCGGCGAGATGAGACTTCACATGCATCACCACCACAAGTCCATACCTTCCTTACCACAAGGTAGGTGGAGGAACAAATTCTCAATTTAAAATTTAAAAAATTATTATATGCGGTAATCTCTTAAAGTTCTTGTTTTTTTTAACTCTTATACAGTTGTACGAGCTAATCTCTTAAGGTCTTAATATCTCAATTTAAAAATAGTTCATATTTGATTAAATTTTTAGCATATAGTAGTCATATTTATGGATCCAAATTAGTTTATTGTAAAAATATATTTTATAGTTAATCTAATGATATTTATTTAATATCATAAATACTGGTATTTAATTTTTAATTTGTTAAACTTAAGATATTAAAACATGATAGTGTGTCAGAATTACATGTTTTCCTAGATGAAGGGAGTACATATATAGCATCACCCCTTATGAATAACAAAAGAAGTTGTTGTAGCCTAGAATGATGCGGATGGATGATAAGATGAAAAATATAATGTCGGTGTTATGACCCAGGGGTCAAGACCACCAAACTAGTAAATTTATATATTGCGTGCTCCCTCTCCCAGATGTGATGCAAGAAGAACACAAGATTTATCCTGGTTCGGGCAAAGAAGGTCCTACGTCCAGCGGAGGAGGATGGATTGTATTATCTTGCACCGAAGTGCTCGTACAGGGGGTACAAGCAGGTTTACACGGGGGTGCTCAGGATGAGCTGAGACCTAGGACTAGCAAGGCTATCCTAGGTGAGTTGGTGGATTGCTTGAGATGTTGATCAAGCAGGTAAGGAGTGGTGTTGCGAGTGTGGGCGGATGTCCGATGATCTGACCCTCCGCTCGGCTTGGAGGTGGAGTTCTGTGTCTCTCTGTCCTCTCCCTCTGTCTATTATCCCAGCGTCCCCTTTTATAGGCCAAGGGAGGCTTAGGGTTACAGGAACCTAGCACGTATCGGAATGAGAGACATGTCTGTGTGCCATGCCTGCGACGAGGCGTCGATCGCTGTAGCGGCATGTTTCTTCTGTACTTCCGGTGTTTCAGGGCATGGCGATAGCAGACTGGACACCGTCGTACAGCATGGCGCGGTACGGCTGGCCTTCTGTAGATGGGTATGAGTCCCATAGTTGACGCGGGGCGGACTGGACGGGAGCCATGCCGGAGTGGTTGGAGACGATGGTCGAGCCCCCTGGTCGAGGGTGGTCGAGGCCAGCGTGACCCTGTCGTATCTCTGAAGACACAGTCGAGGGTTGTCCTGTTCATGTCTCGAGGGGGTGCCTCTGGATTCCGTACCTGCGATGTGGCTACAGCGGCCGCACGGTTGACGGAGGTCCCGAGCATGGGCGGCGAGTTGATGGATTTGACTGTGGTAGTGGGCGCCAATGGCGTTAGGCGGGGGCAGGTAGGCGAATTGGATCCCCTTTACCCCATACCAGGAGCAGGTAAGTCGATCGAGCTTCTTTCTCAGGGGTCGTTCGATCGACCCCCCGTCCGTCACGGGGGGTCGAGGTTGGGGGGTCGTTCCCTCGACCCCCGTCCGTCGGTTGAGGTCGAGGCGGAGGGGTCGTTCGTTCGACCCCTGTCCGTCAGTCGAGGTAGAGACGGAGGGGTCGTTCGTTCGACCCCTGTCCGTCAGTCGAGGTAGAGGCGGAGGGGGATCCCTCCTACTATTTTTCCAGTAATGGGCCGGCCCATGACTGGTCACTGTCGCCGGCGAGGGAGGCCTTTGCGTGATGGGCCTTCCTCCATTGACTTGAACGGTTGATCGGATCCTGCCTTAAAAATGGTTGCTATGTTGAGCTTTAGATTATCACACATTTAGGGTACCCCTTACCTTTGTACCCGATAGTATCCCCCGAGCCTCTATGCGGATAAGGAAAATCCGCATAGAGGTTTTTGCTGATGATCTGCAGGGTTAGTACAAGGTCTGATTCTCCGCGGGATGCGCGCGAGCGCACCCCGCGGGGTTAGCCCCCGAGGCCCCAAAGGAGTGATTAAGAACTCCTCTGGGGGCTTTGACGTGTATTCTATCGAGGGGAGTTAGGATTAACTGGAGTCACAGCGCCCTATCGAGCGGTCAATTATGTTCACCAGGCTACGAGCGTTTTACTTCCTTGGGAAGGGGGTGCTCGAGGGCGGCTGTCGAAACCCTTTCGAGGGCCAGCCTTCGCTCCCTCGAGCGTTAAACTGGAGTCATAGTGCCCTATCAAGGGGTCAACTCTGTCTGCCAGGCTATGAGTGTTTTCGACCCTCTTTCGTCGAGGGGTGCCGTGCGTAGTCTAGCCCTCGAGCCTCGTGTGGCTGGGCTTTCACCACCTCCTAGCGTCCTTCCCAATGATCATTGCGCTCGGATTGTGGGGCGAAGAGCATCGTGCTATCCTCGTTAGGACGAGCCTCGAAGTCCTCTGTGAGCTGGTAACGGGTAGAAATCCAAGTGAGAATTTGTGCCCCGTTCGATAGGGGTTGATAGAAGCCCTGAGGCATTCTCATTAAGCAAGACCATGTGGATTACCTAGGTGCCAACTCCATTCGATGGGAGTTGGTGGCTCGATGCCTCCCGTCGTAGGGATCCTTGGGTATTCCCTGGTTATGCCTTGGATATGTCCCCGGGGGCCTTGAGAGTTCGTTCTCGAGCTAGGGGTTTGCACCGGCCCCCCCTGGGTCATCCTTGACTCGAGTACTCGAGGGCGGCTGTCGAACCCTGTTCGTGGGGCCAGCCTTCGCCCCCTCGAGATTTGGGGGTGGACCGAAGTCCATAACCCTGGGTCCTCCCTGACCTCAAGTACTCGAGGGCGGCTGTCGAACCCTGTTCGAGGGCCAGCCTTCGCTCCCTCGAGATTTTGTCGGACGGGTCGACGTCTGTTGCTTACCTCCGAAGATAACGCCCACTGTTGCACGTTGTCCGCCGTAGGCACGCCTTTTTAGGAGATGTTCGTTCGACTGCAGCCGTAGCGGGCGTAGGGTGCGGCGTGGAGTGCGGCGCAGAGCCCGATGACGCGACGGGTGCACCTTATTTTATGGAATACGAGGGGGTGGTAGGTAGGCGCATTAAGTGCGGAGGCTTACTTGCCTTTTCGTCGGATCCGCCCGTTGGGCTTCCAGTTATAAATACTGAGGGTGGGGAGTCGGCTCCCTCACGCTTATCATTGCCTTCACTGCCTCCTTCTTCTCGCCATTGCCTTCGTCGCCCACCGAGCCGGATCTCTGCGTGCGCGAGAGTAGGGAGAGGAGAGATTGGCAACATACCTTCCACCTCCACAACCGAGCGCATCCGCTTCCCTGCTCCCATGGCCAGCTACAGCTTGTGTGGCCCTGATGCCTGGCTTCCATCGTCGGCGACCGTGGGGCGTTTGGGAGATTTGGTGGAGAGCGGCCTCCTCCGGCCTATCACCTCCGAGGACCGGCCGGAGTGGATAGTGCCGCCGAGGGAGGATCATGAGCCCAACCCTCCGGAGGGTTACGTGGTCAGCTTCGAAGCTTTCCACCGAGCGGGGCTGGGATCCCCCCCCCCCCAACCGTCTTCTACGCGGGATCCTCCACTATTACGGCGTGGAGCTCCAACATCTCTCCCCCAACGGCATCTGTCACGCGGCGGTCTTCACCGCCGTGTGCGAAGGATACCTAGGGATGGAGCCGCACTGGGAGCTGTGGATCCATCTGTTCGAGGCAGGCCTGCTCACCGCTTCGGTCGGGAGCGGCAGACGTAGGACGGCCAGGGCGGGGTGCTGCAACATCTCCCTCAAGAGGACGGAGTGTTGGATCCCGGCGAAGCTTACGTCGAGCCACTCCGGATGGCACTCCGGGTGGTTCTACCTGAGAAACAACGACGGCCTGTTCCCCGCCTACACCGGGAGGACGATCAAGTCGAGGCCCGACCACTGAGGTACGGCGTTGAGTATAAGAAGCAGAAGCGTCTCGACCACCTGCTTGGCACGATCTCCCGTCTGAAGAAGGCGGGGCTTACGGCAGCGACCATCGCGTCGGCCTTCCACCAGCGGCGAGTCGTGTCGCTGATGGCCCGTCCGCTATGCCTTGACAAGATGCGCTCGGGGGCGGACCTTACGGGGTGTCGCCTCGTGGAGGACGAGCTGCCCCTCGACCGGGTGGTCCATTGAGTGCGCGCCTCCTTCGCCGGTGCGTTCGAGGTGGAACACATCGCGCGCGTCCCCATGATGCCAGACCAGGGCCATGTCTAGCTGGTACGATACCTCTTTATCCGTTAGTGCCCCCTTGTTTGTCTTGTACGTCCCCTTTTGCCGGTTTCCTGACCACGCCTTGCGTTCCTTCAGGGGAACATCGTCTTCCGGCCGTCACTTCCACCGGTGAAGGAGGAACAGCACATGGCCCAGGTGAGACGCTTTTAGGCCAAGCAGGAAAAGAAGGAGAAGGACAAGGCCAAGAAAAATAGGGGCATAAAGGCCCGAGAGAAGGAGGGACGTGAACAACGCCGGGCACGGCAAAGGCAGGCCGACCTTCCCCAGGAGGAGTCCCCCTCAGAGGAGGATGAGGACGAGGAGTCGAGTAGTGGCGAGGTCGTTGGCGATATGGCTCAGTGGTGTAGGGTTGTGACCATTACGCTGGTCCTGATGGAGATTGTTCTTCGTGCAGGAGGAGGAGGAGGAGAAGGAGGAGGAGAAGGAGGAGGAGGAGGAGGAGCAGGTCGAGTCACGCAAAGGGCTCGAGAAAGGCCGAGCGGCGCCCGGGCGCCAAGGGGGGAAGGGTTCGACGTCGAGGTCGGCCCCGACCGCCCGGATCGAGCCAGGGAGCGAGCATCCCGCGGCCTCTCAGAGCGAAGGGGTGCGGCGAACGCGCGGTCGCTCGTCTCGGTCCCCGTCGAGGGGTGGGTCGAGCGCGCCGCCGGTGCCTGCTCAGTCGAGCGCACGGGCCTCGAGCCCGTTGACCCAGGAGGAGACCGGGGTGGTAACGACGAAGACGTCGTCGGTCCCTGCTAAGGTCACGGCGCCGGGAGCAACCTCAGCCCCCGGTGGGGGAAAAAGCGGCTCCCGGGGTACCGGCCCGAAGCCCCCGAGCGGTTCGAGGTCCGCTGGCCGGACCCCCCTGATCCCGATGGGGTAAGTTCTCTTCCTTCTGGTCCTGCACTCCCTTCTGCTTTGGTTGCAACTTGTGCTAATCGTGGCGCATGTGTTCCTTTTTCAGGACGAAGCGTTCGCTGGAGGACGCGACCCCCCCCGGCCAAGAGGCTGAAGGCGGAGGCCGCGGCCAATATGGTCGCCGGAGCCAGCCCTGCTACCCCATCCCCCTCGACCCTCACCCCGGTTGAGGCGTGGGTGGCCAAGGCGCGGGAGGCGATAGGGCGCGGGCAAGTGCAGGGTCGATCCGCCGCGTTGACGAGATCCGCCGACGAGGCGGGCGGGGCCGCGCTCACCGCCTCGCCGGAGAGGGGCATGCCAGCAACCTCGAAAGGCGTGGAGCCGGCGCCGACGACGGCAACGGCGGAGGGGGTCGAGGCCCAAGCCTCCTTAGAGACGGAGGTGGTCGACTTGACCTCCACCGGCGATGAAAAGACGCCGGAGCGCCCGACGCCGATGCGGTGGTCCGAGAGCCTCACGTCGTGGGAGGCGCGTCAGCGGTGCGAGCGCGAAGAGAAGACGCAGGGAGAGGAGGGTGCGGTTGTTGCTGCGCCAGAGGTGCCATCGTCGGCGGAGAACCCTATCGAAGGGGCCTCGACACCGCTCCCCGAGCCTGCCGAGGAGGGAGGACGGGCCGAGGAGCTCGAGGCGACGCCCGCGGCGGAGACGGCGACGGTGGCGGAGATGGTGGTGGTGACGACCCCCCGGTCGGAGCCGGAGGGGGCTATCGTGGCGCTGCAAGGAAGCAGCGCGGCGGACGTGACGATGTCTAAGGTGGATGCTCGGCCTGTCGTCGAGGTCAGGCAGCCATCTGCTCGAGGTGCTCCACCCCCTGGCTCGGTCGTGGTGGAGGAAGGAGATGTGCTGCCAGACCATGGCGAGCCCACCATGTTGGAGGCTAACATGAGTTTCCTCTACCGCCCAGGGCTATTCCCGCGGTGGGGGCCCCCTCCACCTCCAAGTGATGACCTGGAGGCGTCGATGGCGGCCCTCCAAGACCACTTCGAGGAGAGGATCGCCCGGCTCGAGGGGGCGACCGACTTCCCCAACCTGTCCGAGCGGGTGATGTCCCACAGAGGTACCCTCGAGATGGGTCAGGGCATCATGGACGAGGTGAGGAGGAGGGTTGACCGCTCCAGCGATCTCTGGGGGCAGGAGGTGCTCGAGCTGCCCGACCCCAGAGATCCAGGGCGCAGATTCTTCAAGCTCGACGACCAAGCCGAGCTCGGGGAATGGGAGCACATGGAGGAGTTCCGGGCGTGGCTTGACCACGCGATGCGCGTGGTCGTGGGAGTCGCGTCCGAAGACTTGTACAAAGGAATAAACGTAAGTTTCATCCTTCCCCTTTGATTTACCTTGGTTATTTTGCTGTCGTTTGTTGTGACCTTCCTTTTTATCCTTGGTAGATGCTGAGGGCGAGGTCGCACGACAAGTCCCAGTTTATCCTGCAGACACAGGAGCAATGGCGCCAGCTCCCCGTCCTCCGTGTTTCGCTAGAGAAGGCGGAGGCCGAGGCCACCCAGGCGAAGGTCGAGGTGGCGGCCGCGCAGGAGGGGGCCAAGGCCGCCCAGGAGGAGGCCTCCCAGGCGCAGTCGAGGGCCAAGGCTGCCCTCAAGGAGGTTGTCGAGGTCGGGCAGCAGCGGGACGCTGCCCGGGAGACCTGGCGTAAGGAGAAGGAGGAGTCCACCCAGGTGAGGGAGGAACTGGCTCGAGCGGTGGAACATGTCCGGCAGCTCGAGGCCGACCTGAAGCTGGCGGCTACCGACCGCACATCCCTCGAGGGGCAGGTCCGGGAACTCCAGGCGGATGTTGACACCGTCTCTCGCGACCGCGACGCGCTGGGTGTCGCAGAGGAGAAGGCTCGAGCCCAGATCGCTGCTCTGGGGGAGGTGGCGGCTAACCAGAAGAGGCCCTCGATAGTACTGGCAAGGTCATCGAGGACCTCCGGGCTAAAAACAGCGACCAAGCTACAGAGCTCGTCGACGTCCGCCACCAACTTCAGAGGGCTGAGCAAGACTATGTCACCCTGGAAGCACACGCCAAAGGTGAGTTTTTTAGAAGTGTTATTGAGCTCGCTTGGTCTCGCCCCTTCCCCTGCTTTTTGGTTTTGATGGAGTCTTCTATTTGTTCTGGCAGAACTCGAAGGGGACAAGGCCGGAGCCCACGAGGATCTGACCAGTCTTCAGAACCTCCTCGGGGCGGAGACGAGCCTGAACGAGAGGCTTGGGGACGCCATCTCCTCCTTCTGCGACGGCATGGGTGTCGAGCCGGAGCTGTCGGTTGCAGGAGACGTGCGTGGAGATTCCCTCTTGCGCTGGCTCTTCACCGCGACCCGTGGAGTGACGGAGTAGGTCTGTGCTGCCCTTCACATAGGCATGAAGCAGGCGCTCGCGGTCGTCCGCTCGGGGTACTCCTACGACCTCAACGTCGTTGCCGGCGGCTTCGTCGTCGACCCGGGGCTGACCGATGAAGCGAACATGGCGAGATGCCATGAGCTGATCGACACCGCGGAGGTCCCCGGCGGTGAGTTGGCGAAGCTGTTCGAGGCTGAGGTGCTTCCCGCGCCGGACGGTGATGGCGATGAGTAGTCGAGGCCTGTGAGCCAAATCTGGACAAGAAGGTCCATGTAATAGATTAGTTTTTGTGACAATATGATGTCGAGCCCCTAGGGGCTTCCTAACTTTAATGCATTTTATTCGAGATGCATCTGGGTGTTTTTATTTCTCGAGTTGTCTCTATTTCTCTTTGCCTGAGTCGTTGCTTGTGGACTAAGTATTCGACGCACGCTCGTATCCCTGGAAGGGGGGAGCGAGTGCGGGTACCATAGCCCTGAGGCGTAGGAGAATCCCCGGCTCGATGGCCCTCGACCCTTAGGGAGTTCGAGGCATTTTTTACTTAGCATGAAGTGTACTCGGGGCAAAGGTGGAAAGAGAAGGCCAAGTTTCGAAAAAACGTTTGGGTTTTTAGAGGACTTAGGAGGGGGGTCCCCTCCTTTCAGCCCCCGAGGGAGGCTTGACTTTGCAGGAGCAGAGTCGAGGCTACCTCAGAGTCATGAACGAACGTGAAATGTATTTCGAGAACATTTTATTCATTCATGATGCGATAAATGTATATAATGCAGAAAATGTACAAGGCCTTGAGGCCTTAGGGGTAAAAGCGACGTAGCTATTCGATGTTCCATGCGTTGGTGAGGATCCCGCCCTTGTCGTTCTTCAGCTTGTAAGTCCCTGGCTTTAGCACCTCTGCCATGATGAAGGGTCCTTCCCAAGGTGGCATCAGCTTGTGACGCCCCTTGTTGCTTTGTCGACGGCGCAATACGAGGTCGCCGACTTCGAGGTCCCTTTTGTGTATGTGCTTGTCGTGGTAGCGCCGCAGCGTCTGCTAGTACTTTGCCGACTTGAAGAGGGCCACGTCCCGGGCTTCCTCGAGCTGGTCGAGGGAGTCCTCTCGGGCTGCTGCGTTGGCTTGCTCGCTGTAGTCCTTTAGTCGAGGGGACCCATACTCGAGGTCAGTGGGGAGGACGGCCTCGGACCCATAGACCAAGAAGAACGGGGAGAACCCCGTGGCTCGACCTGGTGTCGTTCTGAGACTCCATAGGACAGAGGGTAGCTCATCGACCCATCTCTTGCCGTGTTTGTTTAGCCGGTCGAAGATCCTTGGCTTGAGGCCCTGCAAAACCATACCATTGGCGCGCTCGACCTGGCCGTTAGTTCGAGGGTGGGCGACTGCAGACCAGTTCAACTTGATGTTGTGGTGGTCACAGAAGTCCAAGAACTTTTGGCTGGTAAACTGCGTGCCGTTGTCGGTGATGATGGCATTGGGGACCCCGAAGCAGTGGACGATGTCGGTGAAGAACAACACAGCTTGTCGAGATTGAATGTTGGCGATGGGTCGAGCCTCGATCCATTTCGAGAACTTGTCTATGGCCACGAGGAGGTGGGTGTGGGCACCTTTTGTTTTCTTCAGGGGGCCGACCATGTTGAGCCCCCATACTGCGAATGGCCAAGTTATGGGTATCATCTGAAGAGCTTGGGCGGGTAGGTGGGTCTGCCTGGCGTAGAATTGGCATCCCTTGCAAGATCAAACAAGTTTGGTAGCATCGGCAACGGCTGTCGGCCAGTAGAAGCCTTGTCGAAAGGCGTTTCCTACCAGCGTTCTTGGAGCCACATGGTGGCCGCAAGCCCCCGAGTGTAGGTCCTTCAGTAGTGCCCTCCCCTCCTCGAGGGTGAGGCAACGTTGAAGTACACCGGTAGGGCCGCGTCGATATAGCTCGCGGCCATCCCCATACAAGACGTAGGTTTTGGCGCGTCGGGCTATGCGTCGGGCTTCGGTGCGGTCCTATGGGAGCTCGTCCCGTATCATATACTCGAGGTAGGGTGTGCGCCAGTCCGTCGAGGGGGTTGGTGTTGCGGTTGTTCTGTCGATCTCCATGACTTCTTCCCCGTTCGAGGGGGGATCGGTCGAGGGGGTGGATCGACCCCTTGCTCGAGGGCAGGAGCCCCCGAGCCTAGGTCGACAGACGGCTTGTGAAGGTCCCTCGAGAAGACATCGGGAGGAACCGTGCCTCGAGTGGACGCGATTTTGGCTAGCTCGTCAGCAGCTTCGTTGTACCGGCGGACGACATGGTTGAGCTCGAGGCCATAGACTTTGTCCTCGAGCTTGCGGACCTTCTTGCAGTAGGCTTCCATCTTTGGGTCGTGGCAGCTCGAGTCTTTCATCACTTGGTCAATTACCAACTGCGTGTCCCCTCGAACGTCGAGGCGTCGAACCCCGAGCTCAATGGCGATGCGCAGACCGTTGATGAGGGCCTCGTACTCGGCTACATTGTTGGAGGCGGGGAAGTGGAGGCGGATGACGTAGCGCATGTGGACCCCTGAGGGTGATGTGAACAGCAATCTGGCGCCTGCCCCCATCTTCATCAACGATCCGTCGAAGTACATGGTCCAGAGCTCGGTCTGAACTTGCGCCGGGGGTAGTTGGGTGTCGGTCCATTCTGCAATGAAATCTGCCAATACCTGAGACTTGATGGCCTTCCGAGGGGCGTAGGAGAGAGTTTCCCCCATGAGCTCGACCGACCATTTGGCGATTCTCCCAGACGCCTCCCGGTTCTGGATTATCTCCCCGAGGGGGGGGAGACAACAGCACAGTAACCGGGTGGCCCAGGAAATAGTGCTTGAGCTTCCACCGAGTGAGGACAATGGCGTACAACAGCTTCTGAATGTGGGGGTATCTCACTTTGGTTTCTGAGAGCACCTCGCTTATGAAGTAGACGGGCCTCAGAATCAGCAGGGCATGTCCCTCTTCTGCCCTCTCGACTACTATGGCAGCGCTGACTACCTGGGTACTTGCTGCAACATAGAGTAAGAGGGGCTCGGCTTGGCTTGGGGGCACCAAGATAGGTGGCGAGGTGAGTAAGGCTTTGAGTTTGGAGAGCGACTCCTCGGCCTCGACGATCCATGTGAAGTGTTCTGTTTTCTTTAGGAGGCGGTAAAGGGGTAGTGCCTTCTCTCCGAGCCTTGAAATGAACCGGCTGAGGGCAGCGAGGCACCCTGTGACCCTTTGTACGCCCTTAAGATCGTTGATCGGGCCCATCCTAGTGATTGCGGTTACCTTCTCAGGGTTGGCCTCGATCCCACGTTGGGAAACTATGTACCCTAGGAGCATGCCTCGAGGGACCCCGAAGACACACTTCTCTGGGTTTAGCTTTATGTGATTTGCCCCGAGGCACGCAAACGCGATCTCAAGGTCCCCGACTAGGTTCTCGACTTTCTTGGATTTGACCACGATGTCATCGACGTAGGCCTCGACGGTTGGCCCTACATGTTTTCCAAAGACATGGAGCATGCATCGTTGATATGTGGCCCCGGCGTTTCACAAACCGAAGGGCATAGTGAGGTAGCAAAACATGCCAAAGGGCGTGATGAAGGAAGTCGCGAGCTGATCGGACTCCTTCATCTTTATTTGGTGATAGCCAGAATACGCATCAAGAAAGCAGAGAGTTTCACATCCTGCAGTGGAATCTACTATTTGATCAATACGTGGTAATGGAAAAGGAACCTTAGGACATGCTTTATTTAAATTAGTGTAGTCTACTCACATTCTATCCTTTCCTTTCTTTTTCTTGACAAGTACAGGATTTGCTAACCACTCGGGATGATGTACCTCGATGAATCCGGCCTTCAAAAGCTTGTCGACCTCCTTCCCGATGATTCTGCGCTTCTCCTCGTTGAAGCGGCGCAGCCGTTGCTTCACCGGTTTGGATCCGGCTCGGATGTCCAAGGAGTGCTCGGTGACATCCCTCGGAATGCCCGGCATATCCGAGGGACTCCACACAAACATGTCAGCATTCGCACGAAAGAAGTCGACGAGCACGGCTTCATATTTGGGCTCGCGGGTGGCGCTGATCGTCAGCGCCTTCCCATCCGTGTGGCCGAGGTCGAGCGAGATGGTCTTGGTGTCCTCCGCAGGCTTGAAGTTGCCGGCGTGCCGCTTGGGGTCGGGGATCTCCTTGGAGAAGTCATCGAGGGCCGCGAGGATGGCTAACTCCTCGACCGCCTTGGCGTTTTCCACGCACTCGACGTCGCAGTCATAAGCGTGCTCGTAGGAGGTGTTGACGGTGATGACTCCCTTGGGCCCTGGCATCTTTAGCTTGAGGTAGGTGTAGTTCGAGATCGCCATGAACTTGGCATATCCAGGTCGACCGATGATGGCGTGGTAGATGTCGTGGAATGCGACCACCTCGAAGGTCAGATCTTCCTTCCGGAAGTTCGAGGGGGTGCCAAAGCAGATGGGTAGCTCGACGCGGCCGATCGGGAGTGCCTTCTTTCCTGGGACAATCTCGTGGAATCCCCCCGCGCTGGGCAGGAGCATGGTCCTCGGGATCCCCAGGAGGTCAAGGGTCTCGGCGTAGATGATGTTGAGGCTGCTTCCCCCATCCATGAGTACCTTGGTGAGGCGGGTGTTGAGTATGATCGGGTCGACGACGAGTGGGTCTACCCCTGCGTTGGGGACGTGCTCGGGGTGGTCGTTCTGGTCGAAGGTGATCGGCGTGTGGGACCAGTCGAGGTATCGAGGAGCCTGGGCTCGAACGGAAAAGACTTCTTGACACTCCCTCTTGCGCTGACGCGCACTGAGTCGAGTCGAGGGTCCCCCGCAGATCATGTAGCAGTCGTGAATCTCGGGGAAGCCCCTGTTCTTGCCATCGCCCCCGTCTTGTGGATCCTCCTTCTTATCGTCTTTCTTGAGGCCATGAGAGTCGAAGTACTTCTTGAGCATGCGGCAGTCCTCGAGGCTGTGGTTGGCCGGTCCCTTGTGATAGGGGCAGAGCTCTTTCAGCATCTTGTCGAAGACGCCCCCCTCGAGAGGGGGACCTCGAGGCTTCTTCTTGTCTGTCGCAGCGACAAGATCGTCGGGGTCGACGTCGCGTCGACCCGGCTGGTTCTTCTTCTTCTTATTGTTGTTGTTCCTCTTGGGCCCATTATTCGAGCCCCTGGGCTCGTCCGCCTTGGCCTTATCCTTGTCTGGGGATGCATAGAAGAACGCGCCAACGGCTTCCTCGCCGGCTGCGTAGTTGGCGACGATGTCCATGAGCTCGTTGGCGGTCTTGGGAGTGTTCCATCCCAGCTCCCGCACCATCTCCTTGCAGGTCGTCCCGGCGACAAACGCCGTGATGACGTCGTGGTCGGAGATGTGGGTTAGCTCGGTACGTTGCTTGGAGAACCGTCGGGTGAAGTCGCGGAGGGTTTCCCCTGGCTTCTGCTTGCAGCTGCGGAGATCCTAGGAGTTTCCTGGCCGCACGTAGGTTCCATTGAAGTTCCCCTCGAAGATTCTGACCAGGTCGGGCCAGCCATGGATCAAGTCCGGGGGGAGTTCCTCGAGCCATCTTCGAGCGGTGTCGGAGAGGAAAAGCGGGAGTTGCCGAATGATGACGTGGTCGTTGTCGGCTCCTCCTAGCTGACATGCCAGCCTGAAATCAGCAAGTCAGAGCTTCGGCTTGGTTTCACCGTTGTACTTGACCAGGCTAGTGGGTGGACGGAAACGAACAGGCAAGGCAGTTTGTCGGATGGTCCTGCCGAAGACTCGTGGCCCTGGTGGTTCCGGAGATCGACGTCGATCCTCGTCACTGTCGTAGCGCCCACCTCGATGAGCATTGTAACCTCGAGCCTCAGCGTCACCGTGTCGGCGTCGTTTGTTGTCGTTGATGTCGTGTCGCGTGTCTCGCGGTTGTCGATTGTTGAGGATGCGGTCTCGAACTGGTTGCCGCTCCGCTCCGCCTTAGGGCGCCTTGTCTTGGTGGACAGATACCTCTCGATCTTGTCGAGGGGGCACGTCCGCCGCTCGGAGGC
The DNA here is from genome assembly GCA_022036555.1 of Microstegium vimineum. NCBI lineage: Eukaryota > Viridiplantae > Streptophyta > Magnoliopsida > Poales > Poaceae > Microstegium > Microstegium vimineum. The sequence continues at coordinate 2,351,810 of CM039135.1, read as the reverse complement.
AGCTCCTCTGCGCCTTGAGGCCGAGCTCTCCGCTTGCTGTACAGTCACGGTTTGGAGAAGCCCCTGGATTTCATCCCTGATGCGTTGCGCCTGGGCGTCGATGGTGCCGGCATGTCGCGGAGCAGCATCGTGGCTGCCACGACATTCTGGCTAGCGCGGTTGTAGACGTGGCGCTCGTTCGCCCCTTCGTTGACAATCTATCGATGGACATCCCGAGCGCGCTCGCGGGCTCCTCCATCCGGTGACCGCCCGCGATCTTGCTCGAGGGCATGCTCGAGCTGTTGGAGCCGTAGGCGCTCCTCCTCGACCTTGGCGAGCAGCTCTCGAACTTGCGCGATCTGGGCATCCTGAGGTGGACCAGCTTCGCCTGGAATCGGGGGGGCGGCGTCTCGCGGCGGAGTAGCGTTGCGCCCTCCTCCTCCCGCATTCGCAGCTGCGGCGTCGGTGGTCTCATCCTGGGAGTCGACCGGCGCGATGAGGTGGAAGCACTCCCGCGTGGGATCGTAATCCTCATCGGGGGAGTCTGAGTTGGGGTCGCCCTGGTAGAAGTTGGGGAAAGACCCCCTGCGCTCCTCCTCCAGTTGTCGTCGTAGCGTGCCCCAGGTGTAGTAACCTGGGGCCGGGGCTCGCCGTGGCACCGAGCGCTCATCTGACGGAGGGGTGCTGACGAGGTTAGTCATCGCACGTAGCAGGTTCCCTGAGGACCCGTAACGTTCCTGCATCTGCGAGCCTACAAAAGCAGAACAGAGTCTTGCGTTGTTGTAGAGCCCGAGTGGAAATAGGTTGCGCGGCGGGGCGGCCGAGTATGTCGGAGAAGCCACTGGGACCCTCTGAGATGACGGTGTGGCGAAGCCAGAGTCAGGCTCAGTGAGGTACCCTCTCCCGACCCACAAGCATGGGTCAAACAGGCTCCCGAAGGGAGGAACTGTGTCGCCAGCTGAGGCCGTGGAGATGGCGTCCGGTGTCTCGGGATTCGCGCGGTGAAGAGTGCGGCGGCGTCGTTCACGCCTCCTGGTGACAAGCGAGAGGCGCGAGTGTTGGGACCGTCGTCTGGTCCCCCTTGGCCCCGGTGTACCGGAGCCGTTGCTGTCCATGCCACCACTGGAGAGTAGAACCATGTCGTGGCCGTGGCCCGAGGACATGAACTCTAGACTCCCGAACCAGACGATGGTGGCGAATGAAAATGGTGGGACGGTGGAATCCATCTGGGAGAGTAGTTCAGAGTTGATCGACACGCAAAGCCCCCTACCTAGCGCGCCAACTGTCGGTGTTATGACCCAGGGGGTCAAGACCACCAACTAGTAAATTTGTATATTGCGTGCTCCCTCTCCCAGATGTGATGCAAGAAGAACACAAGATTTATCCTGGTTCGTATTATCTTGCACCGAAGTGCTCGTACAGGGGGGTACAAGCAGGTTTACACGGGGGTGCTCAGGATGAGCTGAGGCCTAGGACTAGTAAGGCTATCCTAGGTGAGCTAGTGGATTGCTTGAGATGTTGATCAAACAGGTAAGGAGTGGTGTTGCAAGTGTGGGCGGATGTCCGATGATCTGACCCTCCGCTCGGCTTGGAGGTGGAGTTCTATGTCTCTCTGTCCTCCCCCTCTGTCTATTATCCCAGCGTCCCCTTTTATAGGCCAAGGGGAGGCTTAGGGTTACAGGAACCTAGTACATATCGGAATGGGAGACATGTCCGTGCGCCATGCCTGCGACGAGGCGTCGATCGCTGTAGCGGCATGTTCCTTCTGTACTTCCGGTGTTTCAGGGCATGGCGATAGCATACTGGACACCGCCGTACAGCATGGCGCGATACGGCTGGCCTTCTGTAGATGGGTACGAGTCCCACAGTTGACGCGGGACGGACTGGACGGGAGCCATGCCGGAGTGGTTGGAGATGATGGTCGAGCCCCCTGGTCGAGGGTGGTCGAGGCCAGCGTGACCCTGTCGTATCCCTGAAGACACAGTCGAGGGCTGTCCTATTCATGGCTCGAGGGGGTGCCTCCGGATTCCGTACCTGCGATGTGGCTACAGCGGTCGCACGGTTGACGGAGGCCCCGGGCATGGGCGGCGAGTTGATGGATTTGACTGTGGTAGTGGGCGCCCATGGCGTTAGGCGGGGGCAGGTAGGCGCATTGGATCCCCTTTACCCCATACCGGGAGCAGGTAAGTCGATCGAGCTTCTTTCTCAGGGGTCGTTCGATCGACCTCCCGTCCGTCGGTTGAGGTCGAGGCGGAGGGGTCGTTCGTTCGACCCCTGTCCGTCAGTCGAGGTAGAGACGGAGGGGTCGTTCGTTCGACCCCTGTCCGTTAGTCGAGGTAGAGGCGGAGGGGTCGTTCGTTCGACCCCTGTTCGTCAGTCGAGGTAGAGGCGGAGGGGGATCCCTCCTACTGTTTTTCCAGTAATGGGTCGGCCCATGACTGGTCACTGTCGCCGGCGAGGGAGGCCTTTGCGTGATGGGCCTTCCTCCATTGACTTGAAAGGCTTATCGGATCCTGCCTTAAAAATGGTTGTTATGTTGAGCTTTAGATTATCACACGTTTAGGGTACCCCTTACCTTTGTATCCGACATATAAACAACGTCATCCTTAAGATAATGAATAGATAAAAGGTGTAGAGTTGATTCAAACTGACGATGGAATTAGCAACATCACGCTCATGCCTACAACTCGTAAATGTTAGGGGAGCTAGACCTAAGAAAAGGGGCACATGCCCCATATCCACCTACCTACAAACCCAGTACACCGACAAGGAGGATGTGATTAGGAAAACCATAATTCTAATTATCCCATCGTTTAAACTTTAATTTATTAAAAATACAACTGTTTTTTCTTTAATTTGTTAAACTTATATTAAACTTTGATACTGTGACAAAATTGCATGTTTTCCTAAATGAAGGGAGTGCATAGTATCATCCCTTATGGATAACAAAAGAAGTTGTAGCCTACGGAATGACATGGATGGATGATAAGATGAAAAATATAAACAACGTCATCCATGAGATAATGAATAGATAAAAGGTGTAGTATGCAGTTGATTCAAACTGGCAATGGAAGGAACATCACGCTCACGCCTACAACTTGTAAATGTAGGGGAGCTGGACCTAAGAAAAGGGGCACATGCCCCATATCCACCTACCTACAAACCGAATGCACCGATACAGAGGTTATAATTAGGAAAAGCATCAACTTCCCCATATCATTCTAATTATTCCATCGTTTAAACTTTAAGCTATAGTTTAATTTTTTTATATTTTAAATGAAACTACTGTAACATTGCTCAAATTTTTATGGGAAAAGCATAAACATCCCTACCAAATAAATTATATTAAATTTCTCTATAAATATGTCTTCACGGTACATTTATTTGATATCATTGTCTCACATATATCAAAAAAAAATCTTACAACCTGGTCAATTTTTGAAAATTTTGGTTCATGGTAAATTTAATGTGAACTGTAATTCTTTGCAAAAAAAAGTGAATTGTAAATTGCAATGGGTAAAGTATAGATTGGTGGAACACAACTTAATCGACTCTCGGAAACAACGAACTTAATCGAGTCTGGAAATTAAGAAGGTCTTGGATGCACTCATGTTTGTTGGATGGGCATGATTTTGTCCAACATCTGAGTTTATCATGCTCCAGATTCTCTGTGGGATTGATTATGAGGAAAAGTGATTCTCTAAGATAAATTCTGTAAGTCTATACATAGAGTGGATTTCTCTAAAGCCCAAGCCCGTTTGGATAGTGGTATTGAGGCACAGAATTTGGAGTTGGCATTGGTACCCCCTAATTCCATTATTGAGGCACAGAACGGGCTCCAATACCAGGGGGTATTTGGCCTGCTTGCTCAACCTCACCCACAATACTGACGATGTGGTGGCCCATTGGCCCAAGCAGCGGGTGTTGTGCACTGCATAGCCAACGCCGATGGACCATGCATGCAAGCCCAATACTGATCGCAGAGATCGGTCGGGACGGTCCACCGGACCGGGACCGGGAGAGACGAGAGAGGGAGAGAGACAGAGCCTACATAGCCCACCGCACGCATCTGCTGCTGCAATGCATGACGTTGTCGGGCGTGACGTGGTGGCGTGGCAATGGAAACCGGCAGACACAAAGGTTGTCGAGCACGGTGGTCGCCTCGAGTCCCGACCCGACCTGATGACGCCGCCTAGTGTGCAGACCAGGCGAGGCGATCAGGGAACGAGCGCAGGCATCCCATCGAAGACCGGAGGAGCGTTGCGTGCCCGTGTCCTTGTGCCGGCTGCTGTAAAAGACTAAAACCTGGGCTGCTGATCCAATCCAACCCAACCAGGGAAAAAACGGTTGCGCAAGAAAATCCATCACCGGCGGACGCGGACGCGGACCCGGACCCGGACCGACCGATCACATGCCGTCGCGTGTCGCATCGGTCAATCCGCGGCTGCCTGACTGCCCGCCCCTGTGCTGCTTTTGGCCCTGGCAGCGGCGACCAACCGACCGGCCCGACGGGAAAAGCGAAAGCCAGGGGACGGGGGGCGGGCTCAACGCAATCGAGTCCGTCGAGCAGAGACAGACAGCGGGCAGAGGGCTGGGGACAGGGCATTGGTGTCCCTGTCCGAGTCCGGCCGGCCCGGGGATCATAAGGCCATCGATGGCGACCTGATTGTTGACACGCCGACGCCGTGGCAACGGCCAACGGCAACCGCACCGCCGGATCATCGGGGCACGCGCAAGCATCGAAGACCGGACCTGGCAGAGTGCTACGACAGGACGACACGAGACGTGGGGAGGGGGGGGCTCGCGTATCAAAGCCTGCGCTGCGCCGCGCCCATGGACGCTGTACGTTGTCGCTGCGAACGCCACGGCGCCCTGGCCCCTGGCTCTGCTCTGCCATGCATTGCTGCACTTCCTGTCCGGGTGGGCATTGCACACCTGTGTCTGTACTAGCGGAAGGAAGTCCTACTGTCCCAGGATGTCAGTGACTCAGCGGGGGAGTAGGGAAACTGTTAGAGCGACCCGGTACGATTTTCTGTAGTTAAATATCTGTCGTGCTGCCCGTCAATGCATGGTGTGTGCGTCGCTTCCGCTTGGTCTGCCTCTGCCCAAAGCAAGCAGGCAACGCCGCCGCCACCGTTGAGTTTTGGCGCCAAACGTTCGCCGATCTCAATTCTCATCGCATCCGCCGTGCAGCTGGACACGGACACCAAGACCGCCCGGCGGCCTGCAAGCAATTTGAAATCCAAACCCTTGTCCTGGTCCTGTTGGTGGTGGTCGTGGTGGGGCCCCTCCGGAGCTTTCCCGCCGTTTCCTGCCTACCCCGCGCGTTCGAGAGTCGAGTCTCTCTCTCTTTGGCGCCAACAGCCCGCGTTCGCAGAGTTTTTGGCGCCAAAGGAACTGCGCCCGCGCACCAGCCAGCGCGGTGGGTCCGTCCTGGCATTTGCATACAGTACCTTCGTGTACTGTCGAAGGTGGCTCTCCTCCGCCTCGTGGACCACAGCGGTACTGTAGGACGCAGCCCACAGTGTCCTGCTGCCGTCCCCTACTGGTGTCGATGTGATGTGAGTACTGTTGGAGTGACTAGCTATACCACAGTGCCAGCCGTCACATGCTCTGCGGACCTGGTGCATGCCACAGCACAGCGCGAGCAGATTGGTGATGCCGACACGGTCTACTCCGTAATCTAGTACGTAATCCCCCGATTGTACTACTAGTATTTGGTGTTAGCACCGCCACCCTGAGTAACTCCAGTAGACGCACCGCCACCCTGAGTAACTCGAGTAGACCCATATTCTAAATTTAGGGACGAGGGCTCTCAAAGTTTAGTTTCGGGTCCTCCGAATGAGACTCTCTTATTCCTCTCCCTCCAAATTAGGGAGTATGGCTGGATTTAGACTTTGAATTTGACCTCAAATTTTCCGAGCCACCTCTCAAATGAAAATATAGAAGTTTCACTTAGGGCTCAAAGGACTCTCGATTATTTTTTTTAAAAAAAAGACAATCATAATTTTTATGCATATTAATTATTCTACCCATCATAGTTAACATCTAAATGTTCGATATGAAATGAACTACTACATCCGTCCCAAATTATAAGACGTTCCAAGAATCTTGGAAAGTCAAAGCACCTTAAGTTTGACCAACAATTATAGAAAAAACTATAAATATTTATGAAATCAAATAGACATATTATAAAAATATAATTGATAATAAATTTAATAATATTTATTTTACATCATAAATATTATTATATTGTCGTATAAGTTTGGTCAAACTTGAGATATTTTGATTCTACAAGATGAGAGGGCACGTGTTCACATATAGTATGAATCTAACATGATGAGAGGGCGTTGCATTTTTTCTTTTTTGTCTTCAAACTATTTGTTCTGAATTCATGCAACAACCGCCATACACGTATATATATGTTGTCAATCCACGATGCTCACGGCTTCCAAGCATATTGCTGGATCCTATATGACATTAAATGCAAATACGCGATGCATATCTTCGAACAAGCCATTTGCCTAAATTTTAGTTGAATGGTGTTTAGATTTCGACTATTACGTGGCTATGTCTAACTAATATTCCCTCTATTAGAAACTCTAAAACATCTCAAGACTATTTGAGACGAACATGAGATGAGGTGTTTTTTTTTTACCGATACCCACATGCACGCAGGAGAGAGCTGAGTTTTTCTGGCTCCCTCTCCTTGTGTGGCCTCTCTAGTCACCTTGATTTGAGGAGCTCCAAGCTTTGAGCTATACATTCCGTGGTGTGTTTGATCAGCGAGACGTCGAATTTGCTTCTGAAGTGACTTGGGAGTTTCTGTTTATTTTCACACCAACTAAAATTTTCCAAGCTATACTAGCTAATAAGGAGAAATTATCCAACTTAATTTTAGCATCAACGTTTGGACCCTCCACAAGACTCAACTAAACTTTAAACCGAGTTTAGCTAGATTTGAAACAACTAAACTTCGGCGATGTTTAGTTTCACTTTTTTTTTGGCCAATTAGAAAACTATAAATATATAAATTGAGACTAATTTAGGAGACCGTTTAGCTGTTTTTTTTTTAGGCGGGCCGTTTGATCAACGAGCGCGCTGACGAAATTTAATTGGTGTATAAATTGTCGGGCAAAAAAAAGTGATGACCTGCGTGGGCTGGGCACGATCACACCACGTTCACACGCTACACACGCACGACCTCCGAATTGCGGCCGTTCAATCGAACCCCCCCTGTCCCCCCGATTAGTAGAATACTGGCACGTTCCTCCTGGAACAGAACAGGAACACCGTGCTCCCATACAGTAGCTGCTGCTGCTGCTGCTGCCACTACAGCTACTAGTACACGCAGCTCGCGTAGGTTTGACTTGTAGTAGTACCTCAGCGCGGGCACGACCATCGAGGCGGCAAAAGGGCCCGGCATGTTCTGCGATGCCCATACCCACTCCTACTCCACACCCTGCCACTGTAGATCGAAAGAACGGCCGCGGGGAGACGAGACGACGGTACGACGCGTGCAGGCACGTCGCCGATGGGTCACGCACGTCTTCGCGGGGTCGGCCGCGGCCGGATTCGTGCCGTGTCGCGCGGGGCCCGAACTGGAAGGTGCACAGATCTTTGTTAATGTTAAACAAAACCCAAGTCGCGGCCGCTAAGCTATTAGCTACGGCAGGCACCATTATTTAACGCTAGCTAGCTGCAACGTTGACGAAGACGCCGGCGATCGAAGCTAGCTACTGTACACAGGTCTGTCTGTGTGTGCGGGGGCGAGCGCACGAACAACGCACCAAGGAGAGAGCGCAGTACACGTACACGTACGTCGCCCAACGGAGCCCCCACAAGCCCACGACGCACGCAGCATGGCATCCGATTCCGATATGACAGGCGATGAATCTGGATCCGGATCCATCTCGTACGTCCGCCATTAATGGCCGTCACGTATGGAGCATGGGTGCTGCGTGCTGGATGCGATCCAGCGTCGTGCGTGCCTCGGCGTTCGTTGCATTGAATGCGCGCATGGGACGTACGTGTACGGCGTCGTAGGATCCTGGGCCAGCCATGAATCCACCTCCGGATCCGTCGAAATCCACCACGCGCTCCCCGCTACCAGCCCCGGCCCATTTAATCTCTCGCCGCTGGCCCCACAACGAGAGGCCGGAGTACATACTAAACTCACCGCTGTCAAGATCGAGCAGTCCTGTACCATTCGTCCAACCAACACCCCTCCATCGCAGTTCCGGAAGTTTTAATTTCAAAAATTCTCATACCAACCTATGACATTCCCCGGCCTCAAACTATCCAAACATGCTCTGCACTAACGCTTACAGTACACTTTGTTGTTTGAACGCACGAGCATCCACCACAAACACATGTTAAAGTGAAACTTTGTTTAAATTCACTTTAACATATTTATTTTGAGTTAAATGTGAACATCCAAATAAGTGGTAGGATATGTTTTTAAAGCACCTACTCCTTCTCCGTACTGTAGGAGTAGTACGTACGTTTTGGCAGGCCTCTTGTCTTTTTCTTCCTCCAAAAAATAAATTCGTAGTGGCATTTTTGAATTGGTCCAGCCACGGCTGCTGTCTTAATTGGTGGTCTCCTTCCGTATGGATGCACGCACATACACTACGGCTACAAAAAAAAACACAAGCACGGTCGGCAGCTCCGTCCGGTAGGCAGGCATATTCGAGCGGAACTACTCTGCCCGTTTTGTCTCTTCCTTCCGACCAGACGAGCTTACCCAAAAACCGCCCGTTCGGAGCCGGGCCACCACTCCAAATTAAATCCGGCAATAATCCAGACATCACAGCATAGAGTAGCTCCCTGCTTTGCTTGCTTTTGTCTGAATGAGCCACCGTCCCTTCCGTGACTTCTGTCCGATCAAAATCCCAGCTGCCGCGGAATTTCCACGTAGGATAATACTACTAGGAGAGGCAACGATATAGTACTACTAGAGTAATAATAAAAACAAAAAATGAGATGAGCATTGGAAGCTCCGAAAAAAAAAGGAAAATGTTGCCGGGCCATTCTTGCTGCTGCAGCAGCAGCTGGTGGCTTGCCGGCGGGCCATGGCAGAGCTAGGCAAAGACGAAACTACCCACGTCGTTACGGTGCAGAGCGAAGTGGGTGGGCTACACGGTGCGGCAAGGGGTAGTTTCGTCTCCTGCATCGCCAGATGAGCAGCAGTTCCGCTAACGACGGCAGAAAAGGCGCGCGTCGGCCGGGCACTTCCAGGGGCCCACGGCCCGCCCCGACAACAGCTAGCGCGAGCCTCCTGCCCCGTACCACCGGGCCCGCACCCGCCAGCTGCCGTGCTGCGTGTGCTTGCTGCATTGCGTTACGGACGGAGTAGCAGTACTACTACTTCCCCTCCGATAAACAAAGATTTTCTTGCAGGACTGGCACTACAGAGATTTTGAATGCCACTTTATTTTTTTTTTAACAATTTATTTGGCTAGTTTCTCGTAGCTAACATAGTAAATACTTACTTACTATATGTGGTTTTTGAAATACTAGTAACATTTGAATTTTGATAGACTCCTTGTCCCGCTACAACAAGTGAGTTGTTGCAGCAACTAAAAAAATGTCCGGTCAGTTTCCTTATTTGTAAATATTCGTTTAATTATAATTTCTACTCCTATACTCCTTTAAAAAAAGTTAATTAAGCCGGACGCAAAGGGCAGGGAGGAGTATCCAAGTGCAAGGCAAGGAAGAGGCACAGCGCACGGAGGTCCTCCACGTGGCGACCCACCTGGCTCCCACGAGCCGTCGCCAGTAGCCAGTCGCCTCGGCATGTGCCTCGCGGGACCCGCCACCCCCTTGGCCACCTCTTAAATCCGCGCGCCCAGCCCGTCCACTCCCACCCGCCCACGCATTCCAATTCCAGATTAACAACAGCTCAGACACAGCAAGGGAAGGGGAGGAGCGGGAGCCAACAACAACAACAACAAGGCGGCGGCGGCGACGGCGAGCAGAGCCACGCCAAACCGCAGGGGAAGCATCCAAGCCCGCGGGCGATCCCGCCGAAGCGTCTTCCTCCTCCCTCCACCTTGTTCCCGCCGCCGCGCCCGCTTTATATACAGCCACCGCGCGTGCCCGGCCTCGCTGCCTGCCTCCTGTCTGCACGCACGCACCCACGCGTCAAGGCGGAGCTCGCGAGACACAGGCCGGCTGCCGGCGATGGAGTGGCTGGATGAGTACGAGAAGCTGGTGATCCGGATGAACACGCCTCGCGTCGTCATCGACAATGCCGTCTGCCCCACCGCCACGCTGGTGCAGGTGGACAGCGTCAGGAAGAGAGGGTTGCTACTAGAAGCCGTGCAGGTGCTCGCCGACCTCGACCTCTCCATCAACAAGGCATACATCTCCTCCGACGGCCGTTGGTTCATGGACGTCTTCCACGTCACCGACCGTCTCGGCCGTAAACTCACCGACGACAGCGTCATCACCTACATCCAACAGGTACTGCCACCTTCCGCCACCATCGCCGTCGTCCGGAAATAAATGAGCGACCTTTCGTTCGCTGACGCCGTCCGTCCGTCCCTTCGATCTGCAGTCTCTGGGGACATGGAACGAGCCATCGCGTCCAGCGGCGGCACTCGTCGAGGGACTAACGGCGCTAGAGCTGACGGGTCCGGACCGAACAGGTCTCCTCTCCGAAGTCTTCGCCGTACTCGCCGACATGCAGTGCAGCGTGGTGGACGCGCGCGCGTGGACGCACCGCGGCCGTCTCGCCTGCGTCGTCTTCCTCCGCGGCGAAGAGCTGTCCCTTGGCACCGCCAACGACGACCGTGTGACGCGGATGCTGGCTCGTCTAAGCCACCTCGTCCGCGGCGACGGCGAGGCACCCCCTGGCGCCGTGACCGCTGTGCCAGCCGAAGACGTCGCCTACGCCGACCGTCGCCTTCACCAGCTCATGTCCGCGGACCTCGACCTCCTCGCGCCGCCGTCGGCGGACCTGGCACCGGCGCCACCGGGTGTCGTTTCCGTGCAGAGCTGGGCTGAGCGTGGGTACTCCGTCGTCACCGTGATGTGTCGTGACCGGCCTAAGCTGTTGTTCGACGTGGTATGTACGCTTCATGACATGGACTACGTCGTTTTCCATGGTACCGTCGATACCGCCGGCGACAGGGCTCGTCAGGAGTTTTATATCCGACGTGCTGATGGGAGTCCCATTCGGTCTGAGGTCGAGAGGGAACGGCTCAACCTGTGCCTCCAAGCCGCCATTGAACGGAGATCGCTCGAGGTACGTAATTTGGATTACAGTTACTGGATAATAATAATGTTTCGATTCTGAATGTCGGAATATATGAAATTCAAATTCTTTTTTTTTGTTTTGTTTTGTAACCGAAATTAAAAAGCATTCAAAATTAAAAGCATTGAAAATCTCTCCGTTTTCAGGGCGTGAGACTGGATCTGTGCACGCCGGACCGTCCGGGTCTACTGTCGGAGGTGACGCGGACGTTCCGTGAGAACGGGCTCCTCGTCGCGCAAGCGGAGGTGTCGACGAAGGGTGACGTGGCGTCGAACGTGTTCTACGTGACCGACGCGGCGGGGAAGGCGGCGGACCAGAGCGCCATTGACGCCGTCAGGGAAAGGGTCGGCGCCGACCGTCTCGTTGTGATCGAGCCGCCGCCTCGGCCAACGCTGGTGGTTCCCAAGGACGGGGCGCCGGGGGACCGTGACCATGGTGTTGGCGCCGGCCTTGGGCTGGTTTACCTTGGTAACCTTGTTAAGAGGAACCTGTATAACCTTGGCCTCATCAAGTCATGCTCGTGAAGAGATGGAAGCTCGGATTCAACTCCAGTGCGCCATGGAGGAAGCACGCCATTGGTGTACAGTTTACTGTACATACAAATTGGCACCGACGCGCCATGAACGAACAGTGAAAGCTCATCAAGCAGGGTGAAGTTCGGGTCAGGATGGCATGATGTTGGAGATAGTCAGGATTGGGGATTGTCGTCGGTCATCAGTGTAGATCCAGGGAAGCGGCGGCACCGACGCCATGGATGGAGATGGACGGTGGAGCAGGATGATTAGTAGTAGGGATTTGTGTAGCCATGTACGTACATAGACAAATTCGTTGCTGTCAGTACGAGTAGCAGTAGTAGTAGCGTGTAGTGACTAGTGAGTGCATTCATCGTGCGTGCTTTGCCCTGCACAGGGACAGGGGAGGTAGTAGTAGCAGCAGTAGGAAGGAGAGGATGATTCGTTATCTGTGTAATTTCTTTGTACCGTACCGGCACCGCCGTTCTATCGCTCTGGCAAAAAAACATCATTCGTTCGTTAACCTCTGCGCTTTCTCAGTCTTTCTTGTCTGTCCTTGTGTTTCTGGCTAACTGTTGGAGACTGATGCTTTTCCTGCTCAAATCTGTTCTGTTAACGGGTGCATCCATCATGCATGCCCACCCAAATGTACTAGATGGCTAATCTTTTTTTTTCATGTTTTAGGATCTGATGATGAGGAAAATGTGTGAGGGGTGCTTTGTGTGTACTGTACTCGTATGTGGATTGATTTTGCTGTGTCCTAGGACAGTCCAGATGTGGCTAATCTTCTTGCTTTTATCTCAGATGTGGCTAATCTTGCTTTATCACCATGTTAGGATCTGCAAAGAGACGGGGAGGGGCGGTGGGTTTGGTTGATTAGGTGTACTGTAGTAACTTGCAAGGGAAACAAGATGTGATTGGGTTTGGACCAGGTGGGGGGAGAGTTGAGTGATTTGCAATCTGAGCAAAAGGCCTGTGTGTAGGGTGGTGTAGAGAGGGGACAGCAGCCGGCAGCTAGGCGTCCTTTGTCTCGTTTCCTCTTGTGGAATGTCTGAGGCTGTAATAAAGCTGTCCTTCTGCTACTAATTATAGAAAATTGTGGGACACTCTACTCACTGTTCACAGTCCCAAGTTCAAAGGAAACAGCTGCTGCGGAGAGCCTTGAGACTGAAGTTTAGCAGAAGACAGCACTACGATGTTTACGACGTTGAATTTCAACAGAAATCGTGTGCTGAATTTCATAGGAAAATTTCTCAATCAAAAGAAAAAAGCATAAGATTCAGAAAAAAAATTCTTGTTCCAAAGGGGTCCTAATTGGGGAGATAAGAGAGAAAAAAAAAACAGTGGTGGGAAATCAGAAGGTTCAAATTTTCCAAGAGATGAACCAGATTCGGCCAGCTACGCTTTGTCCAAAAGAAACAGTGGTGGAAGGCCTGCAGGCAACAAGGCAGCCTAGCACGCGCAACTGAATTTGGTTGCTGCTGATCGACTTCTGTCGTCTAGGAGTACCTTTCATCAGGTCCGATAACAGCAACGAGAGAGAGATTTGTTGGACACGGGAATTGGTAAAGCACGCTGCAGCAGGTCGCTTTAGCTCTGCCCTCCTCTAGCTGAAGATTCCGTCAGTCAAATGCTGATTCGGCAAAAAGCAGGGATTTGGCCCTTTCCCATGAGAAGATGAGGTAGTACTCTCGGACTATTTGTTTGACAGGATTATACATTGTTCTGGTAGAATTATGCCGGTTGATTTATTGTGAGAGAAAAATACTTTTCTAATTGGATTTAAACCGGTTGAAAAATCAAGCGAACAGGCTGAGCCGGAGGTCGCTTGCTTCGAATGAATGACAGGATGAGTATACAAATACTACTACCCTGCAGGCGGTTTTGATTCGTCCGGAACCAGCATCCGGTTCCAACAGGCAGGTAGTAGTCGTAAAGAACGGGGAGCTGTTGCTGCGTGCTTCAGCTGTCGTGTTTGTCCTGTCCGATTCGGGATGGATGCGGGGTGATCACGACAAACGAATGCCGTTCTGGGATGAACTAAACAAACACCCACTGACCACACCCTTCTTTTTATTGATTTGGATCTTTTGCTGCTGTGTGTACGTGGCCTGAAGAAAGAATTCTGACTTGTGAGTGAGATGGGGGTGTGAGTAGGTGGCGACAAGCGGGACCGGACAGCCATCCGCGGCCACCGCAAGATCCACCCGCCGCGGCATGCGTGTTGACCGGACCAGTGCCAGCTCCAGCTTGGACCAACGGCTTGCGGCATGTGCATCTCTCTGCTCTGCAGAGTGCAGAGTGCAGACTGCTTCAGCGCGCGTGACATTTGTTGTAAAGGAAAAAACAGTCAGGCCATCAGACGACGACGTGACGGGTGGATCGTCGGACGCTACGAGGAGGAGTCAGAACGGCGTCACGTGCGCCGCCGTGGATCGGGTGGAGGTCGGGTGGCCGGCCGGCCGTGGTTCGGTTCCGTGACTCTTCAATCGTTTCGTGCTGCGAACGAACATCGTCGGCGTTGTCAGGCATTCTTATCAGACGGGGGAGGGGAACCCCAAAACAGAACGGAGAGGACGGACGGACGGACATTCTTCCCCGGTGTCGGTGTGTTCAGTTTCCTGCCGGCCGGCCGATCGATCGTCGCACGACGACCATCGTCGGAATCGTCGTCCCTGCTGGCCCCTTTGCTCAACAGGATACATGTGATGGGTTTATATGTTTGGAACTTGAAACAATGGCTGGAATCCGTTTGCGGCTCCATGAAACCGTGGCTGGACGCCTGGAATCAGCTTGCATGCATGACATGGGGGAGAGGAGTCCCATTGCGTCCAGCTCCCGATGCAGCAACGTGCTTTGACAGGCACGCTGCCACTAGCCTCTCGTCAGAACGCAGAGAAGCCTCCAAGAACGAACAGAAGCTGACACGGGCTCTCCGGAGGCCGGGTACTAGAAGACTACTGCTACTCTATTATTAGTACAGTACCTAGAAACTCTATTATTATTACTTGTATTTTTATGCCAGTTTAATTTTGTGAAAAATGACTCCTAGACCAAAGAGTCAGACGAGAGTGGATATACGAGGGACAAAACGATACCAACACATGAGGTATCCCATCCCCCAAAATACAAGGTATGCATGTATTTTGAAATTTAAATAAATATTGCCATTTTTATCAATAATTAGTCTAAGCAAGCATATCATAATAAGTTCATAATGTACTCGTAAGTGGCTATGCTAGATTTTTATTGAGAAATGTTCTGTAATGATCAAACTTTTATTGCCATACCAACGTATTATAAGAGAAAGAGCATATAAAACTCTCCATTAGCTCCGTTAGCTCTCAAAAACCGGACATCTTGAAATCTAGTAGTCTAGTACTACTAGTAATTTAGTAAATAAACACCACAACAGACCATATAAAACTCAAATGGTTCCAAATTAGTCCTAGTATAAGATAGAGCACAATTTTTTTAATATAGATTTAATTTCAATTTTCCTGACCTAAAACAAGTCATATGAGTTTATGGTAATAAATTATATTTGGGATTTTATTTGCATAACTTTTGTAGATGAAATTTTTGGATAATTTTTTAACACTTGTTTCTATATATTGTTTTTTGTATAAAGCCTATAACTATCAACATACTCCTTTCCTAGAATATAATGGATTGGACTTTTGAGTTTGTCCAAAGTGAGCTTATTATATAAGTTTGGCCATATTTATTAAAAGTATTAACATATATGACCTCAAATAGATAAAACATAAAAATTAAGTTTCATAATAAGATATACTCCCTCCGTTCCAAATTATAGTCCATTTGACCTTTTTAACTCCAAGTTTGACCACTCGTCATATTCAAAATTTTGTTCAAAATATCACTTCTTTTATTATAGCTTGCTTATTTAATAAATGATCTACAAGAATAAGTTATTTTTAACTATGTTTGCACACATTTTTTTAATAAGTCTGTCAAACTTAGGGTCAAAAAAGTCAAACGAATTATAATTTGAAAACAGAGGGAGTATAATAAAATTGTAACATAAATGGGTCTGCTTGTTGCAGCAACAAATAACTTACAAATAACTTTGATTTACTGTTGCAAATATTTAACAGCTGCAGCTGCAGCCACATCCACATGATGCTCAAGCGAGTGGATGTCTAATGTCAGTCTCAATGGAGAGTTTCATGATGTTGTTTTCAAGACTGCCATGTCATGACCTAGTCTCAGTGTAGAGTTTCATTCTATAGTTTTATAGACATTTAATTCCATGCAACATATTTAATGCCTCATATAGAGTTTCATTCTATGACTCATATAGAGTTGATATTCGTGCCAAGAGAGTGTCATCCTCATAACACTCATTTCTTCTCTCTTCTTAAATACACTGTCATGTCATAAAAATGTCTATGTGGCAACATATTTAATGCGAATGGAACTCAAATGATAACTCATTTAGACTGGCCTAAGATTATCGGTTATTTTTGAAAGCTTCGTCAAATTTAAGTTTGTTTGACTTAGGGAAAGTCAAAATATGTCATGTTTCTTTCGAATGAAAATAGTAGTTCGATCTATTTTATCTTTGTGATTAAGATGACATCACGTCAGCTAAAACCGCAATAAACGTATAAGCATCGAATTTCAAAAGTTCTCTATAAAACAGTTTTTTTATATATATTAGATTAGAGGAAGCGAATGGGACTTAGGGTGAAACGTTGGACATGAAATGGACTTTTCCCCCTTTATTTCCCGAGAAGCCTACGTCAACGGATGGAGCGGGCCGCCACGGCCCGGCCCACGTGCCATGGGCTGGGCGCGCTAAGGAGTGAAGGACCAGAGCCGGAGGGAAGCGACGGCGAAGCACCGGCGACGATGCGGCGGTCGGCGGCATAAGCGACGCACTCACGCGCGCCGCCCGTCTCCCCCTGAGCATGGATCACCTCCCCGCTTCGACTCCGTTGACAACGCAGCGAATACAGTATCAGATACCATTCCGGAAGGGGGACCCAGACGCAGCCGCACCTGCACACGACTCCACCGCAGGGAGGCGCCATCTGAGCCCGGCCCTCCCCGGCGGGCGGCGCTACCCCCATCTTCCCCATAGGCACATCACATATTGCCTTCCCCCGTGGAATCCACCCACCCAAACCCACCCACGCGCCGACGCGCGCACCGCAGGAATTCCGGACCCGATTCCACTGCTTTCCGATTCCACAGACTCCACTGCACCTGTTTGTGTGTGTGTGTGGACGATGCACGGCGAGAGCGAGAGCGAGAGTCCCCTCCTCGTCGACCGCAGCGCCGACGCCATGGAAAGCGGCGGCGAGCACCACCACCACCACCACCCGCTTAGCGTATTCCTCCGGGACGCGAGGTGAGCCGCCCGCACATCCATGATCCTTGATCATCCATGACCTTGCTACTGCTAGGGCGCCTGCTATAGCTTGCTGTTTAATTTCCGACTGTTTTTTTCATCCCCGCGCTCGTCTTCAGGCTCGCCTTCAGATGGGACGAGCTCGGGCAGGAGATCATGAAGATCGCGGTGCCCGGAGCTCTCGCGCTCTTGGCTGACCCTGTCGCTTCCCTAGTCGACACCGCCTTCATTGGCCACATAGGTTTGCTCTTGCTCTCTTTGCCTTCTCTTCGTTTGTCTCGGGCGCCCCGTCCTAAACCTGCTCCACTCCATCCACTTAACTCCCGAAAAACAAAATACTAGTACTACAAAAAAAAATATTAAAAACTAAATAATACTGTTAAGATTGGAGAGTTGGCGACAAGTACCATGCTTTGCACCTGTTTGTACAATGTGAAATTTATTTTATTCATTACTAAAAAAAGGATGAAGGGCCTTAGTTGTCTGCACCTCCACCGACCGACATGCCCTCCTTCCATTCCATTTCACGTTGTCACATGAAGACTTAAACAAAGAGTCCTGGCTTGTTATTTTTAAAAAAAGTCCTGGCGTCTTTCACAAATAATATGGCCACGCCTTGAATCAGAGGAAAAGCATATGTACAGTCAGTGTGCATTTCTGCAAAAGATATGACGAAGCTGGGAGCATGGGTGTCTGCAACTCGAGAACTGTGGTGATACAATACAATACAGAAATTAGAGGGGACTGGGGACATTAGTAATCCAACAGGTCTAGGTTGATTACTTTCTTGCTTAATCTTCTGCTTCACTCAAACAATAAGAACCAACCTAGGATACTATAATGACCTTTAACCTCAACTCACCTTAGTTTAATTGTTGGGCTATTGACTCTGCTCTACCTTAACTGGACCCCCTCGGTTTCTTAATATAGTCAGCAATCTCTTCTAACTGCCTTGAACTACCACTGAGCCTCGTCATTTAGTGCTAAATGAAGTCCCAAAACTAGTGTGATTCTCTTGAGATGTTTTGACAAGAAGTTTGGCTACTCTGTTATACAGGTATTTTGATTGCTCTGATATTTTCCATTTGTGACAACCAGGTCCAGTTGAACTTGGGGCTGTAGGTGTATCAATTGCCGTGTTTAATCAAGTCTCAAGAATTGCAGTGTTCCCCCTTGTAAGCGTCACAACATCATTTGTTTCTGAGGAGGATGCTATGTCCAATGGCAGAGACAATGACAAAATGCATCAAGAAAATGGATGCAATGTTTCTGTTAGTGAAATGGAGGAACTGATTTCTCCTGAAGGTGATCTTCTTTTGAAAAGCACGGATAGATGGTCACTCCATGTTTTCCTTGACACCTCAAAATTTGCGTGCAGGTGCTAGTGCCACTACCAGCATATCATCTTTTGAAACTGATTCATGTGAAGTCAGTGTTGAGCAAAAGAGGAAAAATATTCCATCAGTCTCTACAGCACTATTAGTTGGTGGGGTGCTTGGCCTACTTGAAACCCTACTGCTTGTTCTCTCTGCAAAATCTATCTTAGGCTACATGGGTGTAACACAGGTAATAATTTCTTCATTCCTTTTTGTCTATTAATGTTCTTTAGTCTGTGTCAGCAAAAAAAAAGAGTGATAGCATAATGATTTTCCCTATAATTCTGAAATTATAGCAACACCTACAAGTTTACTTTTAACGGAGGACACTGTTATCGTTTATTGTACTTAACTAACTAAACAAATTTACTATCTAAATAAATGTTCTTTTAGGTTGATAAAACGCCCAATGCAGAAAACTTTAGAGAATATACTTGTTCTTGTAGTTCTGTTTTGTAGTAAGAAACTGTTGCAATATAGTAGGCACATATCAGCAGTATAGTTGTTGAAAGCTGTGAAGATTTTGAAAATTCTATGAAGAATTTGTTAGGATTAGGAATTTACCTTTTGTTGCTTTTCCCTATAAGTGGTTGCCTTTTCCATTGAAGGACTATTTTCCAACAGGATTCTGCTATGTTGAAGCCCGCATTGCAGTACTTAGTTCTCAGATCTCTTGGTGCTCCTGCTGTCCTATTATCTCTGGCAACTCAAGGAGTTTTTCGTGGATTTAAGGATACAAAAACGCCTCTATATGCAACTGGTATAATAATGTTTCATTTCTTGATAGTAAACCATATATACTTGGCAAATTGAATTCTAAAAGAAATCTTCCAATTTACTCCCATCATGACTGAGATTTGATTTGCCACATTTCATTCCGGATCATTTCCCCATTAATGCTAGTTTTGAAAGTGGTCCGCCATCACAAAAACCGTACCATTCAGTTTTTATTGAATGGCATTGACATATGGGCTGAGGTGAACTTATCTCTCTCTTTCCCAAGTCCCGACCCACATAAAACCACCTTCACTACAAAAAAAGGTGCTGAAGAAATGTCAGGGACGTCTACTGTGGGAAAGCAGTGTGCAGACATCATTCCATGCAGTGATGCAGATATGGGATGGCTTAGTGATGGTGTGTTATGTGTAACACATGCACGCAAGAAAATTTCTTTAGACTTTAGAGCCTAGTCCTTGTGTAGAGAGGAAGGGAATACAAAGAGAAACAGATTGAAGAAAAAGATGCAGAGAGAAGGGTGTTTTGTTTGACTTAGTTATTTTTGTAAGCTGGGGTGACATAGCAGCTCATATGTGCAATTCCACCTACAAATAAGTTGATGCCATAAAACTACTAAGCAAACTGGTTTCGGATGTTAAGTTATCCGGTATGTGAACATCTGGATTACACTGAGCTATGCCTATACTTGAGAGGAGTAAACTAAACCTTTTCTATTTCTCAAATAACAGTAGGTTACGATGCTCTTAGCATTGCTCTCAATATTTTTTAGTACATTATTTTCAATCCATATTTCGAACACGTGCAATTTGGAATGAAGGGTCCAATATTTTTTTTTGAAAATATGTAGGGTCCAACATTGACTGCAATGTATTCACAATAACATTTGATAGTTGACCATATTTTAGTCATTTACATGATTTGTTATACAATGCTAATGGTTCGTGGCATGTTTCTTGGAAGGATTTATGTTTTTGCTTATGTGTCTAATGTTTTTATGACAACCAGTGGTTGGAGATGTGATCAACATAGTTTTGGATCCAATATTTATATTTGTGTTCCAATATGGTGTTAGTGGTGCCGCCATTGCTCATGTTATATCACAGTACGTACATACCTTTTGCTTTTTCTCTGTTGAGACAAAAGGCACATACATACAGAAGTTTATGATTCTTGTGCTTTATCTTTTGTGATAGTGTATGGTGGAACATTCTGCAGATATTTCATTGCATCCATACTCTTATGGAGACTAAGCCTGCATGTTGATTTGTTGCCACCTAGCTTTAAACATCTGCAATTTGGCCGATTTCTTAAAAATGGTAAGTTATTTCTAGTACACTTGACTCCAACTAAGATATGATACTCTTCTGCACTTGTACTTTGTACTGAAAATTTGCTCATCGGATGATTATTACAAGTGAACCATTTACCTGCTAATATTGTCTTACTTGTTAATATTGTCATTACAAATCTTTTTCCCTCTTATTTACATCTAAGCTACGAATCTATGTGAAAGATAATATAATTGGTGGAATATATTGGATATATTGCATTGAGCCTCATGAGCTCATTATATAGGGTACATACGACTAACACCTCTTGTGGCTAGACAATATGGTACTATTCCTATTACTTTAACATCCCCCCGCAGTCACAACGGGAGCGCTACAGACTGTGAGACTGGAGAAGAAGCTGACAAGCTAACATCTCCCCGCAATCATAACAGTCGATGCGTCACGTATGTTGTGGCTGGAGAAGAAGCCAATGAGTCCTCGTGCAAGATGATAGCCCCTTAGTGTCGAAGTAGCCGAGGTTGAGGTGGACGTGGTCGAAGTCGTGGAGGAGGTGCGGATCCGAGGCGTCAATGGAGGCACACGAGTGCACAAAATCAGCAGCTTCTTGCTGGCATGTTCAGCAGGACGATGAGCCGACTAGATGGCGAAGGTAGATGGTGCAGCTTGGACGTGTCAACAAACGCACATACATCTTCCTTCAGCAACACCAGTGGTGGTGCCCGCGAGCTTGCGGCAGTCGGCGCAGACTTGGATCGAGAGCCAGCGTGACGAGGATCGACAGAACAGGTGGCGCTACCGCCTGAAAAGGGCGGCGACACCAGCGGCGATAGCGTGACCACGAGCGTCGGCACTGCAGCCTGGGAGGGCGCAGCGACAACCTCATCCTCAGGAGTGTTGACGACGATGCAGCAACGAACAACAGGGCGACGCAATCCGATCTCTGATCGGGAAAAGAAAAATCCATGCGACGAAGATCGGGAAGGTGTCGACGACGACAGCCTGACGACGAGGCGGCTGTGGCCCGACGACGTGGGAAGATCCCAATCTGCTGCGTGACGACGACGATGATGGCAGCCGGATCAATAGGATCGGGCACCTAAACAAGGGCGCTGCCCCCAGCGGAGATCGATCCCTCCCCGGGGGCGCGCGGCGGCGGCTAGGGTTAGGATATAAACCTAGGCGAAAGATATCATGAAAGATAATATAATTGGTGGAATATATTGGATATATTGCATTGAGCCTCATGGACTCATTATATAGGGTACATACGACTAACACCTCTTATGGCTAGACAATATGGTACTATTCCTATTACTCTAACACTATGATATCTCCTTCCACAATATTTCTCTATCATTTAGTTTCTATTGAAGAAGGAATTCTCAGTAGTCTCAGCTGTTTAAATCACATATTGATATTAATATTATATTAAGATATTCTGTTTTCACACTTCAGGTTTTCTGTTACTTGCACGAGTTATTGCCGCAACATGTTGTGTGACACTATCTGCATCAATGGCCGCACGACTAGGTTCAACTCAAATGGCTGCATTCCAGATCTGCTTGCAAACCTGGTTGGCTTGCTCGCTTCTTGCTGATGGATTGGCTTTTGCTGGACAGGTAAGGGAACTCTTTGTTTCCCTTGGTCGTTAGCAATCTTTATTGGAAATTGTATGATATTTAAGCTCCAGTTAATATGATTGTCAATGGGTTTTTCGGGTGCATCTTATCTTTTGGTCTATTTCTATAATTCCAAATGACCTTTCAACAGGCTATACTTGCAAGTGCATTTGCTCGTAAGGAGTATCCAAAGGCTACTGCCACAGCTTCTCGTATCTTGCAGGTATGTTATATATATCTTGATTTTCTATTTGACACATTTTCCATGGCCTTAGAGAAGCATTTCTTATTCTGCAGCTGGCTTTGGTCTTGGGACTTCTCCTAAGCATACTTCTTGGTATTGGTCTGCGCATAGGATCTAGATTATTCACCAATGATGAGGGTGTACTGCATCATATCTACATAGGAATACCGGTATGGTTTCTATGCTAAATGCTAAGAGCGGCAAGTCTCAGCCTTCATATCCTATCGTTAGCCTCACACTATTTATTTTATTCTTTCATGTTATTGTGTTAGTGTAGTTTATACCATGAAACGAATACTACATTACTTCATGTTTTCATTTATACACGAAGCCGGAGGCTATTTCAAAAGGCTCATGAATACATGCTGTTCTGCGTGTTTGTTGTCATTTATTTATTCCACCTTTGCCACTAATGAACTACTACTGCATGCTTCCTGAGAAAAATTAAGGGAGAAAATCTGCATGCAAGCCTTTCAGAGAGCAAAGGACTAAATTAACCATTCCTTAGTTTCTGCTTCCTTATCCAAAATGACATGTAAAATCAACTGGAGGTAGTATCTCTTAAAATACTTATCTAAACTAATTATTTTTTCCTTGTTCAGTTTGTCTGCCTTACTCAACCAATCAATGCTTTGGCTTTTGTTTTCGATGGTATCAATTACGGAGCATCCGATTTTGGATATGCTGCATATTCAATGGCAAGTTGACAAACTTCTGTTCTTCTAGTTGTCCCGTATTCTTTTAAACATTTTTTCTTATGAATTTTACTGAATCCTGTATCACCAGGTCCTTGTTGCTATCGTCAGTATCATTTGCATCCTCACTCTTGAAAGTTATAGTGGTTTTATTGGAATCTGGATAGCTTTGGTGATCTACATGAGCCTACGGATGTTTGCTGGATTTTGGAGGTAAAATTATTCAACAGTTCCAACATTTTATTTGGTCAGGAATGCTTCAAATCTTATGCAGTTTAACATAAAATCTGAAACCCGTCATGCCTATTCTTAAGTCAGCCAAAATACAACTTTGTCGCATTTAAAGTGAAACCCTCACTGAGGCTTGAGCTAGACTTATTCCAAACACATCTCAAGTTAAGAAACTGACTGTTCTATAACCTAGTCAAAGTTAGAAAGTGGGAATCAGTGGCCTTTTTCCAGTTGATCCCTGAGGTCGTGATTTTCTAGCTGATTGCTCCAAGGGTGGAGTCAGCCTATTTATGGCCTCCAGTGAAGTTCGGAGGAGTGGGTAAACATAAGGGCATAAAGCCTATTTGGTCAAGCTGGTCACTGCCCAGTGCTGTGTGTGGGGGCGTGGTCATTGAGTCATTGACCAATGTATGGTGTATGGAGAGTATGGGTTACATTCTGGACATGCAAAACACGACTCGCGATCTTCGTGAGAGAACCACATCCTGATGGCACATGTGTGATCTTTGTTTTGTTTTTCCTTCCCCCACACACTGTGCTCGAGCCAGCTCAGTGTTACACCAGCTATACTGTGGCTTTTGTTGTACGTATATACTACAATGGCTTACCGCTCTTTGTTCTGTTCTTCCAGGATAGGGACGGCACGAGGGCCATGGGCTTATCTTCGCGGCTGAACATAACTGCAAAACTAATAATCTGACTTAGGGGGTGTTTGGTTATAACCCCTTAAACTTTAGTAGCTAAACTTAGGTGATTTTAGGCCCTAAACTACCAAACATCCCCTAAAGTGTCCCCTAAACTTTAGGGACCATTAAACTTTAGGGGGTAAACCAAACACCCCCTTAACCAACACGACGAGCACACGATTTATTGGGCGCGAAAGTGGCAGTCTTGTGATATGTACATATGCCATACGGAATTACGGGCTCAATTCGTCAAACTTCATTCTAAGAGCTTGGCGGATTTGTAGGCATTCACACCGCTAAACAATCTGTTGTACTGGCCTAGTGTAGTTGGAATTTGTGACAGATGGAAAATTATGTTGGTTGGCTACTATGCATAGCAGAGTTGTTAACTTGTAATACATACCCCCAACCCCAACAGGGAGCTTCTCAAAAGTTTAGCACAGTTGTTGTATACTAAGGCGTGTGAACTATGATGACATGCCAATTATGCAATTAGTAGTCCAGATTTAAGGACAAACTATGCTACGACATGCTGTAGCTATTTTCTATTTTGTATTCCTACGAGTAGATACTACTGGTGCGGGTAAGAAAATACCTTCCAGTCATATATATGGAACTAAAATGGTGAGGACAGTTGCGGGTATGTATTCGGGGCTCTTACCTCGTCCTCCCTAAAAAATGTCAACTCTTGAGTCCCCTCCTTTACCGCAGCGCCGACGCCATGGAAAGCGGCGGCGAGCAGCAGCAGCACCACCACCACCCGCTTAGCGTATTCCTCCGGGACGCGAGGTGAGCCGCCCGCACATCCATGATCCTTGATCATCCATGACCTTGCTACTGCTAGGGCGCCTGCTATAGCTTGCTGTTTAATTTCCGACTGTTTTTTTCATCCCCGCGCTCGTCTTCAGGCTCGCCTTCAGATGGGACGAGCTCGGGCAGGAGATCATGAAGATCGCGGTGCCCGGCGCGCTCGTGCTCTTGGCTGACCCTGTCGCTTCCCGTGTCGACACCGCCTTCATTGGCCACATAGGTTTGCTCTTGCTCTCTTTGCCTTCTCTTCGTTTGTCTCGGGCGCCCCCGTCCTAAACCTGCTCCACTCCATCCACTTAACTCCCGAAAAACAAAATACTAGTAGTACAAAAAATAATATATTAAAAACTAAATAATACTGTTAAGATTGGAGAGTTGGCGACAAGTACCATGCTCTGCACCTGCTTGTACAATGTGAAATTTATTTTATTCATTACTAAAAAAAGGACGAAGGGCCTTAGTTGTCTGCACCTCCACCGACAGGCATGCCCTCCTTCCGTTTCATTTCACGTCTTCACAAGAAGATCCGTTTCATTTCACGTCTTCACAAGAAGACTTCAACAAAGAGCAAATTATCCCTACGGGGTCAACTATAAAAATTTAACTTACAAAAATCGAAAACAACTCTTTCCATATGATTTTATAATTTAGAGAACACTAATAGGTGTATACTTTTAGAATTTAGAGGACATTGATAGGTGTATAATATAAGAATATTGTTATTTTTACTCTCATAATTTAATAAAAATATGAAAAAATAGAGTGAAATGCATTGTGGGTCCTTAAACTTTTCCCCACTTGTCACCTAGGTCCAGGTACTTTTTTTCGCTCATCTAGGTCCATGAACTTTTTCCCACGTCTCACCTATGTCCAGGTACTTTTTTTCCGCTACCCTAGGTCCATAAATTTTTTCCCACTTCTCACTTAGGTCTAAATCAGCCCACATTCGACTCGGGTGCCTACGTGGCCAATGATGTGGTGCCACATGTTTTCTTTTAATTTTATAAACGAATAAAATTTTTCAAAAAATTGTATCAAAACACAGAAAAATCGTAAAAAGTAAAATCCAGTTTTGTTAGTAGGTGCCACATGGGAGCTGAAATTTTTACCATAGCTCAAGCATACAATAAATAACATATCATAAATTTTTTTACCATAACTGGAGCATAGGAGCTACAGTTATGAATTAAAAATAGAAACACATATACCTACGCTATAACAAAAACTTTCAACTAAAGTATGTCATATTATATATCTATTACATAGATCTATTCATGTGAAGTCTAACAAAACTGGATTTTACATTTCATGATTTTTCTGTGATTTTATACAATTTTTCAAAATTTCTATCAGTTTATGAAATTAAAAAAAACATGTTGCGCCACATCATTGGTCACGTAGGCACCAGAGTCCAATGTGAACTGATTTGGACCTAAGTGAGAAGTGGGGAAAAGTTTATGGACCCAGAGTATCGAAAAAAGTACCTGACCTTGGTGAGACGTGGAGAAAAGTTTATGGACCTGGATGGGCGGAAAAAAAGTACCTAGACCTGAGTGAGAAGTGAGAAAAAATTTAAGGACCCACAGTACATTTCACTCAAAAAAATACTAATAATTTTTGTTAGTGTCAAATGTTAGGAGGGGGCCATGGCCCCTACCAGCCCCCCTTGGCTCCGCCACTGACAAAGTGTCAAATGTGATGCAGATATGGGATCATTTGGTGATGGTGTGTTGTATGCAACACATGCACGCAAGAAAATCTCTTTAGACTTTACAGAGTGGAGCACCTCAAGACATGGATAGATCCTTCCTCGTCCGTCTACATCGAATCAGCGGGCTCAGGCTGCTCCCGCCGACCGGCGAAACGCCCCCGGTGCCGCCACGCAAGCCCTCGCACCGCCGGCGGCGACCAGCCGCCGGTCAGCGCGACGGAGTTCCGGGCGGGTCTCGCCTCGATACGACACGATATTGGCGCCCTCACACACGTCGTAGAAACTCTTAGAAACGACGTTAACGCCCTTGGCCTCGCCCTCGCCCCCGCTCCCGCACTCGCCCTTCCCCCTCCCTTTCCAAACCTAGATTTCTTGCTTTTCCCCGCCCCCGCCCCCTCCCTTCCGGGTTGGTCTTTCCCCAATCTCGACTCTGGTATCCAGCCTGACGTCAGAATATATAGCAATTAGTCTGTGTAAATGGAGTAAAGTCTGTGTAAGAATAAAAAGACAGGGGGGCTGGGAATTAAAGATTTGAGGAAACTAGATGGTTCAATGTGAATTTATATTATTCATTACTAAAGTCTGTGTCCTCTTGTCCATTGGATTAAAGTCTGTGTAAGATTGGAGAGTTTGCGACAAGTACCATGCTCTGCACCTGCTTGTTCAATGTCATTTTTATTTTATCCATTACTAAAAAAAAGTGAATTTATTCGATGAAGGGCCTTAGTTGTCTCCACCGCAACCGACTGGCATGCCCTCCTTCCATTTCATTTCACGTTGTTACAAGAAGACTTCAACAAAGAACAGTGATGGAGCTAGGAATTATCCATAGGGGGGTCAACTATAAAAATTTACGTGCAGGTGCTAGTGCCACTACCAGCATATCATCTTTTGAAACTGATTTGTTTGAAGTCAGTGTTAATCAAAAGAGGGAAAATATTCCTTCAGTCTCTACAACATTGTTACTTGGTGGACCGTCGTCGACGCCATCGCGCTATCGGTGGGCTCAGACGTTCTGGCATCGCACCGACGTCGATGCCATCGCGCTACCGACCAGACGTGGAGGATAGCGGGCTTTAGCGCTCCCGTGTGGCGCCGACGCCAGGTCGACCGGATGTGGGAGAGGACGGGGGCTCTGGCGCTCCCGCGTGGTGTCGACGCCGACCCTTTCGCGGGGGTCGACCGACTGTGGGAGAGGAGTAGATCGGAAATGCCCGAGACGGATGTGCGCAACATGTGTTCGACGAAATGTTAGCAAGAAGAGGAAGGGAAGTTTTAGGGGGTAATGTGTCATACCCAATTTTAAGAATAAAATTGAATGCGAATAACTCATGTGTGCCCAGAGATCAATCACACACATAAGCCGATAAATCTTTAAATAGTACCATCACTGAGTGCTTATTACATAACGAATAATATTCTTAAACAAAACAGCGGAAATAAAGATAACTCTCGCGACGAAGCTCCACTTCACAGGGAACGCCGACTGGTTGACCACTAGCCTAGTACTCCTCGCGGTAGTCTTCATAGCCATCTGAAGGGGTTGAGAAAGTAAGAGTGAACACTTAAAGTACTCAGCAAGAGTAACATAGGGTTATGAAGCTCAAAGGCTGACACTGTCTGTACTACGGTTGCTTTTAACTTGGTCAAATTTTACCAACACTTAGCTTTAGTCATGCAAAACCCAATTAATAACTGCATGATAAGATTAGTAATCAACATTAACAATTAAACAACATGATCATCTACACTGTGAGTTTTCCAGGCCGCTCGTGACCGTGAGCACGGCTATCATGATAGATTTACACTCTGCAGAGGTTATACACTTTACCCACAAGCCGTGTAGCCCATATGCCCGGGTTTATAACTCCCATATCACTACCAAGGTGAGCGGGCAGGGAACACTATAAAGTCTTTCAAAAGCCCTTTCTAGCATGTAGCGGACCCTACGGACCCAATGCAAAGGGGAATATGGGACACCCCGATGGTACCCACCCGTAGCGGTCCCCATACAAGCTATACCCCATAACCAGCTCGGCAAATGTGCCTTTCACGAACCACAAGCATGCTAGTCCAAACTTCATACATAACTAAAGCCAGAGCCATTATAGCACTCATGGTTGCATTTGAAATCCCAGCTTTTGCCCTACAGTGGGGTCCTATTCCATGTTGCTATAAAAGGCAATTTTTTCTCATTGTTGCATATATCATTAATCAATATTCGATTCAATATTCATCATGTAAAGTATAGCAAAACTACCCATATGCATAGAAACCCATGGTGACAAGGTACAAGGTAACAAGCTATGGTAAAGATCTAAATAGGAATCATATTCAGACACATGCAATATGACTAGATTGAATTATGGTGAATAGGTAACATGGATGATCTCATGTTAAACTTGCCTTGATCACAAAGCTCCTGGTGATCCTGATCTGCTGCAAAGAACTCTTGCTCACCGAAGATCTCACCGGCTGTACTTGATCAACATCACCACGCAATCATCCGAACAATCATACACGAAGCAATAAAGATATGATCATAACATTACACCATAAACAATAAAGAGGTTTATGAAAAGGTTTTAAAACAGATCTATACTTTACTACGATCACAAAGACACGAGAATCACGCTAAACAGATCTAAAACGAAGAAACTATAGATTAAACAAGATTTTGAAAAGGGCAAGATTAAAGCATTAAAAGAATTAATTTACTTTTATTTTCAAAAGTGATTAACATAGATGAAATCTATACTACTGGATAGAGCATAAAATTACAGATCTAACGCAACTTGAACGGATCGATTTGGATTTAAAATGAGCAAATTATAAACATTTAAAGTTCAGTGGCAAAACTATAAATAAGGATTTTCTTTTAATTTCGAAATAAAACAGATCTAAACAGGAATACGTTTTCCAGAGGAGAAAGCGCATATAGAAGGGGAAAGGAGAGAGGCGGTGCTCCACCGGAGCAGGGCGGCGCACGGTGGCGCCATGGCTGGCCCGAGCCCGTGCTCGTCGGCGGGGGTCGATCAGAGGCTCTGGGGCTCGGTTTTCGAATCTGAGAGCACCGGGAGAAAGAGCGGAGAGAGGCGAACTCGCCTAGGAGCTCGGAGGGGCTCGAGGACGGACGAGGACGGCCGGCAACGAGAGACAGCGGCGGCGGCTGCCCTGTGCACGGCGACACACGCGGTTATGACTTGTACCGAGAGGAAGAGAGGGGGATGGGGTGTTCCGCACGTACGTGAAGACGATGCGACACTCGGCGAGGAGCTTGGAGCAGCCGGGGGCGCGGAACGGTGGTTGGCGGCTCGGCGACGGCGCTCTGCGGCTTGCGAGATGAGGCGATGCGATGGGGAAACAGCGGCGCGGCCGGTGCTATTTAAAGGAGGGCCAGGGCAGAGTCCCACGCGGCTACGGGGAGCGGGGAACGCGCGTGCGGTGGTTGCGGGATCGGCGGACGCGGCGGGAGTCCGACGCGGACACGGATGAAGGGGAAGGGCTGATATGCGGGGGCCGCACGTCAGAGAGAGAGAAGAGGGAGGAGAGGCCGCGGGCCTGCGGGCGAGCTGGGCCGAGAGCCAGGCAGCCGGCCCAAGCGGGAAGAGTAAGGGAGAGAGGGAGAGCAGGCCGGGCCGCACTACTGGGCCAGAAAGGAGGAAGGAGGGAGAAAAGGGTTTTCCTAATTTCTTTTGCAAATTGATTTTCAAATTGATTTCCAAAAGGGTTTTGAAAACTTTTTTTTAGGTTTTGCAAATTCAACCAACACAAGAAAATATGCAGAGACATGAAATGCACAAGAAAAAGGGTAAACCTAGCATGTGATATTAGTTTTAGTTTTATTTAATTCTATGGTCACAAAAATGCTTGAATTAAATCAAATTAAAGCAAATTCAAAACTAATTTCTAATTTGAAATTTTAGGGTGTTACAAATCTACCCCTTAAAAGAATCTCGACCCGGGATTCCCAAATTTTACTTACTTAAAGAGTTGAGGGTAGGTTTTTCTTAGATCTTCCTATCTTTCCCAAGTGGCCTCTTTCTCGGTATATCGATTCCATTGCACTTTGCACATCTTGATGACCTTACTCCTTGTAACTCTTTCGGCTGTTTCCAAAACCTTAACCAAATATTCCTCATAGGTCAACTCTTCCTTAACTGTTAGTTCCTCCAACGGTAACTGTTCTTCGGGTACTCGCAAACACTTCTTGAGCTGAGATACGTGAAACACATCGTGAACTCCTGACAAGCTTTCTGGTAACTCCAACCGATAAGCAACTTCTCCACGTCTCTCAAGAATCTTGAACGGACCAATATATCTGGGTGATAACTTTCCTTTCATATTGAATCGTTTCACACTTCTCATAGGTGACACTTTCAAATAAACATAATCACCTATCTCAAAAGACAAATCTCTTCTTCGGTTATCAGCGTAACTCTTCTGTCGAGACTGTGCTATCTTTAGATTATCTCTAATTACTCAGACTTGTTCTTCTGCATCTCTCAGAACATCTGGTCCAAACACCTGGGTTTCTCCCGTTTGATTCCAGAACAACGGAGTTCTACACTTCCGTCCATACAAAGCTTCAAACGGCGCCATCTTAAGACTTTCCTGATAACTGTTGTTATATGAGAACTCAGCATAGGGCAAACTCTTGTCCCAACTGGTACCATACTGCAAAGCACAAGCTCTCAACATATCTTCTAGCACTTGATTTGTTCTTTCTATCTGTCCATCTGTCTGAGGGTGATAGGCTGAGCTAAAATTCAACACTGTTCCGAGGGACTCATGCACTTTCTTCCAAAAGTACGAATTGTAACACCCTAAAATTTGAATAGCAAATAGATTTGAATTTGAGTTTAATTTGATTTAATTTCAAGTCATTTTGTGAAGCATAGAATTAAATATACAAAACTTAAATTAAATTCCATGTTAGGGTTTCACATGGTTGTGCATTGCATGCTCTTGCATTCTTTTTGTGTGGCTTTGCCAAACTTTGGAAAAAGGAATTTAAATTCATTTGAAAATCTTTTGCAAAATCTGAGAAATAAAAAGAAAAAGGAAAAACTCCCTCCTACCTCTATCTGGCCCAGTGGCCCAATCCACTCAGCCTGCTTCTCCTTCCCTCCCCTTTCTCTTCATTGCAGTGGGCCGGCCCACTCGGCCGCAGGCCCGCACCGCACCACGGCCTCCTCCTCCCTCTCTCTGCCGCTGTCCCGGTGGCCCCACCTGTCGGCGCCGCCTGCCTCCTTCCCTCTCTCTTCTCTGCCGCTGACGCCTCTGGCCCACAGGTCAGCTCCCCCTTCTTCCTCGGTTCGAGTCCGGAGCGGACTCTGCTCGTCGCGCCGTGAACCGCCGACGCGGATCCCCCGCGTTCCCCTCCGGTACGGACTCTCCACGGCCCCCTTTAAATAGCGCCGATCCCCGCACCGTTTTTCCCCATCGCAAGCCCTCGGTTCGCCGCAAACGCAGTAGCGCAGTTCCGCCGTCGAGCCGCCGCATTCCGCCGTCGATCCGCCGCCGTTCTGTGTCGTCGGCCATTCCAATCGCTTCGCCAAGCACCGCAACACGTTCGCGTGAGTGCCGAACACGCCATCTCTCCCTTCTCTCCCTCCCTTGAGCATGTCTCGACCCGCCGCCGCTATCCGTCGAGGCCGGCTCTCCTCGGCCGTCCTCAGTCTCATCTGAGCCTCGCATTCGCCTCGCGCGTGTGCGGGACACCTCTCCCCTCTATTCTCTCTCTATTGCGCTCTGGAAGCCCCGCGCCGCCGTTACAGAACGCCGCCGCCGCGGTTCATCGTCGCCGACGCCTCTCCGTCCTTCTCTGAGCCCCGCCGTGGCTCTGGACGAACTCGCGTCGCCATCCTCGACCCCTCGGTGCGATCGGATTTGAAAACGGGGCACCGCAGAGACCTATCCCCCTTGCGCCGCCGTGCTCTGGCCGCCGGCCATGGCAACCGCCGCGCCGCCCTGCTCTGACTCGGTGAAGAACCGCCGGCCCCTCCCCGATCTAATCCTATCCACCCAACGCAGATCCAACGGCCTCTGATCACTGATACCCCTTCGCCTCGGCTTTTTGCTAAAGAGCCCTCGGGCTTTTCATCCCCTAAACCCGCAGTCCAGAGCGCCAGTCAGCTTTACGTTTTTCCGTCGGGAAAACGTATTTCCTTTTCTGAGTTTGTTTTATTCCGAAAATAAATAAAACCCTAATTTCCTTTTTATCTCTAATCTTCAAATGCTTATATTTTCTTTATTTCAAATCCAAATCGACCCGTTCGAGTTGCGTTAGATCCGTATTTTCATGCTCTATCCAGTAGTATAGGTTTCACCTATGTTAATTACTTTTGAAAATCAGAGAAAATTACTTTGCTTTTGCTAAACCTATCTCTCTTCAAAATCCCGTTTTATCTCTAACTTCTTCGTTTTAGATCCGATTAGCGTGATTCTCGTATCTTTGTGATCGTAGTAAAGTATAGATCTGTTTTATAACCTTTTCAAAGTCTATTTATTGTTTATGGTGTAATGTTCTGATCATGTCTTATTTGCTTCGTGTATGATTGTTCGGATGATTGCGTGGTGATGTTGATCGAGTACAGCCGGTGAGATCTTCGTTGGCCAAGAGTTCTTTGCAGCAGATCAGGATCACCAAGAGCTTTGGGATCAAGGCAAGTTTAACATGGGATCATCCTTGTTACCTATTCACCATAATTCAATCTAGTCATATTGCATGTGTCTAATTTGATTCCCATTAGATCTATACCATAGCTTTGTTATCCTTTACCTTGTCACCATGGGTTTATATGCATATGGGTAGCTTTGCTATGCTTTACAATAATGGATCTTGAGATGAATCTTGACTAATGATATATGCAACAATGAGATAAAATTGGCTTTTGTAGCAACATGGAATAGGACCCCACTGTAGGGCAAAAGCTGAGATTTCTAATACAACCACGAGTGCTATAATGGCTCTGGCTTTAGTTAAGTATGAAGTTTGGACTAGCATGCTTATGGTTCGTGAAAGGCACCTTTGCCGAGCTGGTTATGGGGTATAGCTTGTGTGGGAACCGCTGCGGGTGGTACCATCGGGGTGTCCCATATACCCCTTTGCATTGGGTCCGTAGGGTCCGCTACATGCTAGAAAGGGCTTTTGAAAGACTTCATAGTGTACCCTGCCCGCTCACCTTGGAAGTGTTTTGGGAGTCATGATCCCGGGCATATGGACAACACAGCTTGTGGTGTAAAGTGTATAACCTCTGCAGAGTGTAAATCTATCATGATAGCCGTGCTCACGATTACGAGTGGCCTGTAAAACTCACAGTGTAGATGATCATGTTGTTTAATTGTTAATGATGCTTATTAATCTTATCATGTGGTTATTAATTGGGCTATGCATAACTAAAGCTAAGTGTTGGTAAAACTTGACCAAGATAAAAGCAACCGCAGTACAGACAGTGTCAACCTTTTGAGCTTCATAACCCTGTGTTACTCTTGCTGAGTACGTAAGTGCTCACTCTTGCTTTCTCAACCCCTTCAGATGGCTATGAAGGCTACCGTGAGGAGTACTAGGCTAGTGGTCAACCAGTCGACGTTCCCTGTGAAGTGGAGCTTCGTCGCGAGAGTTATCTTTATATTCCGCTGTTATGTTATTTAAATATTATTCGTTATGTAATAAACACTCAGTGATAGTATTATTTAAAGATTTGTCGGCTTATGTGTGTGATTGATCTCTGGGCACACATGACTTATTCATATTCAATTTTATCCTTAAAATTGGGTGTGACACGAAGTGAACGGGGTTCCTCTATCTGACATAATCTTCTTTGGAACTCCATTGTTAGCAAGAAGAGACGGATGTGAACTGGGTTCCAAAAGTGCGAAGTGAACTGGGTTTCGCGAGGGTCGACCGACTGTGGGAGAGGAGCAGATCGGAAATGCCCGAGACGGATGCGCGCAACATGTGTTCGACGAAATGTTAGCAAGAAGAGGAAGGGAAGTTTTAGGGGGTAATGTTACCATGTTCTAAGTACAAGGTGATCATATCTCTCAGTCCAGTCTAACAAACACGATTTGAACTTGACTTAGGTCTGGTGAAACACGACACGAAAACAACGGGGCCAGGCTGCAGCTAGCCGCAACCAGGCTAGCCGGCCAGGCTGGGCAGGAACATGGTACCAAAGACGCCCTAGAAGGATACACAAACTGACGATGGAGAAGAAGAAGAGGGCGCTCGTTCCCGGTCAGTCGGCAGGTGGGAGCCACAGATAGAGCAAAGGCGGGGACAGGTATTTCCCACAACTATGTGTTGCGGTACTAACTATCATATCTATTGTTCTGCTTCAAGATCTGTGCTGCAATAGCTGGATCAGCTGGCCGGCTTGTATTGCATGACTGAAAAGAAATGGAGGGTCAAGATTAAAGGTGCTGCAACGGCTTGTATTGCATGACTGAAAAGAAATGGAGGGTCAAGATTAAAGGTGCTGCAACCCATGCTTGTGAGATTGATTTACCGGAATAATGGCCCCTCCCCGGAACATTTGGGCTTTGCCGCTTGGGTTATGGATGGGATGGGCTTTTCTCACGCGTCAGCGCAATCGGCGGCCTCCACCCTCCCACGCGCGCACGGCAGCAACTCCTGCCGCCCCGCCCCGCCGTCCTTCTCCTCCACCACCACCACTCCCTGCCGCGTGGCCCCGCTTCGGTCGCCGCCCGCCCGAGGAGCACACACACTTGTTCCCTTCCGCCGCCGCCTCGCCGAGGGAGCACAAGGCCCAGGAGACACTCCTCCGCCGCCGCTCCGTCCGAGTCGGACAAGCCCGCCCCCGCCACCGCCACGGCCGGCAGGCTGGCCGGCCGCTGCCAGGTCGCGCTCTTCCCCTCCCTCTCCGGTTCTCGCCCGGTTCTAGAGTTCGTTTGGATTCCACGTCGTCCTTTCCTTCCAGAAGAAGACGCGGACGCGGTTAGTTGATTGATTGATTGATTCCGTCCTTCCTTAGGAGCACCCGCAGTCGACGCCCCGGCCCCGCCCTTGGCTGCCATCGCCATCGCCATCGCCGCCTCCACGGCCATCACCACCCCGCCCTCGGCCGCCACCTACACCTCCTCCACGGCCTACCTCGTGGCCGCCGCACCGTCTGCCGTTGAGCCGGAGGTCGGAGATCTGCCTCGTTGAGTCGGAGGTCGGCCTCCGCCTACGAATCGGTAGCAGCAGCCAGCAGGTGCATATCCGTTTTTTTATTCAGCAATAGTCTGACTCGGAATCTTACATTACATCGGTTCTTCCCTCTCTCCCCTCTATGCATCGCCTCCTGCAGTGGTTGATTCGATTCCTTGTGCCACTGATAAGCCCTAAATAAACCCAGCTAGCTTCCTTTTGATTGGATGTATCCCGGGGGAGTTGGGGTTTCGGCAAATTCAACACGTCCTTTCGCAACATTCCATTCCATTAGTACATACACGGTGCCCCAACCCATTGATCTGCACATTGTTATGTTAGATATATTCTTATTATGTACGAAGCGTTGATCCATCACTGTAAGTGCTAGTGCACTTTTCTTTGTCCACTTATAAACAGTTGAACCCCCAGCAACGCTGTGCACACTTGGTTTAGCCCGCAACACTGAAACGGTTTAAGGAAAACTATAAAAGTGAGTCAAATCAGATGTGGAGAAAGACAAACTATGGCCTTCAAACTCATGGATGCATGTTAATGTCATGTTATTTAAGTTAACATGCCAAATTTCCTCTTCTATTTAATAGCATTACTGTAGTCGTATGCAAAAAGTAGCAACATCTAGGTGCTAGGCAGAGCCTCATCGCAAGGCGCCAGTTTATAGGATTTTGTTATAACATTGAGTATGCTCTGACTGAGGCATCTTCAGAAAATTGCGAGGTGGGGCGTGGACATGTTACAGATGATATGATAGTATATGACTTTCTTTGGGGAGTCCTCGTAAACCAATCGGGCGTTGCCCCAACTTTCCTGGATTTGATTTGTCCCTTCTGCTGTAGCCTGTATCCATTGTTGTCGTTGAGTACTTTTGCTGCGGTTTAGTTAGTTATATATCACTGCCAGTTGTCCTCCATCTTCAACTCCACCGTTACTCACACGTGATGTTGCACCATATTTTCGTTCATCTACTGCTTTCGAACCTTGTAAATTAAGCTCTTTGCATTGGGGCATTCATTTGGTTCAATTAAAAGCTCTTTTCATCCATTTGGTTCCCATCATAACTCTACAGGCCCTAAGGATTTTTATTTCCTTTTTCTTACCTGTCTGATGATTCTATGTTTGCCCCAATTGCTGCTTCCTAAACCTGCAATATTCCTTTCAGGCTTTTGGTGACACTCAAAATTCAAGATAGCCAGCTGTTGACCACAACGTCCACACAGATGATTGATGATGAGGCCAACTTCGGCAATATCCTTGATGCCTCAGAAGAAGTTCAGACTACTGCAAAGTTCCGTCCCAAGCAACGGCCCAAACCCAGAAAAACAGCTCTGTCATCCAGATCTACAGAGCCTAATCCTACCGAAGAAACTGGAGATGGGAAAGTAGGAGCCTTAAATCAAGTCAATTCTTCTAAAGAGCTCACCAGCCAAGAAAGGTCATCCTTGACGTGCCCTAGTAGTGAGTCAGTTGATACTGTTGCTGGATCTCAAGGTATTCTTGACACACCATCGGAAGATGCGTTGACAGTTCCCCTGAGTCCTCTGGCTGGTGCTTCTGCTGCAGATAGAGTTTCTCAAGATGGTGAGCACAATGATGATCCTTCTAAGTTAGCTGTACACCAAGAAAACTTGGTGGTTTCAGATATCAATGTGTCACCTAACAGTTCATTTGGCAAGGCTATTGATGATATGGTTGAATTTGCGGACATGTGCGATGCACAAGTTGAAGAGGAAAGAGTTCCAAAGTTCCAGCCAAAGGCACAGACGAAGCTCCTTAAGAAAATAGCCAAATCTCGGAAGACTAACCAAAAGGTGGAAACTTTCATTGTAGATGTGGTTGAACAAAATGGAAAGGGCAATAATATTGAGACAAGACTCCATGACGATCAGGTGCAGGAT
This sequence comes from Microstegium vimineum, assembly GCA_022036555.1. NCBI lineage: Eukaryota > Viridiplantae > Streptophyta > Magnoliopsida > Poales > Poaceae > Microstegium > Microstegium vimineum. The sequence continues at coordinate 2,314,207 of CM039135.1, read as the reverse complement.
CCTATAAGTCATAAAAGTGCGCAGATCCCAGATTCTGAAGGATTATTAGCAACTGATAATAGTAAAGGTTGCAATTTAGCTAACCTTGATAGTGCCCTTGAGGAGTCAGTTCAAGAGGAAACAATAGTTAAGTTTCGTCCTAAATTGCAACCGAAGCCTGGGAAGGCTTCATCCAAGGTTGCTGTGACTAAAAATAATGTTGCTGCTGTTGCTCCAATGGTTGGAGTTAGTGCCGGCAACAATGACATGTGCGGAGAACCTAAAGATCAAGAAACCATCCCCGGTCCAGTCGTTTGGTCACCACAGGTTATATCTACTAGGTTTCATTAAATAATTTTATGGCATTTCATGTAATTGCAAAAAAGTTTACTTAATCAACTGCTATTGATATTATAGGATGTGCATGCTACTGTTGATTTTGACTATCACAACGAACTAATTAATCCTCCTATAAATGATACTCAATCAATGGTCAACGAAGTCCCAGGTACAGCTTTTACTGGTGAAACTTATTTCTTTCGATGCACTGTGTATATTTTACTTTAGGCCTATGTGGCTTGGTGGGATTGTGTCACTTGGGCAGCACTGGTTTAATCTGGTGCGATCTTTGCCTCTGTGGGTTCTCCCTGTACCTCTATACATAATTCCTCATGGTGTAACATTATAATATCAATTGCACTAACTATGTCAAAATGTAATTATATATGTTAAGGATAAATTTTCAGTTAATTTTGTTCTTCGTCCATAGTTTGCTTAATCTAGCTAAGGAACCAAGAGATAAAGTGTCACATGTTCCTTTACTACCAGTTGAAGCCTTTTCGAAATTCGAATTGAGTGATATTATCTGCATAGCTTAGGTGTGTAGCCCTCATTCATATTGGGATGTACAGAGAGATTGTTTTTATCATGGTTAATAGTTTGCCTTTCATTGGGTAATATCCTCGGTACTCATATTTTCATGAAGAGCAAAAAATTTATTACAGCTGTACTTACTTTTAAGTCTCAACCTACTGTAGGAAGAGAAAAGGGAAAATCAAAATCTGTATCTTTTGCTCTATCAGATGCTTCTGGGGTAGTTACTCCTACAGATACCACCAATTCTGAGATGGGTAACATCGGCGATTCATGTAGTGACAAATTGACTGCTTCTCAGCAGATGGCTGTAAAGGTCAGTATATTTCTGCTTAGAAGATGTAATGATCTATATTTACATGGCTACTACAAGGTTTCTCCTTACTCTCGTTTTGTTTCCCTTTCTTTCAGCATTCTATTACTGAGGACCAATATTCAAATGATCAGGACCATGAGGGGGAGCCACTAGATCATGCTGTTGAAGAGCAACAAAAATCGGATGTTGGAGAAAGAGCATCATCTATGAAACTACGTTGCAGGAAAAAGTTGCAAAAAGTTGGGACACCTAATGACACTGTCAGTGACTATTTTGGTGAAGACTGTGTTGAACCTTCATTAGCTGAAGAAGATAATGATAGTGGTGATGATTACACTACTGGTAATAAGCGTAAGGCTAGGAAAAAGTCAGGGGATGGTGTAGAAGAGTCACAGCAGCACAAAGTTCAAAAAAATAAAAGCAAGGTGTCTTCACGGGGTCGCAAAAGAACCTTGAAGGATGAATTGGCAGAGAAGCCTGAGAAGAAGCTAACCCACAGAATTCGTCAGAGGGCATCAAAAGGTTGGTGGCTTAAAAAAATAAATCAAATCTTCACTTTTGCATAATATGTGTTTTCACTCTTGTATCTTGGGTATTTATTGTTTTAGAGGTTAAGGCTTTACTGGAAACACCTGATAAGATAAATCCCATGGAGCTAAGTGCAGCACATCTCAGGTTGTTACAAGAAGCTAGAGAGCGTGTTAATGTGAGTTTTGTTGCAATTTTTGTTGTTATATTTGTTTTTTTGGCTAATTCTCATGATTTTCTTGATGACTTCAGCCAAAAGAGATTCCATCTGGTCCATCTTCTAATACAAGGTATACTTCTTTTTTCTTCTATTTCTTTATGCATGATATCATCTAACCAAAGTAGACTTGTGGCATTTGGGCGGCATAAATGAACATATCAGACCAGTGTACCACTCCCTACTTTCCAATTTTCTATCCAGATATGTCATCTAGCAAAATTATTTTTTGTTAGCATGTTTAGATACTTTTTTTTTCAAAGGGTATATTTAGGTATTTCATACTCCCTCCGTTCCAAATTATAAGATGTTTTGGCTTTTCTAGATTCATAACTTTTGCTATGCATCTATATATAGAGTATAAGTTATTTTGAAGATGACATTGATGTTGCTCTTGCTGGTTCCAGAGTCATTATTTTCATTCTTCAGTCTTTTGGACTGCATCAAAGCTTCTATCACACTCTGCTAGTGCATGTATTCCATTCCTGACATTTTATTTCATATACACCTGTTGAATAGCCAAGACCCTTCCAAAAGCAACTTCTGATTGGTTTGGTAGCATAAAAGCCTTTTTGTGCTATGTATTCCGTTCCTGACATTTCATTTCACACCTGGAAATGCAGCTTAAAAGCCATGACTTTTTTAAATGGCTGATTGGTTTGTCTGAATTTAAATTGAAGATTAAAATATCTAAACCATCCTTGATCAAATTTAAATTTTTAAGGTTCAAACTATGGGTACTATAGTTTCAATTATTTTATTTGCATGTATTCGATCCTTTTATTAATATGTTATCTTATGCACAGAAGCCTAGGGGATGATTTGGACTACAGAGATGAGCAAGCTGGGTTCTTTGACAACGATAACGATAGAACAGAGAACGATGTACAAAATGCGCAAAATGCAACAAAATTGAACTACCAATCCTACATGAACAAACCAGCCCGAGGAAAATGGTCAAAATCAGATACTGACTTGTTTTACAAGGTTTATTTTTCTTTAGAAATTAAGCGCTTGGAATGCTACATGTAATTTCATATGATCTTAGATCTTCTGCTAAGATGTTATTGTATTAATTTTGGACCAGGGTCTTCGACAATTTGGTAGTGATTTTGCAATGATACAACAATTATTCCCTGATAAGACTCGTCATCAGGTGCGGCAAAAATTTAAATCTGAGGAGAAAAAAAATCCACTTCTAGTCCATGATGCTATAATTCATCGCTCGGGAGGTAAGATGTCGCTTAATTAGTGGGTCAACCTGCATTTTTTTTTTATCTTTCATCTAGCTTAGTGCTTGTCATTTATCAATTTCACTTATGTATGCAGATAATTTGTATTTTAAAAAGGTAATTAAGCAGCTCAACATTGAAGATATTGTGCTGCCAGAGATCAACAATGCACAGAACCAAGATGGCACAACAAGTGAAAGAGGCCCTGGAAATGAGGTTTTTCTTGAAGACATAAATCATGTTAGTTTTACCTAATTTGATTTAATAACTTTTTTTTTTCTTTTTTAGAATGTACTGGATGATTTCAACGAGGAAAATAGTTCAAATTGGTCGAACGAAGAGCATGGCGTACAGATGACTGATGTTCAAGAAGAGCATGATCTTGGAAATGATGGTGATGATGATCTTGGGGATGTTTTTGATTGGTACTAGTTTGATCACGGCTGGAATTAAGACTCGTGATATTATGATTATGATTCTGCTAATGTTTTGAGGTATGGAATTGGTTTGTCAACTTTTTTTTAATCATAGTAATACAAATATATACTGATTTGATTTGAACAGCACCATTGCAAGGTTAAACTATACAAACTGCTTCATTTTAGCTTTAGCATCTGTGGATTTTAGTTTCTTCAGTTCTATGTTTGCGCCCTGTTCCTTTATGTTGCTAGTACTCCCTCCATTCCGAATTGTAAGTCGTTCAGGCTTTTCTAAGTATATTGCTTTTGCTACATACCTAGATATGTCTAGATACATACAGAACTAGCTTCCAATTTGGAACAGAGGGAGTATATTGTATATTGCTCATCTTTCCTAGAAAAAAAAATTTCCCAGCTTTTGTTGTTTGTGCCGATGAATTTATTTCCTCATACATTTCCCCTTTAGTTTCCATTATTAGCATCCTCAGCTGTGTTTTCAATGAATGATCAATGCTTGTTGATGTGTTTGTAGAATTAGCACCATGCTGTTTATTATCACTTTATATTTCAATTGACAATTGTTAGGTACATTGGTGGCTGGTCATGTTGTTTTGATTAGATCCTAGTGGGACTTTTTCGTAGGTTGTAATCATTATTATGTGTACTTGGATTGCCTCAGAAGTAAATGGATGCATAACTGGGCTCTGTGCAATCATTATACCCCAAAGAGGAACACAATGTGCACATACTGCCTTCCACGGTTTCCTGCAATCCTTTAATTTTTAAGCAGGTAGATTTTTACATTTTTTTTTGGATCAGGTAACCTGACTTGCTGACTCTTGAGTTGCCACCTTCCAAGTTGAATGCTAACTAGAGGAAATGACAGCCAATACTCCTTTTGATGTACCGCAAAGAGCAAGATGGAACGGGACCGTGACATTTTTAAAGCCAGAAATCAGAGTAATGGATAGTGTCCAATTGGACCAGCACATAAGGTGATTATTATCAGTACCAGTGGTTGGAACAGATGTGTTCTGGATGTTAAGTTTTGCAAAGCCGATGGGAAGTGTTGTGCAAGAGTAGTTGATATCATCTGACTCTGTAATGTTAGATACGTCATATTTCGATTTGTACTTCACTTTTTTATTACCTCCCACACAAATGTACTAGTGCTGATGGATCTTAGATACGTCATATTTATCTTTGTAGCAGCTTCTATTTTTTTTTTTTTAAAAAAAAGATTTATAGCAACTTCGATTTCCTTCTCCAGTAGTCCAGTTGTATATTGTTGATGCCCTGTGACTTGGATATTGGGTTCTTTGAAAGGCAGCAACGGTTTCTGTAAATCCTTACTCCGTTCCTTTTTTAAGTTTATTCTCGCTTTCAAAAAAAAATAACTTTGACTAATTTTATAGAAAAAAATATTGATATTTATGACTTCCCCACCTTTACATAACACAACGCATTTGTAATTGTAGTTCTAACAGAAAATCCGAGCTTTGGCACATGGATGTAGCACCTGAATTTTGATTTCTAGTTATAGATAGAAGTGACAAAAACCAACCGATTGGGAAAAGCGGCTTGCAAAGCTCTATTCCTATGAACATTATAGAGATGATTGACGCGTCGCCTCATATCACTATTAAATTCTGAAATAAATAAATCTAAAAAATACCAGTGTATTGGTGTCAAATTGAATTCGAGTGAACATTGGGACAAGTGGCTTGTCAGCCTCACTCTTTGTTGTTTGTTCCAGGAGGATGAATCATCATGATCGATGCATGGTTAGACTGACATTCCCTTCCTAACCCTCTGGACTCTGGCTGGTTGTGTTGTCCTTCCATGTCTGGTTCTGTGCTTGTCCACTGTTTCAGACTGCTCTCGCAATGTCCAGCTGAAACATCACTACTGCAAGCAAGTCAGTCATTCGCATCCCTACTTCTTTCCAGATCCGCGCCGTTCGATGTCAGCCACTCCCGCTGGCCGCTGCTGCATGCAGTTGGTGCTGCAGCACGTTCAGGACCAGCCGCTCGGTGATAGTGATGCGCCGCGCCATGGGGAGTCACAACTGGAGATGAATGGCGTCTGAGCTCGAAAACTAGGTGCGTGCTTCTATGCCTCACAGCCAGCAGAAATGATTACTACGTAGCATTCTTTTTTCCCTCTCTCTCTCTCTTTATTTCTGGGGCTAGTTTCGTCTTAGAATAAACAAGTACTGCTTCGGATTGGAAAATACTGCAATCTGGAAACTGGTAGAGGCATATTATAGCCAGTAAAATGAGGCCGGTGTACAACTGACAGAGAGACCTGACGACTGCCTGTCAGAAATTAAGCATTGCAGGTTTTCACTGCATCTTGACTAGCTTCTACATGTACAAGTCGACCAACCTAAGTTGAAGGCAACAAACTGATTACATCCTGTTCCAAATAAGTCCATTCTTCAAAATGGTGCTATTTATAGGAACGTAGTTATTCAAAGTTTGACATAACAAAAGAGGACTGAGTCAGAGTTCCAGAGACACTGCCTCAATCCATATGAATAGCAAATACGACCAAAATAAACATTAGTTTAAAGGGTTCTTCAGACAAAGACGTAACAGCACATTGTGACGCCCAGCGTTTACAAGTTCCAGACAATATTCAGCTCAGTTTCTTAGGTTGAAGCCCTTACTGTAGTTACTTGTACTCAGTTCCTCCAACCGGGGGGTACCAAGTGATCTATTCCCGGCGTTTCTCGCTCTTGTATGCTGGCAATTGTGGAAGGCCCGGAATGCAAAGGTTTTCAGGGATGAAACCACCTCGGTTCACCAACTACTAAGCCAATGCAAAGCTGCTGCCGATCAATGGAGAGTAAGATTCCCAAGAAAAAAGAGGCACATCGCCGACTCATGGTGCTCCATCTTCCTAATGGCAAGACAAGGCCAAGGCTAGCTATTCCTACCAGTTTCCCCTGTAACATCTAGATGGGCTCATAACACTTGTAACTTTGTACCTAAACCTCCCCCACCCCTCTATGAGCCCTGAACTGAACTTTACTGTAATCTGAACATCAGCACTTGGGTGCAAAATTGAAATATAAACCAGGTGGGGAACGTCTCCCCCCCGTTGACAGTCAATATATATATATATATATATATATATATATATATATATATGTGCACATAAGATTTGATAGGGATAAGCAAAACCAACCATTTCAACAGTAGCCAGTAATAAATACTACCAATAATTCATCTAACGTGGTAGACTAGCTGATGACAAAAACTCTCGCTCCAAGCTAGAGTAGTTATAGCTGCGTTGAGGTGCTACATTAGCCCCATTGTTTGATTCAACAGAAAAGGATTGCCGGCGAGAGGCTACAGCTCTTCTCGTCACCGTTGGCTGAATGTATTGCTCGTTTCCGGTGTCCACTTGAGAAGAGTTCACCCTTTCTGCTAGTAAAAGCTGTAGTGTTATGACTACTTGCTTCATTGTCGGCCTTTCTTCACCTCGCAGCCTCAAGCACATCTCTGCAAGAGATGTGACCTTTTCAATCTCTTCCTCTGTTGCTTCCTCAAGAACTTCAGAAGCTATTATCCCTGTGATCGGCCTCGTCGTGATCTCTGAAAGGAAGTAATTGCACAGATTCTGCTGCATTCCTGATTCAGTTGTAAAAACTGGTTGTTTTCTCAGAAGCAGCTCTAGAAGTACCACACCGAAGCTATAAACATCACTTTTCTCATTGAGCTTCCCAGTTTGGTAATATTCTGGATCTAAGTAACCAAATGTGCCCTGTACATTTGTACTAACATGGGTTTGATCAATTGGGACAGATCTTGAAGCGCCAAAATCTGAAACTTTAGCAGTATAGTTTTCATCTAGGAGTATGTTAGAGGACTTCACGTCACGATGGAAGATTGACATCGAGGCAGCAGAGTGGAGATAGTATAGGGCTCCTGCAGCTTCTGTGGCAATCCTTAGACAATCATTCCATGATAACGAGGATCCACTACTTGAATGAGCATGAAGAATTTCAAATAATGAACCGTTGGAAATGAAATCATATACTAGTAAGGGGACCAACACCCAAAAAGTTTCACGACATTTCTGTGGTTTATTTGGGAGAGGATTGCAACCTCATTGATGAAATCATTGATCTCACCATCCTTGATGGCCTTGGACTTCTTTATAGCTACCACATGTTGATTAGACAAGATGCCTTTGTATACTGTGCCATGCCCTCCATGACCAAGAATACGGGTGGTATCAAAGTTATCTGTTGCCTTTTCAAGCTCTTCTAAGGAAATTTTTTTTGTCTTCTCACTTGCATTTTCGCCCGATAATATTAGTTGCTCCAAGAGAAGACCTTGGTTCTTTTGGAAATACTTCCTCCTTAGTTTCTTCTGGACATTTCTTTTCCATCTTCTAATGAGCACTATTGCACTAATGCCTAGAATAAGAATGCCAAGACCACAGCTAAGCCCAATTATAATACCTACAGTAATAATAATGCTCAGTTTGCATATATCAAAGATCACAATATCTTGTGGAGAATTGACCAATGTGGACTCACCTAAGACAAAAACTTTCTTTGGCCCTGGCATGCACTGATTTGCACTTATATCATAAATCATATGGCGAGAGCACTCAGTGCAAGTGAAGTTTCCTATAGTATTATGACAAATACCAATGCAAATGCCTGGTGTCCGTTGACATTCATCAATATCTGTAGCAATGTTTGCATATAAAAAATGTAGTTAGGCTACTAATGACGCAAATAGATAACGGGATTCAGATATTGCTAAGCTTCGATTTCTAGTCATGACCATTACTATTGTGAGGGAGAAAGGGAGGGTACCACTACAACCATCTTGGACGTATGGATTTCCTCCAAAGCCAGGTGAGCATTTGCATCTATAACCAATATAGCCATCCGAGGAGCTCATAACACTTATGCAAGTGCTATGGTTACTCACACAAGCGTATCCAGATGAATTGTGTTTTGCCATATGGCAGGTTAGATTAGCGACAGCCCACTGCACAGAGGCTGATTCCAAAGGGTCAACAAAAAGGTCAGGTTCTTTAGAAGATAAAAACGCCTTCATTATCATATTGAATTCCATCTCCTCAAAACTTGAGTTAAATTTGATGCCTACAAGACCTTCGCTCACATCTATGTAGGTCACACGAAGGAGTTCATTGTACTGAAGGACGGAATGTGCCGGGTCTGAGCAGTCGAGCTGGAAAAGTCTCCTTGCAGAGCAACCTTCCTCTAGGCCAAAAGGAAATGGGACAGTAATGTTCCCACACTGGTGAGAACAATTCTCCTTTAGTGTTTTCGGATTATATCCTGTTTACATGAAGAAATTTAAGTAGCTGAAGTGATCAATGTTAACACAGACAAGAGTTGATAGTCTTATCATTCAAATTAAAAGAACCATGCAATTTTATGAAGCTGAATTGAATAAGTACAAAAAAATAAAATCACTTTTCAACAAACTGATTAATTTGACAGATAAGAGAACAATGAAACAATTATGGAAGGTGATCAAAATAATTCACTGGTTATTGCATATATGAAATCACCTTCATCATTTATGCAGCCATCATAGATATACGGATTGGCTTTTGCTACGGTACTCCGGAATGAATATGGATTGTCCATTTATTCCGATCCAATGGCCACGATCATCTAGGAGGTAATAGTATTTATTGAATTTTTATTTTGTAAAAATAGGTTGTCGCCGTCGGCGAAGGAGCAGCCTTTCAACGACGTTAGCAGGGCAGTTCATGGCGGCGGAGCCTCCCTCAGGCTGCGTCGTCCAGGCAGCAGCGCGTACGGAGTGTCGAGTGGCGGCGTTAAGGCGACATACGACGCGTCCAGCAGTGGGGGCGTCCGGCGGCGACGCCGCCGCAGTCGGAGCCTCCGGATGGCTGCGGCGGCGTCGCCGTAGTCCGGCGGTGCCGAGCGGGGCAGTTCGTGGCGGCGGAGCCTCCCTCGAGCTGCGTCGTCCAGGCGGCAGCGCGTACAGAGTATCGAGTGGTGGCGTCAAGGCGACGTATGACACGTCCAGCAGCAGGGGCGTCCGGCGGCGGAGCCTCCGGATGGCTGCGGCGGTGTCGCCGTGGTACGGCGGTGCCGAGCGGGGCAGTTCGTGGCGGCGGGGCCTCCCTCGGGCTGCGTCGTCCAGGCGGCAGCGCGTACGAAGCGTCGAGTGGCGGCGTCAAAGCGACGTACAACGCATCCAGCAGCAGGGACGTCCGGCGGCGGAGCCTCCGGATGGCTGCAGCGGCGTCATTACCGGCCGCATGATGTTTTATTTTTTGGTTATTTATTTATTAATTTATTTAGTAAATTATTAAGTTTAGAAAAATGAACGGTCCAGATTTGATTTAAGATATTACCTCATAGGAGGTAACCGGAGTACCTGAGCATTGGCCGGCATAAGGATTTCCTTGGTATCCATTGTTGCACTGGCAGGCATAACCTTGATCCAAAAACATCTGCTTCCTGCAACCACTGTGTTCACTGACACAAGCAGAGTTCCTCATGTCCTCATTGTTGCTGGGGCATCTTGTGTGGTCTGCGATGCTCCACTCCATGGGGGTCGCAACAGTTATGTTGATTCTATCCCTACTGTATCAGTCATACCTCTTTTGTGACGCAGAAACTGAAATTCAAGAGCTTGAACAGATATGTCCGTGTATACGGAGCAGTAACCACCTCCATCAGGATGCTGTGCATACACCATCTCTGCAATCGTTTTGTTGGGGCAGTTAACCGCACAGATGAGTTTGAAGGAACCCGTGTGTTGATCTTTCAAGAGCACATCCAAGTCACAACCAATGACGTAAATATCCAGCATCTCTATAATAGCAAAAGAATTCCCTGGAGTCTTCAGTAACATGTTGTAGACATCAACACTAGGCCTTATGGGGATTACTTGAGAAAAGAAGGCTTCAAATATGTTGGCACTAAAATCATCAATACTATTATAAACTGCGGTACCGTCGTGTAAGAATAGTTGAGGGGGCTGAGCGGTGCTATTGCAGAAGAGCCTGAAATCAGGACCCCGGAAGCAACGATCATCAGGTCCTATTCCAAATGGGTACTCAAAGCTCAGGTTGCCGCAGCTTGTTTGGCAGCCAGCAAGCGTGGCAACTGAGGGAAGGCTGGTGTAATTGGAAGAAGTTGTATGGGCACCATGCCCCTGTAGAGATCTAGCCTCTAACCTTCTGACCATGGCCTTGTGGGTGATCAGATGTCTAAGAGACTCTGTTCTAGGTCTCTCTCTGCTCCTTGCTACTGTTGAGGTCCCTGCTGCTGCCGTCCATAAGGATGCAAGTATGAGCAAATCCAACATGGTGTTGGAGCAGCCCATTTCTCAATGTGATGTGCTCAGCTAGGAGAGAGGTTTGAGAATGAACGTGTATTTGGATGTAGTATAAACAAATCACACATAGTCTTCGCTCTGATCATGGTGGCCTCTATTTTTGACCGAGCATAGACCAAAGGTTACCACATGTTTGAATTTCAGGCTTTCAGCCAGGCACATTCAATGTTGTAGGCAGGACTGGTTGTAGGCTTCTAGCAAGGTGAGTCGTGAGCAAGTTAGATCCATTCTCCACAGTAAGGATTAAAAATTTTATTTTCTAATTTTTTTATTAGAATAAAATGGGTGATGAATATTTGAAAATTGCATGGTCATATTTATTGACTAATAATTCTTCAATCAAGAGATATCACTAATCTATTTCAAAAAGGGGTTGTAGAGTTACATTGTAGTATAGCCTTGCTATTTTGTAATCTTCCTTAATTATTAGAAACAATGACACTATGTCACTATGTTCATAACTTAACTATATTGCACGTTTACATCAGTAAATTTCTATGGGTAGAATATCCAGCTCTGAAATCCTGGCTCTGCCACTGCACACGGCAACAGCCAGGTACATTCCACAACACGCAACTGCTCCATCCCGGAGATACCAGCCACCTGCAACGGCAACGACAGTGCTGGCCTGCTGGGCGGGCCATCCGTTGCATGCTGGAGGGGGGCTCAGAATGCTAGAAACATTTCACCAAGAACAATGAAATGCAGATGGTAATTATTGCAAGAAAGACTTTTCTGCAGGATCAAATGGTGATACTGGGCATCTTAATCGGCACTACGTGGCATGCTTGAAAAAGTATGCCATGAAAGAACAAGGTGGAAGAGTACTGCAGACTCAATTTTTTCTGGAACACGCATAGATGTGTAATGCATTAAGCAGACAGGAGTTTAAAGATGGTACAAAGCACGGACGATAACCAAGGTTACCACAGCTCACAACACTAGAAGTTTAGAGGTTTACAAGGCAGGGATAGCAGCTGCCAGGAGAACAGCACATCAAAAAGGGCGCGAACGAAGAAACACCCGCAGATGCTTGTAGCCGGCAGCACACCAGGCCATGACCTCATCCCGAATGGCTGACAAGAGCTGCTGAGTTGTGTCAGACCGAAAGTTCTGGCGTTTCGCTCTTTCCACAACATCCAAGCAATGAGGAAGCCAAACAAATCAAACCCTTTCCGCAGCTGCTTGGGAATTATTTTTCGCTGTTGCAACCACCAATGGAGCACGGGCTCCTCCCGGACGGTGATGAGAGACTGAAGGTGTACCAAGGAGAGGCAAGCATGCCAGACCTCCCTACTGAAAGTGCAGCCGATGATAATATGATGGATGGTCTCGACTCCTTGATCACATAGCACAAACATTGGAATCCTGCAAACCATGGCGCCATCTCCAATCCGCCGTCCAACAGCGGCCGTGCATCACAAGCCAAAAGAAAAATCTCACCCTGGGCGGCGCTGAAGTCTTCCAAATGTTCGGCTGCTCCGCCTCGGGTACGTTTCTTCTTCTGGTTGGTCTTGCATAGGAGGTGCTGGACCGGGGATCGACGTTTCCGTCACGGGTTGCAAGCTACGGATCGGTGCATTATCTGTGATCAGGCCTCCGAGACCTTGGATCGCATCCTGTTGGGTTGTTATTACAGCCAAGAGGTCTGGTACCTTTGCCTTCGCCGAGTTCACATACGTCTTGACACCCAGGATGGAGGGCTTTCAGCACTTGAGTGGTGGATCAAGAATAGGAAGCTAATCCCAAGGTTCTTTCGTCAGGGTTTCGACTCTTTTGTGCTTCTCATTGGGTGGTCGTTGTGGAAAGAAAGGAACACCAGGACCTTCCAGGAAAAATCCGAAGATGCGCGTCGTCTGTCGGCATTGATCAAGGAGGAGGCCGAACGCTGGTGTGCTGCGGGGAACGTGCATCTTGCGAGGCTGATGGCGCGTGCGATGCCCTGATCACAGTTCTTCTCTGCTCGTTTTTATTTCCGGAGGATCTTGTTTAAGATGTAATCTCTTGCTTATGATCCAGTAGCCTAGGTTGTGGTAACGCGCTGCCGTTTGCTGTATCTGAAAACTCTATTCTGCTTAATAAAATACGCGCATAAGCGTGCTCTCAAAAAAAAAATATTCTTAGCCCCAACTGGAGCAGTGGAACCAAAGAACATTGCCGTGTAAGCCGCAGATGGCTCTGTAAATACTTGGGTCCATGATCCTGAAATTGCTCGCTAGGAAATTGCAAGGTATATATTGCTGACAGGCATTTGATGTAACTCAGCTTCACTAGTGGATCAGCTTTTTTTTTCTACCAGTGAGATGAAGCTTTGCACTCATACGTGAACTGCACGGTCAAGCTGAGTAGCTGTACGTGTCCTGTCTGTAACAACTCGGCATCTGTATTCTGCAAGCTGAGAACCTGAGATGTTAAACTGATGCAGAATTGAAGTTTGGAGAGACTGAGAGCAACTCGATCGATAGTTTGGAGAGTAACGAAGAAAACGTCCGGGCGTTGAACATTGGATGCAAATGTCCAATTTCACACGTGTTCAACGTCAACACTTTGTATAGTCAATCCAACCAAGGAGCTCACCACAAAAGTCTAAGTGACTAATAATTCTGGAAGACTGGAACGAGGAGTGGGGTTGGACACAAGTGAGGCCAGCAAGCAGGCCTCGTAATCCATTTGAGCCTAGCGTGGAATTAATCAAGAGTCACCTGCTACAACTTATTTTATCTATATTTATATGACTTTCCTGCGGTACCTCCAAATAACTATTTGGATGATTAATTAGGATCATCTATTACTTCTTAGTTCTTAGAAGGTACTAGTTAAAATATATATTTAGTTAATTTTTAATTTGGTAACATATGATAAATAAGGATTTAAGTATAAAAAACTTTCTTCTAGATCTAATTAATTTATGTGTGATCTATTTGATATGATAAATCTTTTTATTTTGTAACTGTGAACATGATTGCACGTAGCTTTGTATTCACCGGTACGTGACAGCTACAAGTTGTAGCTTTTCATTCACCGGTACGTGACTGCTCTCGCAATGCCCAGCTGAAACATCTCATTACTGCAAGCAAGTCAAAGACGTGTACCGCCACTACCAGTCATTTGCATCACCTGATCATCCCTACTTCTTTTCCAGATCCTCGCCGTTCGATGTCAACCACTCCCGTTGCTGCATGCAGTTGGCAAGTCACAACTGGAGATGACTGATGTCTGAGCTCGGAAACTAGGTGAGTGCTTCCAACGTGTTTGTTGAAATGCCTCACAGCCAGCAGAAATGCTTGCCATGTAGCATTCTTTTTTCCTCTCTCTGTCTTTGATTTCTGGGCTAGTTTCATCTTAGAATAAACAAGTACTGCTTCCGAGTGGAAAATACTTCAATATGGAAACTGGTAGAGGCATATTATTGCCAGTAAAATGAGGCCGGTGTACAACTGACAGCGAGAACTGACGATTGCATGTAGAAATTAAGCAGTGCAGGTTTTCACTGCGTCTTGAGTAGCTTCTACATGTACAAGTCAACCAACCTAAGTTGAAGGCAACAAACTAATTACATCCTGTTCCAAATAAGTCCATTCTTCAAAATGGTGCTATTTATAGGAACGTAGTATTCAAAGTTTGACATAACAAAAGAGGAGTGCAGTCAGAGTTCCAGAGACACTGCCTCAATCCATATGAATAGCAAATAGGACCAAAGTAAACATTAGTTTCAAGGGTTCTTCAGACAAAGATGCAACAGCACATTGTGACGCTGAGCGTTTACAGGTTCCAGACAACATTCAGCTTAGCTTCTTAGGTTGAAGCTCTTACTGTAGTCATATATCTGTGCACATAAGATTTGATAGGGATAAGCAAAACCAACCATTTCAACAGTAGCCAGTCATAATACTACCAATAATTCATCTAACGTGGTAGACTAGCTGATGATAAAAACTCTCGCTCCAAGCTAGAGTAGTTATAGCTGCGCTGAGGTGCTACATTAGCCCGATTGTTTGATTCAACAGAGAAGGATTGCCGGCGAGAGGCTAAAGCTCTTCTCGTCACCATTGGCTGAATGTATTGCTCGTTTCCTGTGTCCACATGAGAAGAGTTCATCCTTTCTGCTAGTAAAAGCTGTAGTGTAATGACTACTTGCTTCATTGTCGGCCTTTCTTCACCTCGCAGCCTCAAGCACATCTCTGCAAGCGATGTGACCTTTTCAATCTCTTCCTCTGTTGCTTCCTCAAGAACTTCAGAAGCTATTATCCCTGTGATCGGCCTCGTCGTGATCTCTGAAAGGAAGTAATTGCACAGATTCTGCTGCATTCCTGATTCAGTTGTAAAAACTGGTTGTTTTCTCAGAAGAAGCTCTAGAAGTACCACACCGAAGCTATAAACATCACTTTTCTCATTTAGCTTCCCAGTTTGGTAATATTCTTTTTTTTTTTTGAAAGAACCGGATCAAGTCCGGCTTATATTAATAAGAAGACAGAGAATTACATGCGCAAGCAGCGCAAAAACAACCTCCTAGGTTTGACAGACTGTCAAACTAGGTGTGGAAAAATTAAAAACTGACTACTCACGTTCTAAAAACAACCAAAGTGCATCTAGTCTGTCAAACTAGGTGTGGAAAAATTAAAAACTGACTACTCACGTTCTAAAAACAACCAAAGTGCATCTATTAACTGCACTATCATGGGACCTCCGCCGCCTCTGCCCCTAATTCCGCAGTAAGTGCAGCTAGCGCCCTGCAAAGCTCAATGTCGTCAAGCCTCGTCGCGGTCCGTAGTGCCTTGATCGCTTTGTCAGGAAGGTCCTGTCCAAAACTGTCAATGTACTCGGTGACTGCTGCATCCGTCGCCGACGACTTGCCATTGATGAACTCCAGGTCGCGCATGAGCCGGAGCTGGGCACGCTGTGCCACCGGTGTGGAGGAAGGACGAGCGACCAGACGCAGGCTGGAGCGGGTGGGAGCTAGTGTCCTTCTAGTTCCTCTGGTCCTCGGCTTACTGGCCTGCTGTTTTGGAGGCGGGGCCGGTCTTGGAAGCAGCGGCTCCGGAGCCTTCGGGAACATTTCCTTGCAGAAGGCGGTGCAAGCATCGTCGTCCTCTGTCTCCGTGCCTCCATCAGCTTCCTCTGCTCCCAGACTGTCCTCCTCTGTGGCGTCAACCACCGGCGCGTCGAGCTCCTCGGCCGCCGCTGCGTCCATCGCCGGGACCTCAACCACGTCCGATGGAAGGTCCGCTCCGTGTGTTGCTTTGTTTCGGCGGGCGTAGACGAGCAGCGGCTTAGCCCGCTCAGGCCCCCTCGGCACGTCGTCCTGTCGGCGTGCCCCCACAGCGGGCGCGCTAAACAGTTCGAACGCAGAAGGGGGCTCCTCCATGGCCGGGTCCTCTCCGGCAGGTGGCACCGCTGGTGGGGCGGCCACCGGCTCCGGGGTCGGCCCTCTGGACGGCTCCGGGGTCGGCACACAGGACGTGGCCGGTCACGTGCTGTCGATCGGCGGCAGCGGGCCTTCAAGAATTGTGGCCCAGGCAACATCCATCCAGGTGGCCACCGG
Source organism: Microstegium vimineum (assembly GCA_022036555.1). NCBI lineage: Eukaryota > Viridiplantae > Streptophyta > Magnoliopsida > Poales > Poaceae > Microstegium > Microstegium vimineum. The sequence continues at coordinate 2,297,728 of CM039135.1, read as the reverse complement.
TACAGTAGAGTGTGACCCGTGGCCCTCGATTGGAGGCTCGGTCAGTTGCTTGGTGGTGCCCGCCTCCTGCCTCTTCTTCCACCTGCGGCGTCGGCGCCGACGCGAGCGGTGACCACAGCCACGTTGAGAGTGGCCGGTGTCAGCCGAGCCACCAGCCCCAGTGGGAGCATGCCCGCCACTCACGGTGCGTGGCCGAGCGGCGCGCTTGGCGGCGATGTCGCGCCACGGCCTCTTGCAATCCCGTGCGAAGTGGCCAAGGCCGTAGCAACGGAGGCACCGCCATGGGAGGTTGCAGGTGGCGACGCGGCGCCCCCTCGCTAGGCACTTGAAGCAACGGCCATCAGCGTAAGCCGGGAAATGTCGTGGGCCGGTGTGTCCCCCAGCGTTCACCGCATGGCGCTGCCGCGGACGTGGCCGCGACGCCTGCGATGGCGGGGCAGGGCGCTGTGGGAGCACACGCTGCCACCCATCAGCATCTGGGGCGGTTGCCCGGCGCGCCGACCCCAGCCGCTGGTAGACGGGGCGTCGTTCACGCCCGCCCACTTGGACCGGAAGGCCGCTCACCAGTTGTGGGCGCGGCCATCCGCCCCTTCTCCGTCTTCGTCGTGGTTCGCGCCGCCCACCAGCTGTCCCGCAGCTGCCCGCAGTCGTGGCTGGCGCCTTGTGCGGGCGAGCAGTCGCTGTCCCGGGCGGGTGACGGGCAGCCTCCAGGAAGGAAGATGGTCGCTCCTCGTTAGACGTGTCATCGTCGTCGTCTGCCCACCGACGGAACTTCGGCGCCCCGCCGAGCAGCCCCCAGGATGGGAGGGCTCGGCATGGGACGAAAGGGAGGACGACAAACTCATTGCAGGGGCGGACGGATTGATGAGGAAGGCGTCGAGGCCGAGGTCAGTGGCATCCGCCTCCTCGCCCACATCAGAGTGCTCGTCCACCTCCGAGAACTCATCCTCATCCTCCGAAACGTCCTCGACCACGACCACGTCCAAGAGCGCCGCCTCGACCCGAGCCGAGGTGTCCCCCACCTCCAGGCTCGGGGAAGCAGCTGCGCTAGTCGAGCGCCCACCGGTGGAGCAGCCAGGGTAGAAGGGAGCCGCGGACGGGGAGAGCAAGGAGCAGGGGGTGGTCGGCGGTTCCACGGCGGCCCAAGGCTGTCCGGGCGACGTCACAGCCCGGAACAGCGTATCACCATTCGACACGGTCGGCGACGGTGAGACAGGGACCAGCCTGAAGGCGCTGCTCTGCTGCTGGAGGTGGTGGCCGCTGCTGTGGATCCCGGCGTCGACGGCGGCCTGGACGGGGCGACCGCGGCGGCAGTGCCCGGCGTTGACGGCGGCCTGGACGGGGCGGTCGCGAAGACAAGGCCCGGCGTCGACGGGGGCGTGGATGGAAAGGCCGCGGAGGCAGGCCAAGGCGTTGGCGATGGCATGGACGGGGCAGCCGCGGCGGCAGGGCCCGGCACCACCAGCTGCACCACCGTGGTGGCCGTCATCGGCGGGGGCGGGGACGGCCGCGGAGGCACCTCGGTGCCGGATCCCGAGGCTGCAGCACTGCCAGCGACTGCGCAGGCTGTGGTGGCGGGGCCGAGCGCATCCGGCGGCGTGGGGCTCGTCTGCACGTCGGGGGCAGGCGTCGCCGCCCGTGCAGCCGGACCGCCACGGCCACGCGTGGCTTCTCCAAGAGGAGGGCCGAGGGTGGGGGAAGAAGGGGAACTGGAGAGGGAGGAGGAGGGGAACGGGTTGGGGGTGGCGGCCGCCGACGCCGGAGCGGCAGCCGGCGGCGGAGGCGGCGGCGCTGTGGGGGGCATTGGTGCGAACCCTAACGGGCCGGGAGCCTCCTTCCCAGAGTCTCCAAGGTTGTCTTGTCAATTACTGGATCCCCCGTTTGGTAATATTCTGGATTTAAGTAACCAAATGTGCCATGTACATTTGTACTAACATGGGTTTGATCAATTGGGACAGATCTTGAAGCGCCAAAATCTGAAACTTTAGCAGTATAGTTTTCATCTAGTAGTATGTTAGAGGATTTCACGTCACGATGAAAGATGGACATCGAGGCAGCAGAGTGGAGATAGTATAGGGCTCCTGCAGCTTCTGTGGCAATCCTTAGACAATCATTCCACGATAACGAGGATCTGCTACTCGAATAAGCATGATGAAGAATTTCAAACAAAGAACCATTTGGAATGAAATCTTATACTAGCAAGGGGACCTCACTTTCAAGACAGCACCCAAAGAGTTTCACGATATTTCTGTGATTTATCTAAGAGAGGATTGAAACCTCGTTGATGAAATCATTTATTTCACCATCCTTGATAATCTTGGACTTCTTGATAGCCACCACATGTTGATCAGATAAGATGCCTTTGTATACTGTGCCATGCCCTCCACGACCAAGAATACGAATGGGATCAAAATTATTTGTTGCCTTTTCAAGCTCTTCTAAGGAGAAAATTTTTGTATTCTCACTTGCATTTTCGTTCGATGATATTAGTTGTTCCAAGAGAAGGCCTTGGTTCTTTCGGAAATATTTCCTTCTCTGTTTCTTCTGGACGTTTCTTTTCCATCTTCTAATGAGCATTATTGTACTTAAGCCCAGAAGAAGAATGACAAGACCACAACTCAGCCCAAATATAATACCTATAATGATATTGTTCCTCAGTTTTCATATATCAACGCCACATTGACTGGTGAAGAATTGAACAATATGGGACTCACCTAAGAGGAAAATTTTCTTTGATGTTGGCGTGCACTCATTTTCACTTATATCATAAATCGTATGGCGAGGACACTCAATGCAAGTGAAGTTTCCAATGGTATTATGACAAACACCTCTGCAAATGCCTGGTGTCTGTCGACACTCATCAATATCTGTAGCCATATTCATAATACAACATAGAATTTATGCATTAAAAATCTAGTTATGTTACTTAATGATGCAAATAGATAACGGGTATCAAACTAGGTTAATGATGCTATCCTATGATTGTGTGTCACTGCTGTTGTTATCATTATGAGAGAACACGGGCTCCGACTCGCTAGCGAAAAATTATTGCCAGAGAGAGGGGGCTGGGGGGGGGGGGGTGGGGGGGAGGGAGGGATTACCATAACACCCATCTTGGATGTACGGGTTTCCTTCAAAACCAGATGAGCATTTGCATCTATAACCAACATATCCTTCTGAGGAGCTTATAACACTGAGGCAAGTGCTATGGTCACTCACACAAGCATATCCAGACACATTCCGTTTTGCCAGTTGGCAGGTTAGATTAGCAACCGCCCACTGCACAGAGGCTGATTCCAAAGGATCCACAAATAGGCCAGGTTCATTAGAATATATCGGCATATACAGTTCCGTATTCAAATGTTCCCAACTTAAGTTGAATTTCATGCTGACAAGGCCCTCGCTCACATTTATGTGTGTCACATGAAGCTGGTCATTGTATTGAAGGACAGAATGTGCCGGGTCTGAGCAGTTGAGTTGGAAAACTCTCCTTGCAGAGCAACCTTCTTCTAGGCCAAAAGGAAATGGGACAGCAATGTTCCCACAGTGGTGAGAACAGTTCTCCTTTAGTGCTTTCGGATTATATCCTGTTTACATGAAGAAATTTAAGTTGATGAAGTGATCAATATTAGCATACACAAGAGTTGATAGTCCTATCAGACAAATTAAAGAACCATACTGTTGGAATGTGTGTGTATAGGCCGATGAGGCCCATGTATGCCTACACTATATTGCTACCCTTCTAGGGTTAGCCCAAGTTAATCCAATCAGACTATTCAGCATGGTATCGGAGCTACTACTAAGTTGTGTCAAAATAGCACGGCCCGGATGCCCAAGACGTCGATGCCATGTAGTGGAAGTCGGAAACCGAAGAGTGTAAAGGGGTCCCACGCTGTCAAATCGGAGAAGAGGACGCCGGGAAGCCAAATCCTTCACAGTAAGACCAGAGGAGTCAAACCCAACAGAAGAAGAATTGGCAGCTGTAAAACGACGAATGGAAAGAAGGTTATGAATCATGGAGGGAGAAACTAGGACATCCGGAAGGCGATAAGGTCCGTGAGTGTGAGCGGCACCCACGGAGGTGACAGGAAGACACGAACCATTCGCCACCATAATGGACGAAGGGTGTGAGGAAGACGGGGGTGGACAAAGGAGAGTATACCGGGGTCGGAAGTGGTGTGGTAGGTGGCGCCGGAGTCCGCAACCCAGTCCTGACCGGCCGGAGGAGTGAGGGCCAGGGTGCCGAAGGAGCGGGCTAAGGCCGCCTGGTCCCAACCGGCAGAACGGGCCAAGGCCGCCGGGTCCGTTCGACTCAGTGTGTCTTCCTCGGGTACTCCCCTGATCACAAGGGATACCGTTGCTTCGACCTCACCTCTCGTCGGGTCCTCATCTCTCGTCACGTGGTGTTTGATGAGTCTACTTTCCCTTTCTCCACCACCTCCCACCCGGACCTCTTCTCCTTGTTTCCCACTGACACGGTGGACCAGCCACCTTTGTTGTTTCCTGCAGGTACTCCTCCGTGCCAGTCGCCGTGCTCGGCCACCGACTCGCCACTCTCCGGCCCCTCGCCGGGTCCGGACGCAGGCCCGACGCCCTCTGGTGCTTGCTCTGCACCCCATGCGGGGCCGTCGGATGTGGGGCCGTCTGTTTCGGGGCTCGCTCCCTCGGCGGTTCCGCCACCGCCTGCGCGGTTCGGACATGTCTACCAGCGTCGCCCGCGGCCGCCTCTGGTACACCTGGAGCCGGTTGCCCCACCGCCGTCCCCGCCTCGGTCTCCACCGGGGGTTTCTTCCCCACCGGCGACGCCTACACCGCCGCCTCTGCCGCCTCCGGCTGCACCCGACGGCATGTACCACCCGCCTATCCTACACCGCCACCCGCGTCATGTTCACCCCATGGTGACGCGGTGCGCGACCGGTTCCTTACCGCCCCGGGCTCTTGCGGCGCTGCCCGGTCAGCAGCAGGTCTCTCCGGTACCCTCCTCCGTTTGTGATGCCTTGTTGGACCCTCACTGGCGCCACGCGATGGAAGAGGAGTACGCGGCTCTCCTCGCCAACCAGACATGGGATCTGGTGCCTCGTCCACCGGGCTCCAATGTGGTCACGGGCAAGTGGATCTGGACACACAAGTGGCGGGCTGATGGTACCCTCGAGTGGTACAAGGCTCACTGGGTTCTCCGGGGCTTCACTCAGCGCCCCGGAGTCGACTACGACGAGACGTTCAGTCCAGTGGTGAAGCCGACTACCGTCCGCACAGTTCTCTCACTGGCTCTCTCTCGCTCCTGGCCCGTGCATCAGCTGGATGTCAAGAATGCCTTTCTGCATGGTCATTTGACTGAGACAGTCTACTGCAGTCAGCCAACGGGTTTCGTTGACTCTTCTCGTCCTGATATGGTCTGCCGGCTCAACAAGTCCCTCTACGGCCTCAAGTAGGCGCCTCGAGATTGGTATTCTCGGTTTGTTGCCTTCCTGTTGACACTTGGTTTTGTGGAGGCCAAGTCCGATACGTCTCTGTTTATCTATCGCCATGGAGATGAGACTTCCTATCTGCTGCTATATGTTGATGACATTGTGCTGACAGCCTCGAGTCCGTCTCTCCTCCGGCGCATCATCACCTCTCTTCAGTAGGAGTTTGCTATGAAGGATCTGGGTGTGTTGCATCACTTCCTCGGGGTCACAGTTGAGCCTCGTCCCACCGGACTCCTCCTTCACCAGCGACAATACACTCTTAACATCCTGGAGCGCGCTGGGATGACTGACTGCAAACTCTGCTCCACTCCAATTGACACTCAGGCCAAGTTGTACGAGGCCGAGGGCACTCCAGTGACTGACCCCACTGCTTACCGGAGCCTTGCCGGTACTCTTCAGTACCTCACCTTCACCAGGCCGGACATCACCTATGCAGTGCAGCAGATCTGTCTCCACATGCATGATCCACGCGAGCCACACCTCACTGCTCTCAAGCGGCTCCTCCGCTACCTCCGCAGCACAGTCGCCTACGGCCTTCTACTCCACCGGTCCTCCTCCTCCGAGCTCGTGGTCTACACCGACGCCGACTGGGCTGGGTGTCCAGACACTCGGCGCTCCACTTCCGGCTACGCCGTCTTCCTAGGCGGCAACTTGGTGTCTTGGTCGTCCAAGCGCCAGTCGGTGGTCTCCCGTTCCAGTGCCGAGGCGGAGTACCGCGTTGTGGCTAACGGCGTGGCTGAGGCTTCTTGGCTCCAACAGCTTCTTGCTGAGCTCCACAGCCCCCTCTCCCGGAGCACGCTTGTCTACTGCGACAACGCCAGCGCTGTCTACCTCTCCACCAACCATGTTCAGCACCAGCGGACCAAGCATGTGGAGATCGACCTCCACTTTGTTCGGGATCGGGTCGCTATCGGCGATGTTCGGGTTCTCCACGTCCCGACCACCTCGCAGTTTGCCGACATCTTCACCAAGGGTCTCCCGTCCTCCACCTTCTCCGAGTTTCGCTCAAGCCTCAACATCACTAGTGGCTAGTTGCGTCTGTGGGGGGCTCGTGTGTGTTCTCTTGTTTCTTTCTTGTTCAGTTTGCAACTCCGCTGCGCCGGTAGTTGAGACTGCGGGGGGGGGGGTGTTGGAATGTGTGTGTATAGGCCCATGAGGCCCATGTGTGCCTACACTATATTGCTACCCTTCTAGGGTTAGCCCAAGTTAATCCAATCAGACTATTCAGCACATACAAATGAAGCTGAATTGAATAACCATAGAAAAAGCAAAATATTTTTTTTGGCGAAATAGCCATTTTCATTCCTAAACTATTGCTTAAGGCTCAATTTGGTCCCTGAACTTTAGTCCTTAAACAATGGATTTGCAGGTCACGGTGTTTCCCAGCTCACGGCGAGCCATTAAGGGGATGGACGACCTGCAAATCCATTGTTTAAGAACTAAAGTGGACACTTTGAAAGTTTAGGGACAAAAATAGCTATTCCACCTTGTTTTTTCAACGAACTGGTTAATTCGACAGAAAATAGAGAAATGAAACAATTACGCAAGGTGATCAAAATAAATCACTGGGCATTGCATATATGAAATCACCTTTATCATTCATGCAGCCATCATAGATATAAGGATTTCCTTTGAACCATTGTTGCACTGGCAGGCATAACCATGATCAAAGAACATCTGCGTCCTGCAACCACTGTGTTCACTAACACAAGCTGAGTTCCTCCTGTCTTCATTGTTTCTGGGGCATCTTGTGTCATCAGTGATGCTCCATTCCATGGGAGCCTTAACAGTTACATTGATTCTATCCCATAGGATGCTCAAACTAGAGACTTTTTCAGTCCTCCTACCCCTTTTGTGAAGCACGAACTGAAATTCAAGAGCTTGAACAGGTATGTCAGCGAATATGAAGCGGCGACCACCCCCATCAGGATCCTGCGCATACACCATCTCTGCAATCGTTTTGTTGGGGCAGTTAACCGTGATGATGACTTTAAAGGAACCTGTGTATTGATCTTTTAAGAGCACATCCAAATCGCAGCCAACGATGTAAAGGTCCAACATCACCACAATAGCAATAGAATTTCCTGGAGCCTTCAGTAACATGTTGTAGACATGAACACCAGGCTTTATGGGGATTACTTGAGAAAAGGAGGCTCCAAAACTGTTGAAACGAAAATTATGAATACTAGTATAAACCGCTGTGGTACCGTCGTGTAAGAATAGTTGATGGGGCTGAGTGGTGTTGTTGCAGAAGAGCCTGAAGTCAGGACCCCGGAAGCAATGATCATCAGGTCCTATGCCAAATGGGTACTCAAAGCTCAGGTTGCCGCAGCTTGTTTGGCAGCCAGCAAGCGTGGCAGCTGAGGGAAGGCTGGTGTAATTGGAAGAAGTTGTATAAACACCATGCCCTGTAGAGATCTAGCCTCTAACCTTCTACTGCTGAGGGTGATCAGATGGCTAAGAGACTCTGTTCTAGGTCTCTCTCTTCTCCTTGCTACTGCTGAGGTCCCTGCCCCTGCTGCTGTCGTCCATAAGGATGCAAGTATGAGCAAATCTAACATGGTGTTGGAGCAGCCCATCTCTCAATGTGATGAGATCAACTACGGAGAGAGGTTTGAGAATTGAGCGTGTATTTAGATGTAGTATAAACACATCGCACAGAGTCTTCGCTCTGGTCATGGTGGCTTGACTGAGCATAGACCAAAGATAACCACATGTGTCAATTTCAGGCTTTCAGCCAGGCACATTCCACACGGCAACAGCCAGGAACATTCCACAACAAGCAATTGCTCCAATCCCATCCATACAAATCCAACGCACCCCAGGTTGCAATATATTTCATCGAGCAATACAACCGGCAATCGATAAAGGTCGGTTGAAATTTCCAAGTTCTCAAGAGACTGAGGAGCATGAGTTAGTTGAGAGGCCTTGTTTTTTTTTACGGTCACCGGGGGCGGGGAGGCGATCCTCACCTGATTTTAATTAATATCAACAGCCTCGTTTTTAGGAAACGAGGCAAAAACCTTTCGTTCGGTTAATTTTGGAAAACCGAACTAAAACCAATACAATAGTCCTCGCATAAGGACGAGCGGAGGCATAGCCATAGAAACACTGAGAGGTGCAAATTAGGGGCGAGAGAGATTACAACAACAAAATCAACAACGAGCTCAAAGGAAAGCCTAGACACCAATCTAAAGACGCGAACCAAAACGCCAACTTGCACCCCCGCCAAGCAGCATACTCGCCGTTTTCACCACGGTCATATGTCCTCCACCACTCCTCGTAGCTACGCCGCTCCATTGCCACCCTCCTTCTAAGGGTCGACAAGAGGAATGAGGACTAAGAGTGGTGTCAAACACACAAACCCCGGATCAACGGAAACGACAACCCCCCTTTGAACTGATGATGGTATCCTCCAGCACATCCGGGTCCACGCGTACCACCATCCAACGCCGTCCGAGGGGAGGAAACCTTGGAGGGGGATGACGACAGCGGTGGAGAGTCCACCCGACATTTGATATTCTGACACCAACAAGGAGATTGCCGACAGAGCAGAGACGCCAAAGGAGGACACTCATCGGACGCTCGGCCACGGCCGTCAAATGGCACTAGCCTTCCAAGGAGAGGTAACACATCATGGAGAGGAAACAGAGAGAAACACAAGTCCGTGGCAAGAGTTGAGGCCTCCTCTACAATGGTGCCCTCAAGAGGGTCACGACACCGGCGGCGCCGCCACCACTAGCTCCAGAAAACTAGAGCTAGGATTCCACCCAGAGGAAAGGGACCAGACTACCGTCAAAGGGTGTGTGGGATACACATCGACGCCTCCAAGGAGGGAAACAGCGCCCCAGAGTGTCGTCGTTGACCGCACAGACATGGTCGTGCATGGCTTTCGCCTAAGCCCCCCTCAACCTGTATAACACAGTCAGCCGCTTCAGAACTCAAACCTACACACGGCTGAAGATGGACTTGGAGACTGGAACGGCGATGCCGATGCGAAGCAGGGCCTGTGGTGAGCCGACCTCACTCCCACAACAATGTCAGCAGCCCCCGCGACGCTTGCACGACACTCCACGTGCACGCAGCCCCGCCGCCAGCAAGCCTACGGCCGAATTGTGCACAGCGCGTCGCTGTTGGCCTCTGCAAAGGGCACGAAGAAGAATTAAGGGAACGCTGCCCCACTGCCGGCATGCCCGCGGCCGAACAGATGCCCCGCGCCTTCTTCTCCACGCGCCGTGGACGAGGGGGACCGGATCCGGTCTCCTCGCGCCTTGGGACGACGAAGCAGAGCACCAGCCGCGCCGACCCCCGCCGGATCTAGGTTGGGGGGCGCCGGATCTGGCCCCCGCAAGCCCGGAGGTGGAGGATCAGCTCGCCGCCGGCTTCTGCGGGCCAAGAACTCCAAAGGAAGGGAGAGGAGGGGAGGAGGAGAGGAGAGGGGGCGGGGGGACAGCTGCGCGCCGCCTGGGAGTTTGCAGCGGGCCGCCGTCGGCGACGGCGGCCGAGGGGAGCGCAGCGTGGGGGAGTGTTGGGCGGCGGTGGGGGGTCGCCCCCGAGTCGCTCTCGTACGGAGAGCGACTCGGGGGGAGGGGGGGGGGGGGGACAACTGCGTTGACAGGTGGTTCACTTGTATTAATCGTTTGATGAGCAAATTTTCAGGACATAACCAGTATAGGTGTATGGTATAATCTTATATAGTCAAAAAGAGTATCATATTTTAGTTGGAGTCAAGTGTATTAGAAATAACTTACCATTTTTAAGAAATCGGCCAAACACGGCAGATGTTTAAAGCTAGGTGGCAACAAATCAACATGCAGCCTTAAGACGCATAGTGTATATGTAGTGTATGTGGATTGCAAAAGTTATTTACTTAGAAAAGCCTAAATGAGTTACTAATTTGGAGTGGTATTTATTTGCTCCCGAGGTCTAGAAATATTTACAGTAAAACCAAATTAAATAGTTACTGGACCATGTGACATCAGTTCGGGCTACATGCTTAATTAAGCACAGGCCCAAGACATTTCTTTTTCTGACAAAATGTGTCATCGGTTCAAATTGTTGGCCTAAACCCTATTTTACCAAACTAGATATGTCCCTCCAACTAATTCTTGTTTTTTGCTTAGATTTATTCGGAAAAAAATATAGTAAGATTAGGAAGGTTCAGGCCTCGGATGGCTCCCAAATCCTGATTTAGGAAGATCAGTTTCTAGGGGGTTCCTTTGAAAGAGGTGTATACATCATCCCTATACAATATTGCTCGTAGGAAGCAGCATACGGTGGTTGAGGTTCTTCGCTCGGTACCAATTAACATCATCTTTAGAATGAAGAGCGTTAGTGAGAATAAGTTGGTGGATTGACAGGACCTAATTGGTAGGGTTGCCGGTGACTCTTTTTGCTAGGACTTGTATTCTAATGAAATGTTCTCGGTCAAATCTATGTATGTGTATCTAATAAACAATGGTATCAAAGTCTCTCAAGATATTTGACGTCTTAGAATTTCATTAAAGGTTAAGATCTTTTCATGGTTTCTAAGGAGGGAATAACAAAAGATAATTTAGCTAAGGGGCCGTTTGGATCCTTTTATTTTGGAGGAATTGAAATCTACCTTAATAAATTAAGTTATTTGGCTTGGAATTTAACATTCCACCACTTTCCAAAGTCCATAATTAAGCCTATCTCAAATTCATAGGGCGAGAGATGAAAATTGATTCTATAGATTACCATTCCATATTTCTATTTGCAACTTATAACATGTTGTTCAAACTTTCTCTCCTACGATAGAAATACAACAAATAAGTATGTCTCTCATATAGTGAACAATAATATGCAATTATAATCCATATACAATCATATTAGCTTAATTAATATGTCTCTAAATTATGATTATTAAAATGAATTCAATTCCAGGGATCCAAACAGGGCCTAAAAGAAATTAGAGGGAAAACCCAAATTGTTGTTTGTGCTCTAAACTAGAGAATATTCATGTGATGGCTAAGATCTCGTGGCGTGCTATCCATATGGTGCTTGGTTTAAAACCGTCAACAAGTACACGAAACATTTTTAGTGGTTGGCAGTGACACAAATAAAGTGGGAGAGATTTTAGAAGCTTGTTGTTGCTTACAGGAGTTGCCACTTTGTGTTGGCTACTTTGGCTTAGAAGGAATGAGCTTGGGGATGTTACAAAGGAATGAAGACATAAAAAGTTTCTTGTCCAAGGGTGCTAGAAGCTAGAGATTGCGACTCTGCAATGCTCTGCTTTTCAGATGACCTTGTGCTCTTAGACTTTAGTGCACTTGTGGTGTTCTTCTGTGTTGAACTCGTGATCTAATTCCAATTGTTTAACTCAACTTCACTAGTGGATCATTTTTTTTTTCCAGCTTCACGAGCAGTTGTACCAATGAAATGAAGCTTTGCACTCATACGTGAGCTGCACTGTCAAGCTCACGCTAAACATCGTTAAACAGAGGTGGCTATACGTCTAGCTGTGTCCTGCCTCTAACGCAGCATCTGTATTCTGCAAGATGAGAACCTGAGATGTTAAACTGATGCAGAATTGAACTTTGGAGAGACTACCGAGAGCAACTAGTAGGGGAAATAAGCCGATACATGCGTCTCTATCTTTGTTAGAGAAAGAGCAATGTATGTAGCCTCACCATAGTTATGAGTTTTTTTTTATAAAATTCAGAAAGATAGACCCCACTGGGTATAAAAATATATATTAAAAAATTCAATCACCTCTCCCTATCCAACAAGCAGGACAGGGGAACAATTTTCTATTGTTTATGGGCAGTTCATAAGCATATGAATAGGTTTAGCTATAGAGGACTGTTCTATGGACTACTTTCACAATATTTCATTTAGTCTATAGTAATTATTTAAATGTATATACACTACTTTTCAAGTACATTGTGGTTGCTTTGAGATAAAAAAAAAATAGCCGATACACGCGCCCCTATCTTTGGAGAGCTGAGAGCAACTGGATAGTGCACTCGGCAGAATATATTAGTCTAACAAAGAAAATGGCCGGGCGTTGAACATTGGATGCAAATGTCTAATTTCACGTGATTATTAACGTCAACACTTCAATCCACTTGAAATTTCCTAAATTTCTTTGGGCCAAACGGTAAATCACACTGGAGGAGGATTTTTTTTTTTTGTTGGACATTGTGTTCTTAAAAGATTAAGGAGATATGATCCTTGAACAAAGAATTGATTTTACTTGTCCATCAGTATGTGTGCTCATATGCAGGTGTCTTTGCCCACTCTAGTTGAGGTGTCTCTTAGTTGGGTCTTTTTGTTAGCAAGTAGTGTTTTGTGAGAAAGAATAAACTGAAATAAGTTAGAAGTAGTTCAAGCGAGGAGAGCCAAATTGATAGTTGGGTAGTAGTCGTTGTTAGTTGGGTTGTATCAAAGTTATACATGATGAGTGAAGCACTCTCCTCAATGGTATGTTTTCTAATTGGGAGAATTAGGAATCGGACCCTGAAAACAAAACTGTTTAGGAATCAGGCCCTTTTTATTTTGAATTTGGGAATCTGACCCCAAAACGAAAATTCCTTAGAAATCTGACCTTCCGTTAGTTTGGAGACCTAACAATGTTAACTTTGAGGGTACAATGATCATTTTACCCCCGATATAAAAAAAATATAAAAAAAAGAGTCTGACTTATTTATTGTATATTTAGAGTGTATATATATAGTACATACTACTACATTATCTTGGGACTAGTTCATAATCATTTATGTATGTACTTGTATACTCGGTCCATTTAATTGTATATTCTGAATTTTAATTATACTCCGATTGGAGTCAAAATATATTATTATATCTCATTAGTTGGGCATACAAAATAATATTTGTTTGCATGCATCCATACTCATGTTGTTCTCTGCCCACAGGTATGTATCCATACTTAGCATGAACATGTATGTACTCACACTCCCTATAATGCCCAGGCCAAGTTGTTTACACTTTTCATGAAGGCGGGTGGTACTGAAATTGGATTGGCCATCAGCAAATGTATTGTTCAACTAATGGTCAGATAAACTTTGTCAGCCAACCACATGTTGGGAGTACACATTCACATTTACTACATTTTTTTCCAAAGATGTGACAGAAGCGCTATTAGTGAAAGTAAACCTGTTATGTGCAGCCTCTTCCATCCGGTTTCAAAGGTTTATTTGTACTATTTATTGATTGATAGGAAACCAAAAAGAGCTAACCAAGTTTCGCTTGCAAAGGCTAGCAGATGCCTATGATATTGTTGCTACCATTAAACCATATTTTGGTGTATTATCTATAGGGGCATTCTTTTATTCCCGTTGCAACGCACAGACATTTTTGCTAGTATATAAAATAAGTCAAACTTAGTTTTTTTTATTTTTTTTATCAGAGGTAAAATGGTCATTGTACCCTCAAAGTTAACACCGTTAGACCTCCAAACTGACGGAAGACCATATTCCTAAGGAATTTTCGTTTTGGGGCCAAATTCCCAAATTCAAAACAAAAAGGACCTGATTCCTAAACAGTTTTGTTTTGAGGGCCTGATTCCTAATTGTCCCTTTCTAATTTGGTCCAATTTCCATTTGAAAAGCTATGCTAGGAAACGAGTGTGCTGCATGCTAACATTCTATCTCTTCCACGTAAGCAGCAAAATGCTAAGTACTCCGTACTCCGTAGCTGCAAAATGCTCAGGATCAGAATTCAGAGCCCGTACGTGGACACACGAGGCCCTCCCTTGATGCTTCTTCCCATGCTCCGCGGCAGGAAGGGCATTAGTGTCTTCGGTCGTGTGTGTTGGGTAGGGCTTTTTACTCTAGTTTCACAAACCTATTTTTCAGTTTCTCAAATCAAACAGGTTTATAGTCACAAAAAAAAACAGGTTTATGTGAAATGTCTTTTCTCTAAAAGCTGTTTTTCAGCCCCTCTGATATCAAACAACTTCATTTGGACCTGATTGTTATAAAAGTTGGAAAAAAAATCAGAAACTCTGCCAAACGGCCCAAACCGTCCAGGGCCAGGCAGTTTCGGCAGGGAGTTCGTTGATGTCGACGCGTCCTTCCGAAACACTGACACACATGAAAAAGAAACCGAACACCAACCACCGCTACCTGCCAGCATGGAATGCAAGCTCGAAAACGAGCAGCACCTCAACGCTGCCAGTGAACAATCAGTACTTACGTTATTACGTACGACATCACATGATACACAGGAAACATGGAGAATTTTCTCTAATGCTAAATTAATCAAGAGGTGGGGTGATCCAGATCCAATACAGATACAGGGTGCCAACTAATCCATCACTTAAGAGTAAGGCAAATAATCCAACACAAGAATTAACCGACAAGGTCGCCTAAATAACACACGCACGCAGCTAGCACACTTAAACTGTGGTGGTAGGTAATGGTAATAGCTAGTACTACACACACGCATGGGTACAACACTAAGGTCACACGGCTACAGCAAATGCAGTTGTTAGTCTCTCCTCCTGCCCTGCCTCATCATCATACAGCAGCAACAATTAGACCGCACTAGTGTGAGATCTGCAGTAGTAGACACATCTTTCACAAGTCAGGAACAAATGAACCAATCCATCCATCCATCCTTCCATCTTCTGGCGGGGACGACCGTGGCTCCCAGTCAGTAGTGTGTGGCTAGCTCCGGTTGGGTTTCAGAGGAGCTCATGATCCGGAAGCGGTCATCTTCAGGTCCCCAGACGATGGCGTCCTGGACACCTCGGCCATCGGCTGATGCGCAGGGGACGCCCAGCTCTGGTCCGCGCTGTAGGCTCCTCCTGAGGCCGTCATATTCATCCCTCTCTGGGCCTGCTGCCCTTGCTCGCTGCTGTGGGTGTCCATGCTCGAGATCGGGACTGCAGGAGGCGTCTGGGGGACGGTGGTGGGCGTCACGTCCACCCGCTGCTTCTTGTTCTTCTGCTCCATCTGGTAGCTTGGCAGGAAGCTCCCGACCACAATCTGCCAAACGGACTCTTGACTGTAAGTTACACTCTGAGCTTATATATACGGGCAACAGACAAACTACAGTCCTTAGAAGGATAAAACCGAACAATTCTTGGTCATAAACCACGCATGGCATGCAGTTTTGGTAGTTCAGCTAGACAATTGAGCTTATAGTAATAGGCAGGCATTCAGTGCTTGAAAAGCGGGCAAAGCAAACGCAAACCTGAACAGGACTTGCTGCCACCAGCAGGCCAGCAACTCCACCACCGACAACACGACCGTCTGGGCTCGCAAGAGACACGCTCATCCCACCTGATCGACTTCGTGTTCCGCTATTTTCAGTTGGCATAAAGGACCCAGACAAGGACAGCAACTCAAAGCGTCCCTACAACCAAAACAGGGCATCAGATAGGTGGGGTTAAGTAGGACCATTCAGAATCCTTTGTCTGTATCCACACAGACATACATATGAAACCATGCGTGCAGTAAAAACTTTTGTGTGTCAACTTATGAAGGGAGTGAAAGTGTCATGCATGGCTAACCTCATAAGTTAACGTGCCACCAGAGGAATCAGGCTGACGAAGTGTAACATTTGATATCACACCGTTTGCTGAGAGAATACAGATAGCTCCTGGTCCTTGTTGGGAAAATGATATAACCTTCATCGTCACATCCTGAACCAACAGAGAAAATACAGATCACTTTTTGTGCAAAGATGCGAATCACTTCAGGAAAATGAATAATAATAGCTGTAACTGTAAGAGGGGCAGGCAGGAATTCCACAGGGAAAAATAAAGGCAGAATTCATTTGCACTCTGATAAATTCAACAGGGATGCAAAATATATAGATGTGTTCACCTCCCCTTATCTGATAAAGGAATGGAAAGGAATACTGAAACAAGAGCATTTTGGGATCATGATTTCCTTTGGTTAGTCATGTAAAAGCAAAGCATACAAAGCTGAGTATGCAGTCCTTTGATGCTTTTACATTACTTGTAAGTTATTATATGAAGCAAAATGGGTGAACTGTGAACAGATATAAAATGACATAGGTGATTACATTAAAATTTGAAGGAAAAAATGTGTTATAACTGAAGATCCAGAAAATTGATATTTCAGGTAAGAAAGATGATGAAGGTACATATACTGATCACTGTCTGGTCAGAACTCAGAAACAGTCTGAACCAGAAATCACCACATGAGATCAAGTGTAAACGGCAGTTGTACACATCATAGACAACATCTAGATCCATACCTCACCAGGAGCGACAGTAATTATATGTGGAGTGAAATTTGCACCAGCAGAACATGCCACCATGTCACCTGCCAACACACGGCACAGTTAGAAAAGGCAATGGCTGATTATACCAAAACAAACTGACCAAATGAAAGGACTACATAGTGCCATTTTGCTAGAAAAGACAGTTTAGTCTTTTACGAATCTATGGCAGTGATCCCATCAGGAAATCAGGTCCATGCAACATCATGAGAAAGATGAACATCTAGCTACATAACTGCGACATCCAAAGATGATTCTCACTTCTAGAAGTACAGAATCCCATAAATATTTCATCCACTGAATGTTCAGTCCAACCATACTACTACTTGTACTACCGTATTCTAGTACCCCAAGCATTCACTCTACATTCTCAGTCCAACCATACTAACTTCCACCACCTACCTTGAAAAAACAGATACGTCTACTGAACTATATCCATCAGACCATCACCTTCAGACCTACCACGGAGACCTAGAAACAAGGGATGACAAAAGTGCAGACACCACGGTAGAGCCTAACAATAAGGAGGATCTTCAAATGATTTGTATCTCCCATACTTTGTTCCAGGACTGGACAGTTAACCACAAGCACGACAGCACCACCATGGCAAGCATCCCCACAACGGAGGAACCCCACCACAGAACACCAAAAACCCTGAGAGAGCAACACCAACAAAACGGGGTCGGATTCAGGCAGAGGATATGCCTCCATCTGGCCCCCACTTTGCTCCCCGGCCGAGCCACGAATCTTGGAACACAGCGCACCAACCAGCCGCATGAGCCTGAGGTCCCTGACCATGCGAACTAGTAGTAGTAGTGTCTGATCATGCAAGCAGTGCAGACAAGAAATATTCGGATAAGAGAGGGACAGACACAGACAGTGTCATGACAAGAGTGAGCCGCCCAATTACTCCTCCTCTCCTCCTGCTGCCATTGGACCCTCCCCCGCCGTTCATCCATCCAGTCTCCTCTCGTCGAGGAATTTGACGAGAAAAAAAGCGAGAGAGAAAATCCGATCCTTATCTCTGGAATAGGATGTGGATTATCCCCTCCCTCAAAAAATTAATAGATTATTTTAGGGTTTAATTAAGGGATCCCTTTAATTCGTATCTAGGAGGAGGAAACAAAACAGAGCGGAAATGCATGCGAGCGAGAGATTTGGGGGTACTCCTTTCCTACCTATGGAGTTGAAGTGGAAGCCGAACTGCTGCGGCGGCGGCGGCGACTGGTGTTGGTGTTGTTGGTGGAGCTGTTGCTGGTGCTGATAGTGACGGCGCTGCTGCTTGGCGGCAGCGGCGGCGAAGTCGAGGGGCCGTCCCCTACCGCGCTTCATGGCGGCGCCCACCGCAGAAGCCGGCGTGTACTGGCCGCCCGGCGCCGCCACGGCGGTAGTAGGCATGGGCGCGGACGCCGAGATCGGCGTGGCGTTGAGCGGGCGGATCAGGCTCCCGTCCGGCCCGTACTTGCGCGGCCTCCCGCGCTTCTTCGGCACCGTCATCAGCACAGGCCCGAGCGCCATCGTCCCGCCTCCTCCCGCCGCCGCCGCTGCTGCCAGAGGCGGTACCAGCACGGCGCTCGAGCTACCTCCCATCTCCGCCGCCGCGGCTGCCGACGGCTGCTGCTGATGCTGGTGCTGGAAGCTCACCGTCGCCTCTATTGGCGCCGCCGTACCCGGTGCCACCACCGCCAAAGGCACAGGCGCAGGCGCTGCACTCGCTTCCCCCGGCTTGGTCTCCATGCACGCAACACCACCCCGCACGCGCCCGCCTGCTGCTCGTAGTCTTCCTCCTCCTACTACTACTACTACTATTAAGCTTCCCGCCACGAGCAGTCGCCATTGGAGCTCACGCACTCTCTCCCCATCTCCCCTCCTTTAGCAAGCAGGCAGCACCCGGCGCCTCCCAGAACAAGAACAAAAACAAAAACAAAAAACAAAAAAAAATCCCCCCAACAAAAAAAAACACCAAAAATCCCGAAATATTCCTCGAAAAATCCTTGCCGCAGTGAAAAAAAATCGCCGAATAAACCAGAAGCAGCAGGATGAGGAGGAGGACGAAGCGGAGGTCGCGAGGCGAGAGGGGAGCAAAAGGGGGCGGCGGAAATGGGGTCGAATGGATGAATGAATGTGAATGAATGAAATAAAAAGCCAAAACTAAATAAAAGCAAAAAAGGCGGGGGTGCTGCCTCCGCGGGGAGGGCGAAATTGCGGGATTAAAAAACGAAATAAATTAGGTTATCGGGGGAATATTAAACTAATATTTTTTAGCCACACCCGGGCGCAGTAAAGAAACGGGGCCGAAATTGTCGCGGTTTAAGAGCGTGGGAGCGGGGCCCACGTGCTCGTCCTTGGTCTTTTAATGCGGAACCCGAGACCGGGAGATGCCCGTTGCTTGGCGCCGTGCCGTGAACCCCCGGGGCAGAACGGGAACGGAAAAGGCGCTTGGCGTCACGCGGGGAAAATTAATTAATTGTGTAAGCGCTGCTTTATTGTTACGGCAGATAGGGAGGTGGATTAACGGTTCTGCCACTGAGACGGAGGGTGGGGTTGACTGGTCGTCGGCTTGCCTGTCGCATGCGACGCGGGCGCGGGAGCTGCTGCTGGCTGCTTGCTTCCCGCGGGTCAAGCGTGTCAAAGCTAACAGTGACACGTCAGACGTAGCACTGGCCACTGGCACTGTGGAGAATTCAACATGTTTTTTTCCACAAACTACAGAGAGAAGAAGAAAAAAGGAGTTTGGCCAACCCCAGGTCCTACCTTTTTTTATCTGTGGAACAAATTCAATTGTCCAAATCGATAAATAGTGCTCTAACCCAATATTTTGTCGCGTACCATTTATAGCTACAGATAGTACCCCTTTTTTATTTAAAAAAAAGCTAAATAGTAGGAGGCATTTTGGAATCACTTTAATAAAAATAAAAAAAATAAGAACTAATAGTTGGTGTCAAAATGATGTTAACATAATTTCCTCTTTTGGAAAAGTTTTTTTTACCTGGTCTTAGCTAAAAGCTTTGCCTATTTCAAAGAAATCCAAAGTAATACTATATATAAGTGGGTGTTCTGGTGGTGTTGTTGGTATTTAAAAATAAATAAATAGAGTTTTATACATTTAAAATGAAGACTTTATTTCAATAGGATGGATGTGTTCTTTGAGAGAAAGTTGAATATTTGGGATGGGATGACAAATGGATCCATCTATGTCTCTGAATATGGGTCTAATGACAAATCGACAAATGGCCAATGTTTATGCAAATCTCCTGTTACTTCACTTGTTCCAAGAAATGCATCTTTTGGATGTAGATGTACAAAAACATATGCACAACATACATTTTACCAAATATTTACACTTTTCAAATGAAATGATAAGAAACAAAGAATGAATACAAGTGTTGTAA
This sequence comes from Microstegium vimineum, assembly GCA_022036555.1. NCBI lineage: Eukaryota > Viridiplantae > Streptophyta > Magnoliopsida > Poales > Poaceae > Microstegium > Microstegium vimineum. The sequence goes on along the minus strand of CM039135.1, from coordinate 2,277,630 downwards.
AAAATGACTACCACCAAAACATGATGTGTTAGGCATAATAAACTCAACACGAAACGAATACATATGCGCTAGCTAGAACCACCACATTTATACTCTTTTCTCTTGGCACAATTGGAAACCAAGCATATCCAGGGGCGGAGCTAGAAAATTTCATTTTTTGAATGTTAGGGGGGCCGACAGTGTTACATTTTTAAATTTTATTTAAATTTTAAATTTTTCAGTGTAAATTTCAGTTACATAGGGGGGCTGGCCCCCTATCCGCCCCCCTGTCTCTGCCCCTGCTTTCATCCAATATCCAAAAATGTACAAGACAAAATGAAGGGAAATAAAATAAAAGGCATGCGCCAAACTCCCCCACCTAGAAAGAAAAGCAATACAAGTAACTGGATTTTGAACAAAGCTATAATTAGCATCATCATGTCTCACCTCATCAAATGGGCATCCTCCATAAACTAATACAAACAAATAAATTAAACCGCTCCCCAAAACAATGCTAGGTATGCACACACACAAAATCAAAGGGATAATCATCATGTTAAACGAGACTAGTGTTAGGTTTTATGTTTCTGCAAAAAAAAAAAACTTTCACCAACCAAGGTCTACTTTTTTTCTTGTCCTTCACCTGTCGAAATCCATAAATGGTATTACCCCTACCATTATTTTATTATATAGTAATATATTTTTATAGTAAATAACCACTACAATACAATACGAAACATTTTGAAACATGAATCACGCATTTAAAAAACAAAATTAGTAGTCGTTGCTTCAAATGGTGCTAAGCTCATTTTTCTCTCTGAAATTTTCTTTTCATCTGGCCATGCAATCTTTTTTTTGCAGGTGATACTTTTCAAAACTGCAAACACAATCTTTACGAAATACTTCCATCTTTTGAAATAAATCAAGAAAAAAGCAAAGAAATAAAGGCACTACACTTGATGATGTGCTAGGCGCAATTTCAATGTGAACGGAATATATATATTTGGTAGCTGGAACCACCACCTTTTTACACTTTTTTTTGGCACAACTATATTTAAATAAATAAATGAAACGTATCAATCCTAGCTTCCGGCCAATAATCAATCTCCAAACATATACAAGACAAAACCCACGGAAATCAAAGCCATGCCAATTGCCAAACTTCCCACTTACAAAGGAGACAATAATGCAAGTAGCCAGTATATATCTCAAACAAACAAACAAACAACACAAAGCTACAATTGTGGTCCATGTCTCTCACCCGTAAACAAATTTAACAATACAAAAGAAAAAGAATATATTTGAGCTCTCCCTAAAACAATGCAGGAAACCATGCTTGCTTGAATGAAATGGAATGCTCCTACTACTCTATAGATGACATGAGTAGACGACACCCTCCCCTCCTTTTATTATTTAATTTATTTCTACACCCTTGGATGCATGGGAACGTGTCCCAGTAAAGCTAAGCAGTGGCGCACCGCATGGCACATGCATGCAGACATGCTTGTCATGTGCATGCGGTACATACATGCATGCATCTGCTTCAAATGACTTCTGTTCATATGAGTTGTTTTTACCTCTCCGTCCCTTTAATATATATATATAATATCATCTGAAAAGCGTGTCTGTGAGTGAAACACTGTTTTCTAGAGACAGACATTAAGGTATAGAGGGAGTATCTCTTATCTTCTCACAGAGCTAGTGGGAGCAGAAGAAGCCAATTTTTTTTCAGCTTCACCTGCTCTCACTGGCTCTATGAGTGGAGAAGAGATGAGAGATAAAAACGGCTCCTATGAATAGTGAATACGACAAAAAAGCTAGAACTATTTGGAGGCCTAAAAACATACTTCCTCTGTCTAAATTATAAGACGTTTGATATTTTTTAACCCGAGTTTGATCACTTGTCTTATTTAAACTATAAAATATTTGACTTTTTTCACCTCATTTTGAGTAAAATCTGACCACTCACCCTGTCACAAAGAGATAAGTGGAGATGAAACGGAAAAAAGTTTATTCTAACTTGAATCTCCTATGTTATAATTATTCTATTCATTGTTCCATCGTATAAATTGTTTTGTTAAAAAAACTTATTTTAGAACAACTCAACTTTAATAAAATGTTGCTTATGAAGCTATTTTGTAAAAACAAAAATAGTTTTAAATGGTGAAGCTGAAGTGTGTTAATTAGAACCTAAAACTTTATTTGGGCCTTGTTTAGTTCACTTCAAAATTTCAAAAATTTATAAGACTTTCCATCGAATTTTTTGACGCATGCATGCAATACAAAATATAAATAAAAAATAACTAATTGCACAGTTTATCTATAATTTAATTTACGAGACGAATTTTTTAAGTCTAGTTACTTCATAGTTGAACAATAATTATCAAATCTTTTTGTATATAAAGAAGTCCTTGATATAGCTTCTAATGGATTCAATTAGCATATGTTCGGCTCTGGCAAGTGCCAAGTGCCAAATAAGCCCTGCGCATCTGCACGTGTAGGAATGGGTGCATGCCAGCGGTGTGAAGCGTAGCTTGTACTGTACACTATACGTCGGCGCAGAAGTAGTACGCGTGCGTGCTGTGTGCGGTGTGCCTGTGCTGGACCGCGTGCAGCACAGATGAGTCGTCAGTCGGTGGTCAAAAGACACACAGACAGACCTAGGAGTCGTACAGCCCCACATACCGTACCATGCATGACACCATGTGATTGTGTGTGCCTGAGCGAGAGAGAGAGAGAGAGAGAGGACTCACCGAGTCAGCGCTCTCTCTGTCTCTCTCTCTATGCTTGGGATGTATGTACTACGATGGGTGTAGGTATAGAGTCAACGGTGTTAGATAGCTATAGGCGGCCCTGCGTGTGTCCAAACGTACGCAAAACGGAATTGATGAAGTCGCAGTCCAATGGAAAAAGGGATGGCGGAGACTGAACAGCCACACTGTACTTGTACTGTAGTACCAATTACAATACCCAGACCGGATGGTTTACCAGGCTATGACGGGCAGAGACGTAGACCGTCATCTCTGTGCCACAACCACTAGTATCAAGTGCCTCGTCGCCAGACGATGACGTAGGTTTGTTGGTCTCTCTCTTTGAAGGGAGATTTAACTATTAATCATCTTTACGGATTACATTCTTTTGTTTACTAGTTTTATATGAACGCACCTATAGATTTAACACACGAAATACTAAATATTATATTATATATATATTTAGTATTTCGTGTGTTATAGTGCATGACTCTCACTCAACTCGTGATGCGTGGGCTCTGCATGTCAGACCATCATCCTGTATGTACATTAATACATTATAAAAAAATATAAACATGACAAGAAATTTAATAAGAGAGAAGAGATGTATTCAACACTATAAAAATTAAATTCGATATACATGGTTTCTGGGCAAAATATGTTCAATCGTAACCCGTAAGCACCATATTAAATGCAATGAGGGAGTAGCATTATATATGAAACCGTCTATGCTATTTAGTTTTCTGTAATGTTTTCTAAAATATGGATGTGTTGAAAACTAGGCCATAAATCTCCATTGAGTCTGGACTAAAATAAAAGTGTGGGTGCTTCATCCCATATTTTGCTTCATCCATGAGAGTCATGAAACTAAATGCCTATAAAATCATAGAATGAAACTTTCCATTATTTAAGAGTGGGTGTTTTATCCATTTTTATATAACATGCATAATATAGTCATATGAAAGCAACGCTATAAAACTCTTTACTGAGACTAACCTAAGTGATATTTTATTTTATTTTATGTCCCAACTTTTTTAGGTGATGTGGCGGTCTTAGAAACCGTATACTAAATTAAAACAATTGGCATCCAAAAGAATGGTCTTAGAGCATCTCCAGCCACATGCCCAAAATCAAACCCCTACATTTCCATTTGGGAGGTGACCTGCAAAATTTGAGGGCCAAATTCAAGGTCCAACTCTAGCCATAGTCCTTAATTTGTGGGGGGGAGGGGGGAGATGAATAGGAGGGTCTCTCTTTCCTAGGGACCCGAAACTAAACTTTGAGAACCCCTCCTAAAATAAGAGCCCAAATAAGAGGTGCATTGGAGTGGATTTTTTGACCAAGTCCATATATTTAGAATAGGAGCCTGTTTAGGGGCTCCATTGAAGTTGCTCTTAGGCACCGTGTTTTTTTTGGTGGTGGTGTTGGGTGTGGTGGTGGGTGGGTGGGGGGGGGGGGCTTAGGCACCGTGTTGGTCAAGAGTTGAAGCACAACCTAACTACACTCTGTGTTTCCGGCTGATGATAGGTTTTGCTGAGTGATTATTATTATTAGATAAAAAATACTGAATGATTAATATAATTCTCGTACTAATAAAACCTAAAGTAAACGATCGATGTGCTTATCCGAATTGAAAGCGAAGTGGGGCGGGAAATAAGTGCAGTGGTCCAAAAGGGGGAAACTATTTTTTTCTCCTCCTTCATTTTAGGCAAATATCTTGCCTTCACAAAGTTTTTTTAGGTGTGCATACATGGTTCTGGAATCATCTATCGTGTTCAAATTTGAGTGCATTACAAGCTACTAGGGAGCCACACACACTAATGAAGGCCGAAAGTTGATGAGCAGTTGAGATTAAACAAACACAAAGGGCCGGGAAAACAATTTATTACCACTGCTTTGCCATCTTAATTATTCAACAGCCACACTGATTATCTATAGACACACGTACTCACATAGTCACATGAGCATACGTCCGGAAGAGGCCACCCATGGACAGCTCATCAAACTTCAACAATAATTTTTGTCTCCTACTTTATTTATTGAGATATATAATATAACAAATCTTTCATTTTCTTCCAAGGCAAGTATGGAAGGAAATTGATTTACTACTAAGCCACAAAAACATAAAGATATTTATTGGGGCGGATTTGGACGGAATGTGTTTATAATGATTAACGATGGCGGCAATCAAGCAACACACACTAAGAAGTCAATGTCCAACAGTAGATGAAAGCAGAACAACTTATAAGATAATCGGCGGATTAGTTGATTACGATAGGGCTAATGACAAGCTTTACTCCAAACATTGCCCCTCTAATCCATCTACCATATATCTACTAATTTAATTATATTATTAACAACTGAGAAGGTATTTAAAAATAAAAAGAAGAGATAGATGCATGAGCTTGGGATCATGGGCACTCCACCACTTGTATATATGCAACCAAATGTTTACTGGTGGGAAGACAGACAGACAGACAGACAAGCAAGCAAGCAAAACCTAAAAAGTAGGCTAGGACATGTTGTACTTTAAGGATGTGATGGGCAAGTGGATATCTTATTCACTTTCTTGCAGTTAGGAAAATGGGAAAGTGATGATCGAAGTTAAGCACCAACTTAATTAGTCACAAGTTTAGGTGAAAATGCATGCTCCCTAGCTAACTAAGGGCCCCTCCATCAGGAAATTAACAAGTGGCAACACGCACAAACAGCTTAGCTGCTATAGATGCTAACCCTACAAGGCAACAAAGGGAGAAGTGCATCAGCTATTTTGTTGGTTTCCCCAGCTTCAAGCATTCACATGCACGCGTGGATCGGATAAGGCACGAGCTCTTAACTTCTCTCTTTTTTGCTACTTTGAATCTGATTAGAAAAAGCAATTTAGTCTTGAAATGTACTCCCTAAATTCCATATTATAAGTTAATCTAAAAATCTTGAAAAATCAAAGTATCTTAATTGTGATCAAAATATTTTTATCGGTGATAAAATTTAATTTCTACTCAAAGTGTTTTAGAACCCCATGCATAGCCATTACACCTCGCGCAGCTTCCAAATTGTATGTTTTTTTTTTGTGTGAAATAAGTATATTCTTGTGATTCCTTGGATTTGAACCTAGAAACCTCCACCTCACGCGAGCTTTTCTTATTACCATACCGCTATACTGCTATATATTGCTGATAACAACATGAGAATCATCGTTTTTGAACCATCATCGGTCCTACTTTCAATTATGGTGTTGTTTAAGCCAATTGTATGTAAAATTCATTTTTGAAGGTGGTTTGCATATATAAACCATTCACAGAAAATTTATTTTTAAAAATAGATTTGAGAAATTTGTTTCCCTAAATAATTTCAAATGAACATATTTTCGAGTAAAATGTTTTGTTTTAGATATCATCGAGACCTATAATTTTAATATAAAGTTTATCTTTATCTAACTTTGGGCCCGTTTGGTAGAGCTGTGCTCCCAGATTCACTGGTGAAGTGATTTTGTAGCTGAAAATGATTCTTTTAGATTGTTTAGTCTAAACTCTTAAAATCAGCATGAAGAATCATTTCACAGAATCAGGTGAAGCTACTTTTTCCAGCTCTCAGCCTCTTAGTTCATTTCAGAGAATCACTTCACAGAATCAGTAGAGAATCAATTGTGACTGAAAAATACGTTTGGCAGAATCAACTCCGTAAAGCTCTGTCAAACAGCCCCTTTATATAAAAAAAATATCAATTTCATATGCAGATCTTTTTTTAATAAGGCGGTTGATTAAGATCGACAACCGCCTGTAGAGTGTGGTCATGTTATATCCCCTCTCCACCGGTGGCATTTGGGTATGAGACCGTATGAGCTCCAAAAAGGCATTGTGCACCGTACCGTCAGCGAAAAACAGCCGGATCGGAGTGAGTAGAACCATTTCTGTACGGCGACGTTGATCAGTACCATGTCCGGCTTGATGTGTCCTCATGTGTACGTGTCCATGCATATATACTAGACAGCGTTACAATTCTTTTAAAAACAGCTTCACCCATAAAGTTGTTTTTATTCCTCTCTCACAAAGATATAAAGTTAGGTGAAACTGAAAATAGTAGCTTATCATAGCTCTTTCCTTTCTTTCTCATATTCATGTATAAAGTTTTTAATGAAGCTGTTTTGTCAAACATTTTTTCCAAAATAGTTCAACTTCACCTAGAGAGTTGTTCATGCTATTTTCTAAAAAAAAAATCAATTCACTAGTGAAGTAGATCGAGTTGTACCGAACGGACCCTTAAAAGTGATCGTATTTATACTCTATGTAGATGCACAGTATGTACGCCGCCGCAAGAGACACGTACGCACATCGGCACGTACATACGTACACGTGGACAGCTAGTTAAAGTCTGCATTAGCAAGGGTGGTAAATAATGCTGCTATAATCAGAGATACTCCAACTCATTAATTTGTACTACGCGCATATGCGTCGTACACTGTTGCGCACTACCTGCAGCATGGTGCAGGCGCCGGCCACCGGGCAAAGCTGGAGATGAACTGCTCGATTCTTGGCCGGCCGTCAGATATTTTCTCTGCATCGTACGTCTGCCGGTGAAGATTCACTCAGCTAAGTACAGTAAGCTTCAATCCACGCCACACAATATCACACAGCACACGGCACAGCTAATTAGCTAGTAGATTAGTGGGAGCAATCCTGTCTGCAGGGGCCAGATTAGCTAGTGGAGTGGCAAAAGCACATGCATATGTCCATGGCAATTGAAAAAAAAAAAAGAAGATTAGATAGATAGAAGCAGAGACTGCAGTGATTTCGATCAATTCTTCCCTTACACGCATGCAATGCAAGCAGGCTAGCTAGCTACACTACTCCGATCTACGTACTAGCTTAATTATACTTATCGATGAACTTCCACATGTACACATGTGCTGTTGTGGTCCAAGCTGCTAAGCTAGTTAATTACTACTACTTTGCAGTACCACTGATTAACTAAGCACCCATGCAGAGTATGATGATAATGGAGCTCGCGAAAAGATCACATCAGATCACTTGTAGTCTAGTAGTAGTCTCCATGCTTTGTGCATACTAGTACAGTATGTATATCCTGGAGTTGTATGTATGTATGTATAGTAAAGTATGATTGGGCTCTGTTGTTTTGCTCAATGATATATATGATGCTACTAGCGGCATCATATCATTACTTCTCAGGGTTCAGTTCAGCCGGCATGCCTGTCGGCAGAGTATATATGCTGTCAATGCAAGCTAAGGATTCAGCAGCTGGTTGCTGCTGCTGCTGGATGGCGCATCGATCTCTACTGCTGGTTGCTGCTATCACACATGTGTACATAAATATAGACACAGTAGCTCGGATTACTGAAGCTATATCTATATATAGCTGCGTGCAACGCAACAAGAACACTGTTGGGGTAGATGTTTTTTCTGAAAAGAATATTCATGATTTTTTTCTGACTTTCAGTTAGTAGTAGTCTCATAGTGCCAGTGCGTAAGTAAAGTTGTTTGGTTGCAGAAATAGCCAGAGTTTTCCTTTTAACAGGATTCAGTCAGTGGAGTGAACTACTGCACTCTGCACAGTACATAGACAAACGGATACGAAGTACATAGAGCGGGTGGGCGTGCTGTTGGTGAACAAGGATGCTCCTCGATCTTGCTGTTGCTTTCCGACCTGCCAATGCTTTGAACCCGGAACCGGACCGCATTGACTGATGAGTGAGTGAATGAATGAATACAGTAGTAGTAGTAGTATTGTTCAGAAGTTATGAGGGCCTGCCCTGCAAATCCACCAATGTTTCAGCTTTATATAACAACAGCAGGTACGCCGGCCGGCATAATTGCAGGCATGAGCTTGCACACGAAAAGGCCGGCTCGATTCGATCCTGTCTGCTGTAGTAGTACTCATACTACACCCGGGGCAGCATTCACGCATGCATGCTGGAACACCCAACGCAGTAGCAGCAAGAGTAGCAGAAGCGACTCGTACATTCTTCAGACAAAGGAAGTAGTAGTAGTTCATTTTCCGATTCGATTATTGTCAATTTGCCATGCTCCAAGGCCTCCGGAGTCCTGACACGCGCATCCAAGATGGGCCGACTTGAAAAAGAAGGAAACAGATAAGAAGTCAGCCCATGATACTTCGTACTCGTACGGAGTACTTGATACTTGCGCACACAGAAATAGTCAAATAGCCGAAGATCTCATCCATCAGAAGACCGACTGAAAACAACATCAATGTTCACCCAGCTAGTATATTATGTAGATAATCTCAAAACATATGGCTGAATTGGGCCTTGGACGAGACGACACAACACAAAAAATGACGCATGAAAGAAAAAAATGTTGTATATCCCTTCTCTCTGAAGAAAAAAAGATCCATCATTTCATCATATATAAATAGAGAAAAATATACTCCCTCGGGCCTCGGTTCACAAAATAATACAATTATAGGATCCATAGCGGTTAAACTAGCTCAACTTTAACCAAATTTATAGTAAATGATATTAGCATTTATGTCTTTAAATAAATTTAATATGAAAATATATTTTATAACTAACTAATCAAACAATATTTGAATTTGTATTATGAATGTCAGTATTTTAATTTTAGTTAAAATTTAAATTATTTGACTTCTGGAGAGATGAGGATTGTATATTTATTTATTTTTTGGACGGAGGGAATATCGACTTAGTAACAAATACTCCAAATCCATAAGAAAATATTGTAGTAGCTTAAAATATTTCTGCTTAAATAAAAAATATAAATATTCTAGCTTCGCCAAGAAACAAAGAACGATATTAAATTGGAGGAGGTGGTCAGGATCACCATATTGAAATGCAGTGTAGGTTTAAGCTAAGCCCGCCCGATAATATTGGATTTTTAACTGAACCAAAACCCCATTAACAAATCAAGAGGCATTAGTGGCAAATGCACAGCATTCTCATCAGGGACTCATTTGCAATTGTTGAGGGGTGACGAAGCCAGCCGACCGAGGAATCTCCCCAGTAGTCAGGACAGCCATAGGTAGCGTGCAGGGGCGGACAGAAACTTGACCAGTATAGAAAAAGTTCAACGAGGCGTCAGAAAGCATATTCCTCCAGCACACAGTCACAGCGCTTCGTGAGTTTGCTGCATATTCCTCCATCATCCTCGTCATGTTTTAACGGGGCACTCAACCGCCCGCTCACTCGAGGCTATTTAAATGTAAGTAGTAGTGCATAGTACTGTTATCAGAGAAGTTTCTTTAGTAGTATTTGACAATGAAAATACCGCATGCATTATGGCTCTCTCAAGATGGATCCTTCTTTAGGCACAAAAAAAAAAGATAGATCCTCCTTATTCGACAATAAAAATTTCAAATTTTCTTCTCTATTTTTCAAAAGGTTCATGTCTCTGACAACGATGAATTCGTCTATTTAGTCAGAAAAAAGCTTGTGAATCGTGGGACACCATGCTCGGCAGTAGCAACATTTCAATGTCATGCATCTGTCCTGCGTTGCAGGGCACACTGCATTGCGTATTCGTGTCACAGGTGACCGACCAAGGTTAACTAAAGTTGAAAGCAAAGACGGGTTAACTTTGCAACCAAGATGTGTACTATTGGACATGTTTGTCACTATTTAATAGCTCCCGACCACCCCCACATCGTTTACCTTCTTTCCCCGGTCACTAATCCCGGCCTGCACTATCACGATTGAGTCCAGCTTCTAGAAGGCGTTATCTAATACACCTAAAAAGGCCTTTGAAGGAGTTTTGACCACTTTTAAAGGCACTTTTAAATGTCTTGGATAAAGAGCCATGTTGTAGTGATCGCCGCGCCCATTGGCGCCGCCGTGGCTCCCGCCGCTATCATCGCCATGCCCATGGGCTCCGGCGTCGCGGCGCCTCCCGCCGCTCATCGCTCCGCCCGTCGGCGCCGCCGTGGAGATAGGAGGCGTCGCGGCGCCTCCCGCCGCTCATCGCTCCGCCCGTCGGCGCCGCCGTGGAGATTTTGGAGAGCCCGAATTTCACTTTGTCGTTGTTGACATCGTCGTCGACACGTACAAGGCCGCCGTCTCCACCGGCACAACTAGTATCCTAGGAGGCCCAGCCTTCTGGACTGAGGTGGTTAGGTAAGGTACCCTTCCTCCTTCCACCAATCTGGAGTTGAGTTTCCTGCCCGGCGACCATTTCGTACCTAGAATGACGATTACCCATAAGATGGACATATTTTTTTTTGTCCTTAAGGGCATGTGCCCCTAGCACATGGAGCGTTGGATTCACATTGAGATGTGTGCATTCACATTGAGATGCGTGTGTGCACACATCTCAATGCGAATCCAACAACCCATGTGTTAGGGGCATATGCCCTCAAGGGCATATTTAACTTTCCCCTAATAAGATGTAATATTTCCAAAAATTACACCTTTTATGTTCTGTTTTTGTATTGAACCTAGAAGAAGATGAGCATATTAATCATGTATCAAAGTATGCAGACAAAAGGTAGTTATATGAGGTTTTCTTGGTATCTCGGGTTGTTCTGATCTCGGTATTTCGGATTGTGAATATATATTATATGACTGCATAATTTTATAGCATAGTTTTTATAGCTTATGCAAATGAATCACATGTCTTATGACTACCAATTAAACAAAACAGTTGAGAGTAGACTGCTGTTTACTGTCTGTGAATAAGCATTACCATAAGGCCATTTTTTCACGTCCGTTTTCATTGTCTTCATTGTCGTACTCCATTTTTTGGAATATTCTTTTCCAACGAAAAAGGAAGTTCCAGAGTAGAGGATAGATCTTAATAAAAAGTGGGAGTAAGAGGTTTTGTTGATTCTATATCTTACCCTATAACTCTAAAATTTCTCCGCCTGATCTCTTTCCCTATTCTCAATGTTTCAAACCATGATTTATCTAATATTGCTTCATGTGCCTTGCATTTGTAAAAACCATAAATAATCAAGATTAGATTACCCTGTACTTTTCTGCTACATATATGGTTTCCTACAGAATATAACGTGCATTTTCAGAAAATATAAATCAAGATTAATCATTAATAGACTAAATCAAGATTAATCAAGAGTATAACGTGCCTTGGCATTTTCAAAAAATTTGCATGGTAGGGCATCGCGACTTGAAACAGAGTGAACAATTCTAAATTGCTTCTGTGGTCACCTTTGTTCTCATTTATTAATAGACTGAACCTAAGATGCAAGGCACATTAGTTAAGATGGTAAAAACTAAGAATGTTTTAGTTCACTAAGTTATGGATTTGAGTAGCTCAATGATCACTGCATGTAGTATTCACTTATATAATAGTCTCTACTTACCCTTACAGCCTTACTTGATTGGAATAAAAAATGTTTGTTCATTTCCAATTTTCCAACTCACGAGTCACGATGGCTGGCTCTCAGTACAGGCATCAAAGCACACATACAAGAGGAGGGGTAGAGATGCAATGCAAGTTCATTTTGGTTCTAAACTGATCGATCATGAGTGTTGCGATATACGTACCTGCTTCCAAACATGAACAACTGTTCATTGAGCGAAGCGTGCCATGTACCATTTTCTCGGTTTACTGACTCCATGTGCTACTGTGTTCCATCAGGGGAATATTTCTAGGATATGTTCTTGGTCACACCATGCCGCTGCAGTGTGGGCTTGCATTGGTTTGGTCAAACATACTGAAGCTGAAGTTGTAGGTTCAGTTTAGCCTTCGATTCTACACCCAACCAAAACTGTCAATTCACCACTATTATCAACCGATATTATGTGGAATTTAGTTTCCTTTTTTTGGGTCAGATTTAGTGTTATAGCAGCAAGAAAAATCTGAAACTATTCATAGTTGAACCAGATGAAAATCTTGTCACTTTCTATTGCAGTGATTACATGGCACCTCTAGGCTTGCACTACAGTTGTGTGGCTGGTAGATATCTATGCTTATTTTCTAATGTAGTGCAAGCCTTGTGTTTTGTGTGTTGGCATTTGATGCAAGAACAACAGTAATCAACAGCCCTAGTTAGGCGTCCAGACCGGACCCTGCTCTGTTGGGTCCGAACCATTGGCTCTCGGTCCGATTGAAGGGTGAAAGGACCTAGGATGCCGCCTAGAGGGGGGGGGGGGAGGGTTGAATAAGCGTTTCTAAAAATGTTATATCTTAAATAGCGGAAACGATTATGTGGGAGTTTACAATTGTTTGGAAAGTCCTAGTCAAAGTAATACACCCTACTCTAGTTATCCAGAAGGTATATGAGCAATATGAAACAAACCTAAGTGTCCAAAATATGCACCACAAAGATTAGCGCGATGAATAAATGTATTGGGCACGCTGGGCTAATACCGAAGTCCGAACACGTCCTGTATAAATACCAGACACGTCCGGTATTCACAGTTTCTGTAGAAACCCCCTGGAACTTGCTTCCTTCAAATCTCGACTTCCAACAAGTCACTGGTGCTTAATGTATGACTTATTGAACACCAAAAACCTGCATACAATCTCAAACAAACATGTGGATCACAAATATCAAATGAAATGCAAATCGATACACGATATTTTTTTACCGAAGTTCGGACCCACAAGGATCCTACTCTTCGTTGAGCGGGCTACGAGCGACCAAAAATGGTCAAGCTCTAGAGGACCTAAAGGTCGACTCTAGCCACGGTCTTTTCCAACCGCTTTTGCTCCTTCCACTAGTTTGATCTCTTTCCTTTCGGCGGTGAGATCTATCATTACAAACGATCCGAGACAATCCACAAGCTCTTGGGTGCTCTTCAGCGACGCCTAACCATCTAGGACCGAAGGTCCAAGAGTAACAAATGCAAATAACGAGATAAACAATATGCTCTAGTGCTTAAGTGGTTTTCACTCAACCCACTAATATGATTTTGCAATTTGGATCAATCACTCACTAAGAGAGGGTTGGAGAGTGTTTGTAAGGCTCAAGAATGTATGTAGTGACCAGCAGAATCAGCAGCCCCATAGGAGAGGGCTTGGGGGTATTTATGACCCCCAAGAAAAACTAGCCATTGGGGATACCGGACACGTCCGGTAATCCCTTGTTTAAGATCTAGTTGCCAATTTTAGGGAATGATTTTACCAAATCTTTAGAGTTGCTCTCAGCCTATCATGTGAGGGTTTATAGGGGTGGGGAGTGTGTATTGTGTTCACGTTGTACTCTGTAATAATAAAATAATTCTCAAAAACAAATACAGGCTGTGGGTTCCCCATCAGTGGGCCAATTAACGCCGGGCCTAGCATAACTGGGCCAATGGGCCATTACCCACAGGAGATTCAGCATCCAGCCAATTCTAGTAGCCCTTCCAGAACTCTCTCCCTTCCGGTTCCTTCCACGCCACCGTTCCTCGACACGGCCACACGGAGGAGTTCCTTTTCCCTTCCGCACCCGGCACCTCCCCGCCCCGTCCCGTCCCGCCGCGTCGCCTCCCCCTCTCCAAT
>CM039135.1:2182079-2263369 GCA_022036555.1 Microstegium vimineum | reverse complement strand
GTAGGTTGTGGCTACGACTTATCACAAATCCATACACTTAGTTTAGGTGGACGAAAGTATCTTCTTATCCTTGCAGTCAATCGAAATGACATGAGATAGGTGGACGAAAGTATCTTCTTATCCTTGCAGTCAATCGAAATGACATGAGATGTCGGACTGTTCGCCAGTCTTGCGATCTTTGCATTATAGGCGAATCACGATGGTGCAGTCTAGGTTGTAAGGTAGGATTCTGTAATTCAATTTTATTTTTGCTTTTAACTACAATTTTCTTGTTGTATTGGATAATTGTTTATTACGGCGTTGTATGCCAACTAAGTTCATATAACTATTAATTAAAATTATGTTTCTCATAGACTAACTACAATTTTATTTTTGCTTTTAACTACTATTAATTATGTTTCTCATAGACTAACTATTAAATTTAGAGCGAACCACCGCATACAAAGTTGAATTTTTTTTGAGAAGTGGTCATCCAAGTGGGAAGGACAATTGTACTTAGTGTTACAAATACATAGTAGATTTTTGTTGGGAAAGTGATCCTGAAATAGGAGAGAGCGAGAGAGATGACTGGGTTTTTAAAGTGAGCCAGAGGTGACCAACCCCTTGCTCTCTCATGCTTTTGGTATTTATATAGAGAAGAAGCAGCAATTTACAAGCGACCCCTTGATAGGGGTAAGTTTTTACATCATGCTCTAATAGCACTAGTTGGGCCTCTTCTAGGGGGGACTCGACATGTATGAATATGTGCTCCCCCAATAGTAACCTCTCAGCTATTAGGTTATGGTTGATACTACATGATCTAGTAGATGCTTATACAGGAAGAAGAGACACAATACAACTCAAAAACTAGTTGCAAGGATTGTCCTTCGCAACCTACATGTGCGCGCTTACCTACAAACTCCATCCCAAAAAACCTATAGAAAAAAAGGGTATGGAGAAAAGAGCACACACACAACTCTAGCCTATATGGGATCCTATTCCCGAGGTGTCTAGCTCCGAGTGCCTCTACCTCCTAGATGTCTTTGTCTTCGAGCTTCTACTACTTCTGCTACATCTTTGACAAGGTTAGCTGTGCGTATAGGTATTCGCCTCCAGGGCCTCCTCAATGCTAGGTCTCTGCTTAAATCTTTGCCTCCAAGGCCTTCATGTTGGAGCTTCACTTGATGAAGTGTCTTCTCTTCAAAAATAGATGTAGTAGTTGATGTAGTTGAAGTAGTCGAGGCCAAAGGAGCTTCACTTGATGAAGCATCTTCTCCTCAAGGCCTCAAAATCTTGTCTCACGAGCGCTATGCAAAATACTTCAGGCCTTAGAGTGGATGGTCCTCCGCGTGCTCTCCTAGCCCCTCTTGGCTGGTGCTCGTGACCGGGTCCTCAACTATGCTTAGTGTAGGCGATGTAGTTGTAGTGGTGGAAGCAAACATGGTTGTGTAGGCCAACCACCTAACTTTTTTGGCGGAGGCGATGTTTGGTGAAGTCATCAAAGATGTTGGTGGAGCCCCTCGTGCCGAAGAGCTTGGCGAATTCTTTTTATCGGATGAGGAGCAAGCTATCTTTTTGTTTTCTTTGCCGAAAGTCCTAAACAATAGGTCGGCCCGGAAGGTGAGTGCAGATACACGGCACGCGGAGGAACGCAGGACAGGCAGGACGAACGATAGCCACAAGAAAACAAGGCCCCACACACAGGATGAGCAATCCAAATCGCCAACAATATTCGTCAATTTAAAAAGAAAAAAGTCTACTTAACCTTTCACCTATCTAGCATGGTCTATTTTACCCCCTCAACTATCAAATGGTCCCCCTAGACTTTTGAATCATAGATGTGCAAATATATATTAGGGGGTAGAGGGAGTCCCTTTTAGCTATTCGTTTTTTCATATTTCGTATGCACCAGTTTCCAGAGTTTCTGATTTTTAAGATAAACTAGTCAATGAAACTTTCTTGGTTGCTCATTTCACTTGTAGCACTTTTAGTTTGCTATACTATGCTCCATATGTTGAGAAAAATTATTGTTTTCCGTTTTAGTGTAACCTTTTTTTT
Source organism: Microstegium vimineum (assembly GCA_022036555.1). Taxonomy (NCBI): domain Eukaryota; kingdom Viridiplantae; phylum Streptophyta; class Magnoliopsida; order Poales; family Poaceae; genus Microstegium; species Microstegium vimineum. The sequence continues at coordinate 2,261,332 of CM039135.1, read as the reverse complement.
TCATATCCTTCATGATTATTATTGTTTACCAGCCAAGTCTATGTAATTTTATATTAAGTTAAATAAATTCGTTTTCAGTAAAGAAACAACACAATTGAAAAGTTGAAAGTTTCTGTTGATTCTCCACCAATAGACACTACATATACAAAGGAGCCTTTGCAAATTGCTTGTCACGAAGATGATTGTAATGGCAAAGATGGATCAACCATTGATATAACAGAGAATCACCAATATGTATGATCTTCCTCTCGGCTTCTGTTTTCATTCCTTGAGTACCTGTCTCTTGACATTCTCTCTTGCAGGTGGTTGGCCAAAGATTTCTTTGGATGACCAAGCACTTTCCTAATGATATAATTGTCCCAGACCGTACTCCTGAGGTGCATTTCATTCTTCCAATTATCATTTACATAATTCAGTTGGCAAATCAGTCTGTTGTATCAATTAATTCTTTTTAATTCTGCTGCAATTTAGTTTACTGAATTGTCTCTGCTAGAACTAAATGTTTTGTTTTCATAAAGTGCTTGTCATTAAGTTTTTTTTATTAATGGAAACTGATTGCCTTTTTTCTTTTTTCAACTGTGAACGGATCAGCTAGTTTGTGCAAAATGACTTCAATGATATGTCTGACAGCTTGGGGCTGATATTGGAAAAGGATAGTGTCCGGTGCTTCCTCCGCTTGTTCGTGAAATCTCGTAGCGCCATGGCATGGAATTTGAGCATAACCACTGCTACCTTAACTCGCATGATCAGCCATAATGCCCTGCGATGTGCAAAAGTTGTATTGCAGGGCAAGGCATTTGTGCACTGTGCTCGGGTCTTGCATGCCAATCCCAACTGCATGAACCCACAAGGATACTTTCCTATTCATGAAGCTGCTGAACGGTTCTCTGTTGATATGATCAAGTTGCTCTTTCGCCATGGTGCATCAACCAACGTACGCACAGCTGGTGATGTCTCTGTTCAGGATCTACTCCCACTCCATGTTGCAATTGAGAATACTTCCATGCACAAGTATCTGGAGGACAATCTCTCTCCTACGCAGTATCATCGGGATTATATCTACAAGCTCATTCATCTGTTGTGCCTACCTGAGATGGTTTGTTTCAGTTCCCCTCTACACAAAGCACTATTACTTTATCAGCATATGAAAAATAAAGTTGTTTTAACTGTGTTATAGTTTTAAACATGTTCCTGCATATAGGGACATGGATTCATAGAATTGTGTCCGCCAAATATTTTATTGTGCATGGAGATTGGTCCTAGTTCATACTCCATTCTAAATTATTAGTCGTTCTTGCTTTTCTAGATACATAACTTTTATTATGTATTTAGACATAGCCTATATCTAGGTGCATAGAAAAAACAATGTACCTGGAAAAGCCAGAACGGCTTATATTTTGGAATGGAGTACTTGATTAAACGAAAAAAGGTGATAAAATATGAAGTTATTCCACGCTGCTTGCATGCATGCAAATTCTGATCCCTTGGCCTTTTATTGGTGCAGAAAATCTTTTTATTGGTGTCTCATGTTGATTTTCATCTCTAGTTTACCCTGACTTGAGGCTAAAAGGCCTTGTTGTTTTGCAGAAGATCTTCCTGGATACAGTTAGGCTTCTTGCTGAAAAAACAGATAATCTAGTTGATGAGATCTGGAATTACATTACGGACAGAAAGCTTGTTCAGACTTCACTTTTACTACTGGCAGCCCAAAAGCATATTCGGAATCATGATTGGTTTAATACTATCATGTATCGTATATTCGTATATTCAGAGCCTCTTGTTCGATAAGGTTTCTGAATGGTGATGGTGAGACACAGAAGCAGCTGGAAGTAATATTAAGAAAGGACCCACTTGTCAGGATTAATAGTCCATCCGATTTAATCCTAAACAAATGATCCTCGTCAGATGTCACCACTTTAAAGTGCTTTCCGAACATGATCTTCTCATTACAAACATTGCAGAAGTAATACGAGAAATTTATATTACATCAAAGTAGCGGAAATTTAGAGTCATATTACAAACCATATGTTTTGAAACATAACTTAAGTGTCATAAGATAACATAATATCAAGCTGCTGATAGAGTATATACAAACAATCGAGATACTCTTGCCCAAGAGTCAAGCAAAGACAACTACTCTTCATCCTCATCAACTAAAACAACAGTCATGCAGCACGAAGCCACACAGACCGGACCGAGACCCTCATCTGCAACAGGGGTTAACAAACCCTGAGTACGAGGTACTCAACAAGACTTATCCGACAAAAGAAAATATTTGGTAGACAAAAGGTATGCAAGTCATAGGATTCAAGGGGTGGTTTGCAAGAATCAAGTATTTTGCATAAATGAACATTTATAAAAAGAATTGAAATTCATTTAATTCGTTTAAAAGATTACTCAAATACCAATCTAAATTTATGATTGATAACAAGGTAATAAACCTCCATAAAAGGAACCAACAAGTATTCAATTTAAGTTTTATTAACTACGATGAAAAAGGCGGGGTTATGTTTCTATATCCGAGGAACACGATGATTCGAACCGGTTTATCCCAGCTGGGGCTTTCCAATCACACGACATATACACCCCCTTAAAGCACGTATATGACTACTTTTCCCTGGATCCTCTCGCCAAAACCGGGGTTCCGCCACCCGAGAGCACAGTACACCTCCATCCAGTTTGCTAACTTGGAGGGTACACACTACTCTCGTCATCTCTCCACTCCCAGTGCGGTTTGACCGTTCTTAAGACGAGAATAGCCAGAGTCCAGCTTCCCCAAGGTATGTGATAAGTACTCCAAAGTCATAACCCTTAGCGTTTTACAACGGCAAGGCCCTAACGACACAGACGGAAAGAACCTGCTCACCAGACACGATGATGGCTCTCCAACACCGTGTCCGCCCGGTCACGAATTATTACTTCCAACAACATTCCTTTCTCAAAAGAGCATAACCATTTGCCGAAGCAATACGCTATGTGTAAGTGATCGGGAATCACCTACTAGAAAACTCTAAGCATACTAAGCAATTTTGGCAAAAGTTTTCATCTCTAAACAAGTGTCAAGGTATAAGGTACAATTAACACAAGGAGAAGGCTATGCATCAAGTAGGAATTTAATAAAGTAAGAACAATGCAATAATAACCATAAGTGTATTTAAATAAAATATTTTAACTACAAGGAAGGCTTGAATGCACCGGGGCTTGCCTTGGTTGGAGGGATACACAAACTCGGGCTCTGATACAAACTCGGGCTCTGATTCAACAAGAGAGAAAACCTCTTCACTGGAGGTACCCAACCCAACCAACGAACAATCTACACGATAATATGCTATACTTAGATGATGCTTGAAATGATAGACATGATGCTTTGCAACACATAAACAATACTTAAAAGATGAACAAAACAGATTATAACCTTGAGTACAATTTTCCTTCATGAAAGGAAAGTTAAACTAAAGCATAAAGTAATTTCTTACAACATGATTAAAGTAATTACTAAGATCACTAATTATGTCCAAAAGAACTGAGCAAACAAAATACATCATCCATGTCCATACTGTGGTTGTCACTGGACAATTGACCATTTGCATCAAAGAACCCAAAATCACTCCAAACCTAAAGTCATTAGGGTTGCTAATCATTTTATTATTAATTAAATAAATAGCCATGTTCAACAGTTCATCCAAAAATTCCCAAACTTTTTGTACAACAAGATATCAGTGTATAAAGGTTACACAAAAATTCCCAAAATTTTTAGAGTATTACACAGATCATGAAAAATCATGGAAAAGTCATTTTTTAATTACTTTAAGCATTTTTACAGGATTAAAAATGTAAAGAAAATAAACATGTTATATTTTTCTTAAATACTACACATCACAAAGAGCATACACAAGTTTTTACAGAATTTATTTATGCACAGAAATAAATACACAAAAATAACAAAAGTTACTACTGTGCAAAACATAAAATAAAGAAAACTCTTCGCTGCTCTCACTGACACCTAGGTCCCGCATATCAGTGTCCCCAAAACAGAGCAGCGGCGCCAACAACCAAAGAACACGGCGGCGCGTCGCCGGCGGTTAGCCAAACGTTCAACTGACTCATGCGCTGGACTCGACACTTCATCCCGAACACAACGAGGTGCGGCACACCCATTTCCATCCCTCAGAAACGTCTCACCGGCGATGATGGCGGCGACCAGAGCTCGGCCGTGTGTACGCCGGCGAGTACAAGCATGCGCCGAAGAAACCAAGCACTGTGGTGGATCCAGGAAGCAACCACGAGCATAACGCACCACCGAAACGAGACTAAAACCCACCGCAGAGACCTCACCGTCGGCAATGGCGGCACTCCGTGTGCGGCCGCACATACGCCGACGTAAACAAGCCATAAACGGCTCAACCAACAACCCCAGCATACTAACCGGCCCCCAAACAACGCGAAGTGCACGTAAAACGAACCAAGAGCTAAACGCAACACCCTCGCCGACGGCCATGGCGGACGGCGGAGGTCTGCGCGACGTGTGCCGGCGAAACTGCGCACGCGCTCGAACAACCAACACTTCGACAAGACTCAGGAAGACTAGGCGAAGCTAGCACAAGACCCATACTCGAAAAATACCAACGAACGAGCTCTCACGGCGGTGAGTACCGACGCGGCGGTGCTGACACACCGGAGCGAACGCGAACCACGACTACGGTTCGGAATTAGCTACAACCAGCTACTCTATGAGCACCAGGAGCTTACCCCGAACACGAAGCGCTTGCTAACTCGGCCGAAGAGGAAGCAGAGCGAGCTGACGATGGAGACCGTGCCGGCAGAAATTGTGAGCAGGACGGCAACGACGGCGTTCCCGAAGCTGCAGACCACCAAAGGAGAAACGACGAGGCGTTCGAGGATCAGCAACGAACGAAGAACATGAAACAAGAAAGAGGGAAACAATGCGGCTCCTGGGTAGCCAGAACGACCGTGGACCAGAGCGGCGACGCTTTCGTCGGAGTTGAGGAAGAAGACGTCGCGCCGGACGAACAGGAGCTCGGCGGCTTCAACCAACTTGCGCGGAAGATGCGTGAAGTCAATGCGAAGGTAATGGCAGTGGATTGGGAACTTGACAGTGGCTAACGAGCTTGAACGAGCTCGTCGAGGTGGGGTGCTCACGCGGCGGAGCAGAGCGGACGACGTCACGAGCGTGAAAGAGGAGCAAGGAGTGGACTACGTCACGTTTTGAAGGTGGTAACGGGGCCGTGGTGATGCCACACACTTGATTCGACGCTCGTTGCGTACATGAGACGCAAGGTGAGCTCGGCAGCTGGCCAGCCAGATGTCGGCGTCGAGTTCACCGTCGCCATGCAAGTGTTTGATGAAATGACTGAACCGCCCCTGGTACTAATTTGCAAATTGCTCAAGCTTCCAAGGGTTTTCATGAAAAACTTTGAATACCAAAGTTGCTAAAAAATTCATGATCTACAACTTTGTCAATATGAACTTTTTCAAATTCGTCCTAGAAATGAAAATGCATTTTTGAAATTTGAAACTCCTTTTAAAAAGGATTTACCCCCTTTTCAATTACTTTAAAAACTTGAACAACACTTAAAAAACTGTAAACACAACAAATGCAATTCAAACAGAGATCTATCACATTGCTAAAACAACCATATGAAAATTCTTTATAGATTTTGAAAATCATGTTTAGGGTTTAATCCACCCCCTCTGTGAATTAGGTTTGGATTCAAATTTAAATTTTGTAATTTGAAAAGATGACCCTGCAATCACACCATGGATCAAACATAAGCAAGTAAACTCATTTTAGTTCAATGCATATCCAGGTTTTCAAACAAATGAATGATGCTTAATGCATATGATGACATGATCAATTTTTAATTAAGTGATTAACACCAGAGGTGTTACAGTGAATCTCTTGATAAATATATCCAGACACATTCAGAGGTAACACAACTTTCTGTATATATCAGTCGAGATCATTTACAATAGTTACAATCGCTTCCTATCGCCTTCGCAATATAACATTTTATTCTATTTTATTCATATATAAGGACAGTATCGTCATTGCGCACGATCATCTCACACCCCAACCAACCCCTGTGCCGCCTGTGTGCCGCTGCGGCCCGTCATCCCCTCCCATGAGGCCACGACAGCCCGACACAACGGCGAGGAAGAGATCATGTGAATGATGTTTGGGCTGAAGTCGAGGTGTGTGAGCTCCGACACTGAGTGCTTCGTCGCCTCGTGGACCTCCAGTAGCTACTGCGACCTGTCTGCCCAGCACCTCGCCGCACACCTTGCAGGGGAACACATCTCTGCGGACGGCGAATGACCGAGACGACTGCCAGCTCGCTTGCAGCAGCTTCTGCGGCGAGGATGGGATGGGGGTGGCGCTGAGGGAGCGCACCGAGAGCGGCGACGATGTGCACGGTGACGACGGTGTGGACAACATCACTGACGTCGAAGGCTGGTGCGGCAGAGACTGGGTAGTGGGCAAGCGGCGATGACACGGTGGTGTCCACCGCCGCCTCTTCGATCCTCCCTGCTGCCCGCGACGGTGCTGCCGTTCTTGGCACCGGACCAGGAGGAGGAGAAGATGCGGTGGAGAGAAGGAAGGCTGGTGGCGAGAGACGACACGTGCCGGCCTGACACTATCGCTGGTAATGGCAGAGGATGACGCTGCCTAGGAGAAGATCGGTCCATTATTGATTATTCACTTTCAGATGGGGCAGGTGCCGAGATAATAAAAATGGCTGGTTGCTCTGCCCAACGACACTCTTCTCGTCATCCGCGGGGAGCATGCACGCGGGCATGCGGCTGCGATGCCCCTGGCTGGCTGGATGGTAAACCCTAACAGATTAACAACTGGGGGGAGACGTCAAGGCGAAATGTGCAGCGGCAGTCTGACCACCCAAAGATTACCGTGCAGCCGTGCTCGTGCTCTCATGCCGCCACAGCAAAACGAGCGGATAGTTGCGTGCGTCATCGGGATTCGTACCATGCTGTGTGCGAGTCCTCTGGTATAGTAGGATGGAGGCTACGATGCTGAATGATGAGAGAATGAACTCGTCAGGACCAATGATGCGTTTACCTTTTTACCCTTCCCTAAAAAAAAGAACTACGAAAAAGAATTAACGCTCTTTAATTTGGAGTCGTAATCTCCTCATTTTTCCAAGGCAATCGGAGGCGACATGATGTATATGAGCCCACCTATCATAGACACACATATCGTCTTCTATCGCTTTATTTTAATCGACTCTCATCGCTTTCTTATGTTCTAGTCCAACCGATCATAGATACACCTATCGTCTGTCATCGTTTCTCCAACCATTGTAAAAAATCTCAAAAAGTTAACCTGGCATGTGTTTGTGATTATAACCTGCCATATTCTTTAACCTCCAGGTAAACAGAATCATGTGCCTTTCCGTGACTCAAAACTTACACGCATTCTTCAAGATGCGTTGGTTAGTCTAAAGTTTCCCCAGCTCGTTTTTTTAAGAGAAGTATATTCAGGATTTCAATACCATGTGGCCTTGTCTAAACGCTACTGCTTGTTTGCAGGGTGGCAACTCAAGAGCGGCGTTGTTGTGCTGCTGTTCTCCCAGCCCATCGAATGCACCAGAGAGTCTGTCTACGCTTCGCTTTGGAACGAGGCATGCCAGTCAACCAGTCTCGCACTTGAACTGCGCTGCCGTAATCCATTGCTCTCTTTGATAAATACCCTTTCAGGACAAAGCTCATAAAGGCTTCTCCCAAATTGATCGCCGAGGCAGCGGATAACACCAAGAAGCCCACCATCGAGACTCATGGTCAAGACGATCTGCGCGACAGGATACTGAGCAAGGTCTGTAGCAACGAACCCGAGGCGATTGATTTGATTTTAGCCTACATTTCCCGTTTGTCAGCATCTTACTGTGAACCAAACCTGTGTTCAGCTAAGGCTGAGCCTGAAGGAGGAGGATGTGGATTTGCTGGCGGAACTGTTCGTGCAGGAAGGCATCATCTTCGATCCCGGTTCCGTCGCGGACATCGACTCGGCGTGCCGGGACACTGCAAGCGAGGAGATCTCGTTGCTGATGCAAGCCGTGGAGGAGCTCAAAGAAACTGTGGAAGAGGTAGCGCCAAAACGTCCAAACCTCCATTGTGTCCGTTATTGCTGTTCTCGAATCTCGATCAAGTTGCCCAACTTGTGATAATCAGGCTGCCTGCCGGGACGGGACACCAATGTTCTAACTCTGAATGTGCGTTGCAGCTGACGGACGAGAACGAGAAGCTAAGACGCAGCCTCCAAGTCGCGCAGGAGATGACCGCTCAGGCCCAGCTTGCCGCCGCCACCGCCACCGCTGCTGCCGGAGCTGTCCGGAGCCGTACTCTGCTTGATCTCGTGCCGGACACTACTACAAAAATCATTTTTGCTGTCACGTTGAATTTTTTTCACAGGCGGTTCACAACTTCATGACGCCAGTAAAAAAAATAGGATGGACCCAGCAAGAGAACCGCCTGTGTAAAACAATTTACACAGACGGCTCTCCTATCTCTACCGCCTGTGTAAATACCATTTACACAGGCGGCTCATATTATCAACCGCCTGTGTAAATATAGGGGTATTTACACAGGCGGTCCTCCTTACCAATCGTCTGTGTTAATTCTGCAATAAATTCCCTTCTTCCACCTCCAGACAAGAACAGTTACTCCCGTGCTGTGTGCACAGTGGCCGACACAGAGGTGGCGATTCCAAGGGGGATGTTTTGAACTTCATTTCTTTGGTGAGAAACTTCCAAAAGGTTAGTTAGTGTCGTTGCTGCCATTTTTTTAGTGATTCTTTGGTTCAATTCTTGTATTGGAGGTGCTCTAAATCTAGGGTTAGGTTCATAGCTAGGGCAAGAGAGAGAGAGTTTTAGCTATTTTTTTTGTAAATTCATAGTAAATTGTATCTTGCTCGGATTATAGAAAATAAATACTTTTTAGAATTCTTGTGAGTAGATCTATGTAATAGAATACTTAGGGTTTATGAATTAATTTAGTAGTTAATATTTTGTTAATTAGGGTTAGTTATTATTGTCTATACTTAGGGTTTGTTATTTAGGGTTAGTTAGTATTTCATGTACTTAGGGTTTGTTAATTAGGGTTTGTTATTTTTGCTTATACTTAGGGTTTGTTAATCAAGATGCCATCTCCGTTTAATTAATTCTTATAATTATAAAAATGAGTTTAAATAATTATTTAAATTTTTTATTTTGTAAATTCTGTAAGAGGTAGGTTTTCATATCTATTTAATTGATGGAGGATAGAATCTTAGTTATGAGGGATTATTTTCGTTTTGTTTTTAGAGTGACATACAATATTTTCCTAACTAATTACAGATAAATATGGAGAGGTCATTATGGATGTACAACTTATCAAGATTAGACCCATCTTATGTAGTGGAGGTCCAGAAATTTATTGATGCCATGAAGATACATGCTCAGAGAACAAAGGCGAAGCACATATGTTGTCCATGCGCAGACTGTAAAAATATTGTGGTATTTGACAATGTGGAAGCAATCACTTCTCATCTGGTTTGCAGAGGATTTGTGGAGGACTACTTGATTTGGACAAAACATGGTGAGGGTAGTTCTACACCTTATATGCGGACAACTGACAACACTGCAAGTAACATCAATGTGGAGGGTCCAATGTCATATCTCAATGAATGTGATGCTATGCCAAATATCAATGAAACCCATCATGTTATGCCAAATGTCAATCAAACTCATAATTCTACGTCCGATGTTAATGAAACTCAGCATGTTAACACTGATGCCATTGAAGATGCAGATTTCTTAGAGGCAATAATGAACCGTTATGCGGATCCATCAATATTCTTCATGAAGCGAATGGAAGCCTTGAAGAAGGCAGCAGAAGAGCCTTTGTACGACGAGTCGAAAGGTTGTACCAAAGAGTGGTCGACACTACGGGCTGTTCTTCAGTTTTTGACGATTAAAGCTAGATATGGTTGGTTCGATGTTAGTTTCAATGATTTATTGCGTGTACTTGGAGACCTTCTTCCTAAGGAGAACAAAGTGCCTGCTAACACGTACTATGCAAAGAAGCTAGTCAGTCCACTTACGATGGGTGTTGAGAAGATCCACGCATGTAGAAATCATTGTATCCTATATCGGGGTGATCAATATAAAGACTTAGACAGTTGTCCAAACTGCGGTGCTAGTAGGCACAAGACGAATAAAGATTATCAAGAGGAAGAGAATGCAACCTCTGTTTCTTCAGGGAGGAAGCGAAAGAAGACGCAAACAAAGACTCAACAAGACAAACGTTCAAAGCCCACTAGCAATATCGAAGTGGACTATTATGCATTGAGAAGAATTCCTGCATTGGTGGACTCCCTGTGGTTGATCGTTTGAGGTGTTTGTTTGCAAACCCTGATGATGCGGAACTTATGACCTGGCATGCTTCTGATGAAAGGAAAGATGATGGAAAGTTACGACATCCAGCCGATGCAAAGCAATGGCAAGAATTCGATAAGAAATATCCAGACTTTGCTGAGGACCCACGAAATGTAAGGTTTGCTCTAAGTACTGATGGAATGAATCCATTTGCCGAGAGGAGCAGCACGCACAACACATGGCCAGTGATCATGACAATATACAACCTTCCTTCATGTGAGGTTGTAGATGATACAACTGGTGAAGAAACTACATACTTTGGATTCATTGATGACATATGAGAGGTTGAATATGGTCCACGCCTGCAGATTCCAGTGTTCCGATGTCGATGGGTTCAAGATAAACATGTCACTGTGGATAACTATGGCCAAAGAGTTCTTGATCTAAGTAAATAGGTTACAAAGATGATCCATGGATCCTTGCTAACCGTGCTGCACAGGTGTTCTATGTGGAACAAATTCTATCTACGAATGAAAAGAAAAGTACCCAAAAGCCAAAGCACGTAGCAATCCCTGGAAAGCAACAAATTGTAGGAGTTGATGGTGTAATGGATTTAGAGGATGTTAATCAGTTCAGCGAGATGTCTCTTTTTATAAACTTTGAAGAAAAGATAAAAAATGTGGAGAAAAGTATTCCGCAAACCTCTTTGCCCTGGGTGCGTCATGATGGACAAGGAAGGACTGTAGCACGCTAGATTGTTTATCATGTAACTAATTAATGTATCACTTATCATTTGTACCTAATGCTACTCTTTCTTATTAAGCAGATGTTTACATTTCCCCTTGTTGTATACTTTTGGACTATGATATTATTTTCTAACTTAATTAAACAAATCTTAATTAAAACCTCTTTCCCCTTCTTGTATACCTTTGGATTTTATATTATTTACTAACCCTAGGTACATGAAATATTAACTAACCCTAATTAACAAACCTTTAATTAAAAACTTAATTAATTCACGAACCCTGTACATGAAATAATAACTAACCCTATTAAACAAGCCTTTAATTACTAACTAAATTAATCCACAAACCCTAATTAAGTACATGAAATAATAACTAACCCTAATAATTAACATACCATTAATTACTAACTAAACTAAATAAAGGGAATAAATAACCTTTAATTACTTACTAAATTAACTAACAAACCTATTATTAATAAACACTAACTAAATTAACTAATTACTAAATAAACTAACTAAATTAACTAATTACTAAATAAACAAGCCTTTAATTAAGTACATGAAATAATAACTAACCCTAATAACTAACTAAACTAACTAATAAACACTAACTAAATTAATCCACAAACCCTAATTAAGTACATTAACTAATTACTAAATAAACTAACAATAACTAAATTAACTAACTAAATTAACTAATTACTAAATTAACTAACAATAACTAAATTAACTAACTAAATTAATTAATTACTAAACTAACTAAATTAACTAACTAAACTAATTAAATTAACTAATTACTAAATAAACTAACTAAATTAACTAATTACTAAATTAACTAACAATAACTAAATTAACTAACTAAATTAACTAATTACTAAATAAACTAACTAAATTAACTAACTGAAAATGAAAAAAACATTAGTACAGGCGGCTGTCAATGAGGGCCGCCGCGGGCGTCATTGACCGTCGCCTGTACTAATGTATTAGTACAGGCGGGCCATATTGACCACCGTCTGTACTAATATTTTCACAGGCGGTGGTCAATATGACCCGCCTGTACTAATGTCATCCAATATAAATTCCCGCGCGCGGCTGCCGAAAATTTCTAAGTCACTGGAGGCGCGAGTTCTGAAATTCGACACCATCAGGCTGCCGAAATCCGCCACCGCTGCTCCACCGTCCGCCTACGCGCCGCTGCTCCACCATCCGCCGCTGCTCCACCGCCTACGCGCCGCCGCCACTGCTGTCGCCAGCAGCCGAGCTGCTCCACCGCCGAGAGGTAGGCTCCGCCGCCACCGCCACCCGCCGAGCTCCGCTCCGAGCTCCGCCACCGGCACCGCCATGTGCGCCGCCGCGCGGCGGCCCCTCTGTCAGGCCTGCTGGCCGAGGCCTGCTGGGCCTGGCAGGCCGGAGTGGTTTTTTTTAATTAGTTAATTTAGTTTTTTTAGTTAGTTTAGTTAGTCAATTTAGTTAGTTAGTAATTAGTTTATTAGTTAGTTTAGTTAATTTAGTTAGTTAATTTAGTAATTAGTTAATTTAGTTAGTTAATTTAGTTAGTTTTTTATTCCCTTTATTAGTTAGTTTAGTTAGTTAATTTAGTTAGTTAGTAATTAGTTTATTAGTTAGTTTAGTTAATTTAGTTAGTTAATTTAGTAATTAGTTAATTTAGTTAGTTTTTTTATTTCTTTATTAGTTAGTTTAGTTAGTTAATTTAGTTAGTTAGTAATTAGTTTATTAGTTAGTTTAGTTAATTTAGTTAGTTAATTTAGTTAGTTTACTTAGTTAATTTAGTTAGTTGTAATTTAGTGTTAATACTTATATTAAATTAGTGTTTTTTCCATGTTAATACTATATTTAGTTAGTTAATTTAGTTAGTTTTTTATTCCCTTTATTAGTTAGTTTACTTAGTTAATTTAGTTAGTTTACTTAGTTAATTTGGTGTTAATACTTATATTAAGTTAGTGTTTTTCCATGTTAATACTTATATTTCATGTTAATACTTATATTTCATGCATAATTAGAGTTAGTTTACTTAGTTAATTTAGTTAGTTAATTTAGTTAGTTAGTTTACTTAGTTAATTTAGTTAGTTTACTTAGTTAATTTAGTTAGTTAATTTAGTGTTAATACTTATATTAAGTTAGTGTTTTTTCATGTTAATACTTATATTTCATGTTAATACTTATATTTCATGCATAATTAGAGTTAGTTTACTTAGTTAATATTAGGGTTTGCAAATTAGTGTACATCCATTTTTATACTTATATTTTATGCAGATGAGTACTCCATCAAATGCTGAGCAGGCCGATGCCCAAGTAGGTACACCTGGATTTGACTCCTCTGAATCCGAACCTTATAGGAGCCCAAGCGTATCACCACGCGAATCTCCTAGAGCTAAGAAGGCCCGTCTTGAGTTGGAACGTGACCCTAATTACGAGCCTGAAGATGAGCCAAATGATGATGAGGTATATATGCTCGTAGATTGTCTATACGAGAGAATAATACATGTGTATGTATGCACCTAACTATTGAATTGATAGGAGGTGTTCTCTCAAGTTGTTGCCGAAATGGAGGTAGAGTCACAAGATGTTCATAAGGACACGGCGTCTCAAACGATCGGGACCTCCTCCGAGCGAAGAAGTACACAGAAAAAGAGTGATCGAGCACGAGGAGATAGAGGAAGGAATAGATTTCCAGAAGAAGTTTATAGGATTACAGAGATAAGCCCGAGCGGAGAGCCCTTAGCACCTCTAGAGGCGCTACCCAAATTTAGGGCCACCATTGGATGGTTAGTAAAGGAAGAATTTGATATCACCTGGAGTGATTGGAGTATGGTGCCTGAAGTAAAGAGGACGAATTGTTGGACTCGATTGTGCACTAAGTTTATTTTACCGGAGGGAACAGAAGGTTTGGTCAAGGGTCATGTCATGAAGCAGTTAGCAATATTATTCCGGGGCTATAGGCACGATATGAATAAAAAGTGGCTGCAGAAGGGGCGGGACCCAACGAAGCGGTACCCTATTACAGCAGAACAGTGGGCACGTTTCAGTGTCATAAAAAACTCCGACGACTCCAAGGCTAAGAGCCAAGCCGCCTCAAGACTTGCGAAGAAGAACAAGTACCACCACCACCTCGGCACTGGCGGTTACAAGACCAAGATTCCTAAATGGAGGGCAGAAGACGAAGCAAAGAGGAGAGAGGGCAAGTTGGCATTGACAGATATAGTGCCAGAACGAAGTGCGAATTGGCTTCGCGCTCGGAAGGCAAACACTGAGAGCGATGAGATCTCCTGTCCCGATGAGATAAAACCAGTTGCCGAGAAGGTTTTGGAAGCAACAAACCTGGAAAAGACAGGTGCCTTCAAGTCACAGAGGGAGAGGGACAGCCTTTCCCATGCTCTAGGTAACAAAATTATATTTTCTATTTTGTTCGAGTAAAATAGAAATCGACACTGACATTAAATATCATGTTGTAGGTAATATGACAGAACCTCTTAAGATAGGGCCCACTTGTTAGGATTAACCAACTTAATCTCTAACAGATGATCCAAATCTTAATTAGCCCATCAGGTGTCGCCACTTTGCAGCGGGTCATCCACCTCTTTCCGAACAGGATCACCTCATTACAACCATGATAGAAGTAATACGAAATTTTTACATTATATCAAAGTAGCGGAACTTTAAAGTCATATTACAAACCATAAGTTTTGAAACATAACTTAGTGTCATACGATAAAGATACATCAAGCTGCTGATAGCGAAAGAACAGAGAACCGAGTTACTCTTGCCCAAGAGTCAAGCAAAGACAGGTTATTCTTCATCTCTATCTACACTGACCACGGTCATGCAGCAAGGAGCCACACACACCGGGTTGTGATCCTCATGTGCAACAGGGGTTATCAAACCTTGAGTACGGGAGTACTCCACAAGACTTATCCGACAAAGAAAAGTATTTGGTGGACAAAACAGTATGCAAGTCATAGGATTCAAGGTGTGGTTTGCAAGAATCAAGTATTTTGCATAAATGAGCATTTATAAAAAGAATTGAAATCCTTTAGGTTATCCATAAGATTACTCAAGTATCGACCTGGATGTATGATCGATAACAAGGTAATAAACATCCACGAAGGGATCCAATAAGTATCCAGTTAAAGTGTATTACTACGCGGTAGAGGATAGGGTCATGTTTCCATATCCGAGGAACACGACGATTCGAACCGGTTTATCCCAGCTGGGGCTTCCCTATCACACGACATATACAGCCGCTTAAAGCACGCATATGACTACTTTTCCCTAGATCCTCTCGCCAAGACCGGGGTTCCGCCACCCGAGAGCACAGTACACCTCCATCCAGTTCGCTAGCTTGGAGGGTACACACTACTCTCGCCATCTCTCCACTCCCAGTGCTGGTTAACCGTTCTTCAAGCGAGAATAGCCAGAGTCCAGCTTCCCGGAGTATGTGATAAGTACTCCAAAGTCACAACCCTTGGACGTCTACAACGGACGGTTCCTAATCGACATAGGCGGAAAGAACCCGCTCACCAGATATCCACATCCGGTGGCTCTCCAACACCGTGTCCGCCCGGTCTCAGATTATTACCTCCACCAAGAAGACATAGCCATTTGCCGCAGCAATATGCTATTCTTCTTAGAAACAGAACTATTGCCGAAGCAATCAGGTTACCACCTATTCTCGCAGATGACAGGAAATCATCTGACTCTATCGGTCTAAGCATTGCTAAGCAGCATAAAGCAACAAACGTATTTTTAAAACGGTATCAAGGTACTGGAATAAATAATTTAAGGTAAGGCTATGCATCAAGTAGGAATTTTATCGAATACCGTAATGCAATAGTATAAACATAAGTGTATTTAAAGCAATCATTTTAAATACAAGGAAGTGTTTGAATGCACCGGGGCTTGCCTTGGTTGGAGGGATAAACGAACTCGGGCTCAGATTCAAGAGAGAAGACCTCTGCACTGGAGGTATCCAACCCAACCAACGAACAATCTACACGATATAATGACATGTCTTAGATGATGCTTGAATAGTAAACATGATGCTCAACGAAACAAACATGCTCTTAAGAAAAGACTAAACAGATTACACCTAAAAGAACTGAGCAAACAACATTACATCGAGCATGTCCAACTTGTGTTTGTCACTGGACAAATGACCATATTTATCAAATAATCCAAAATCACCCAAAGCCTAAAGTTATTAGGGTTTCTAAACATGTTAAAACTAAGCATGGCATAACTACATAACTAAAAACAGGAAAACAGGAAACAGGAAGAACTCTGCTCAAGACCCTCGGGCGGCTGAGACTCGACCATCAGTGGCACAGAGGCTCGAGCGGTGGCGTCGAGAACCACAAAACACGGCGGCGAGTCGCCGTCGATGACCAAACCGAACGCTACCCCTCGAACTTGCCTCGGCTTGCTGAGCCGAACCCAACGAGGCACGCCACGACCCAAACAAACCTTCAGAGACACCTCATCGAGGGTGCTGACGATCTGTCGGGGCTCGACCGATCGCACACCATCGAGAACAGACCTCGATCGACGAAACTGGACCTCGATCGACGAAGATAGACCAACAGACCTCGATCGACAAAACTGGACCTCGATCGACGAAGACAGACCTCGACCGAAGAAGAGAGACCTCAATCGGGAAACTAGACCTCGATCGACGAAGACAGACCTCGACCGAAGAAAGAGACCTCGATCGGGAAACTAGGCCTCGATCGACGAAGACAGACCTCGAACAAAAGAAACGAGGCCTCGATCGACGAAGGAAGACCTTGCTCGAAGAAACTGGGCCTCGACCGACCCTCGATCAGAGAGGCTAGGCCTCGATCGACCCTCGATCAGAGAGGCTAGGCCTCGATTGATGCAACTAGGCCTCGAACAGAGACACTAGGCTTCGATCAGACCTCGATCGAAACAGCCAACAACTCCAGCACGCTAAACGGACCCCAAACAACGCGAAGCGCAAGCCAAATGAACACAGAGCTAAAAGCAACACCCTCGACGACAGCACTGGCGGTCGACGGAGATCTGCGCGACGCGCGCCGAAGAGAACACGCAAGCGATCGAGGGCAACTGCCCCTCGAGACTGACTCAGGACGGCTAGGCGAAGCTAGCGCAAGATTTCAGATCTCGAAAGGATCAACTACAACGACAAGACGACGAACACACCACCGCGTCGAACAAGAACAGCGGCGGCGCTCGTGGACAGAGCTCTAAGGCTCGCTACAAGGACAAAAGAGTAGAGCGAAGAGGTCGAGGAGCTCACCCTAGTCATGGAGCACAAGCAAGCGTGGCCGGAGATGAAGCAGAGACGACCGTCGATGGAGAACGTGCCGGCGGAGACGAAGAACTGCGCGGCACGAAGATGTTCCCGGAGCTGTGGTCCACCATTTGCAAAATGGAGAACCCTACAAAACTCAGAGATGAACAAGGAACAAGAAACCCAAGACAAAAATACAATGCGGCTCCTGCATAGCCCGATCAAAGACGGACCAGAGCAGCGGCGGTTGTGTCGGAGCTGAGGAAGACAGATCCGCACTGACAAAATGCGGGCTCTACGACTTCAACCAACTTACCCCGAAGATGCGCAAGGTCAAGGTGAAGGCAATGACGAAAGATTTAGTGATTGGCAGCAGCTAACGAGCTCGGACGAGTTCGTTAATGGAGGTGAAGTGCTCAGCGGAACAGAACGGAGCAAAGGAGAAGTGTGAAGAGTGGAGCAGTGGCGTGGAAAGGAAAACAGAGAGGACGGCGTCCCGCTTTTAAAGACGACAACGGGTTCCGTGCTTTCGCCACGTACTCTCGACAAGACGGGAGTCCACGGACAGGTGTCGGCGCCGGACACCGTCGAGAACGACCCTGCCATGCAGTTGCTCGATGAAAGGACAGAACTGACCCTGCGGCTATTTTGCAAAATGCTCAAGCTTCCAGGGGTTTTTAAGAAAAACTTTGAACACGAAAGATGTTCAAAATTTCAAGATCTACAACTTTGCTTAAACAACCACAAACAAAAACTTTATAGATTTTGAAAATCATGTTTAGGGTTTAATCCACCCCCTCGGAGAAAAGGGTTTGGATTCAAATTTTAATTTTTGAAAATTTTGAAAAGATGACCTGCATACAAACAATTGATCAACACAAACAAGTAAACTCATTTTAGTTCAATGCATCGCTAGGTTTTCAAAGAAAAGAATGATGCTTAATGCATATGATGACATGATCAAATTTTAATTAAGAGATTAACACCCGGGGTGTTACAGGTAACCCCGAGCATCCAGGTCGTGTACGGGGCGTCTCATCCAGAACCACCTGGAAAGAAGGGTTTGGTGAAGAGTGGAAAGGCATGTATAAGAAAAGAGAACGACATAAGGAGCAATTGAAGGATTTTTTTTAGCAGCAGGCTGCCAAAAAATTTAGGGATTTGATGGAAGACTTCGTTAAAAACCCTGATCCTGAAGTGATGAAGCGGTTGGCGGGAGCAGTGTCTGCTCAATAGATGTCATCACAAACTCCTTCATATATGCAGCATGTCCCAGCTCAACCCTTGGGTAGCCAGGAGACGGCCACACAATCTATGCCCTTTCAAAGCAGTATAGCGTCAACATCAAATAAGGACCATTATCCAATTGACGATATTGATAAACCTTGGCCTTGCTCATTGTTAATTGGATATGGCCTTAGGAATCAACATACAAAGCAAGTGGCCACAGGCAATGCCATCCCTGGACGTATGTTCCATGGTGTCGAGATGCAAGATGCATACTGCAGGGTGGAAGTGTTGACGGTCGAGAGTGCATATGAAGACGACTTCATCGACATCCCGACCTCTGAGGGTATAGAGAAGCTTGGACAAGCAATCAAGAACTTCATACAATGGCCGAGACGGTACGTAAGGTTGATTGATCCACCAACGGCACCCTCTCCACAAGTGCATCAAGCATCCCAAGAGGCCGAAACAAGTCAACAGCCAGCATCGCCAATGCATGCCCCAGCGTCCCCGTATATTTATGAGCCACCGTCGTCATCCCCAATACATGATATGTCATTCTCGCTGGATGAGCTCGAGGGGCTGACCAAGAACATGCCTGAGCAGCAGACTCCGCCAGCCAAGAAGGACACAACACCAGAGAAGGAGGTAGAGCAAACTCCCCCACCACCACCAAAGCATAAGGAAGCAGAGCAAACTCCCCCACAAGCACCGGCCTTCAAGAAGGCAAAGAAATTTCCAATTCCAAAATTGGTTTCTCCCTATGAGCCAAAAAAGGGGAAAGGAGCAGGCACAGTTCTATTTCTGAAAAGGATTGGAAAGCAGCGGACGGCACGAGTCGTTGAGCTCGAACCGTCACAGAATAAGGAAGCCGCCGGCCAAGCAACTGAAGCCGTGCCACCAACAAAGGAAGCCCCAAGTGGCGATGTACATGTCGACCCGCCATCAAATACACCATTGACCCTTAAGGATATAAGAAAGCCAACGATTGATGATTATGTCAATGTCCCCAGTAACTATGTGCCCGGAAGGCCTATGCTGCAATGGACGGTGCTTGAAAATGGTCCATGGACGATAAAAAGGTTTCATGACTGGTACATGAGAGCAGTGAATGCTGGCCTGCATGCAGTTAGTGTTGACATATCAGCAGACGTGTTTGCTACTGGCAAGGATAAAAGTGAGGCATTTGTTATCTTCGAGGACATGCACCTGCTATTGACGTCCAACCCATTACAATCTGGTGCCTGTAAGTATCACTCATGCACACACATTGTTATTATTAAATTTGGAATGTGATAAACTCTAATATGTGGATGTTGTATGTAGTTTGCAAGACCACGAGCAGAGATCGTTAACTACAAGCACGATGGTCGGTTACCTGAGTCCAATCAGGTTACAAGAAAATATGCATAAATTTGTACTTACAAATGAAGATAGAGCAAAGATAGAGAAGGACAAAACACCAGAACAAGTTACAGAAGCTGTAAAGGAATTGCAACGAAAATACGAGGACACATATGCCCTCTATCTCGGTAGAGCAATGCTGAGATATAAGTACAGGGATTTTATATTGGCACCCTACAACTTTGGGTAAGCGTGACCTCGTATACGTACTTCAAATTATCGTGTTAACCCTAAGTACATGTGTCGCTCACTCGTTTATTCATGCAGTGATCATTGGATTGTTTTTTATATTTATCCATTCGAAGGAAGGTGCTTGTCCTAGACTCCTTACATTGTCCTCCTCAGTCGTATCAAACATTCCTGATTCATTTAGAAAGGTGAGCCAACATGTAACCACATCCGTACTTATATGAATTAGAGTTTCTAAATAACTATAGTGTTTTATATTCGATATCTACAGGGCATGGTGGTTTTATAAGAAGCAAAAAGGACCGGTCGACGCCGCCCGCTCAGATCCTAGTGTGCCATTGACGATACAACACCATTATCCGGTAAGTTATCCGAACACATATCATCATATAAATAATACACAAGGCATGACAATTTTAGTTTAATCTTTTGCTCATTAAGTACATAGTGCCACAAGCAACCACCTGGATCGGTCTACTGTGGATACTATGTGTGTGAGTTCATAAGGCAGCGGGGACGATACGTCAGGGACAAAAATATGGTAAAAAATATCTATGTATGAAGTTTTCTCATTAAAGTTAGAAATATTAATATTGGACATGTGTCAATGATGCTTTTAAACTTTGTTTCCAGCCGAGAAGCAAAGGAAAGGACGTGTCATTCACTCCAAAACTATGGAAAATATAGTAGCAGACTTGTGCGGTTTTATTATGAGAGAAATAATTTTAAGTACCGGATCATATTTTGATGAAGCCAGTGATTTAGCAAGTGAAGAATTTAGAGCGCTGACAGACCTAGCAGGTCTAAACTTGAAACGAAATGACATGTAAACACCAAATGGTTGAACTCATAACTTGAAATGACGTGTATTATATGTAATTTTATACTTGATGTTTGATTTCGTGTGGACACATCTATAATATTTATATGTGTTGTATGTATGATACAATTTTATGGTTCATGTTTGCATATCTTATATATATATATATATATATATATATATATATATATATATGTGTGTGTGTGACAAATATAGTACAGTGTGGAGGCAAATATTGAAATTTGAAATAAAAAAAATAGTTACACAGGTGGCACACAAAGTGAGTCGCCTGTGAAAAATGGATTTTCACAGACGGCTGACAAAGTGAGCCGCCTGTGAAAACCCTTTTTTCACAGGCGGCTCACAGCCCGCCGCCTGTACTGTGGGCCGATTAGTACTGACCCCTAGTACAGACGGTAAGTTTGGCCGCCTGTATAAATGTCTCTACCATCGCCTCTAAAAATGTTTTCTGTACTAGTGGGAAGTCCTCCTTCGGCCCTTTGGTTTTGTACTAGACTGACGACAGCCAATGCCCATTGTCCTGTGAAGAACCATGTCATACACTTGGGCATATATAATAGATCATGGATAGATTCATGGACCATGGTGGTATACATTATAGTTGCAGTACATATACTGTTTGTATTGCGGCGAGAATACTGATTTTATTACTATGACATGTGTATCGGATATTTCTCGTGAAATCTGAAAATTTTCTGCTGCAAAATGCATAGGAGTATGTTTTTGAGCAAATTTTGTTCTTAATCTTGTATAGTGTATCGGTTTTTCTATGAAACGTTGACTACTGTATTTTTTAGTTTACAAAATAAAGATTTTTTTATAGAATATTTTTTTTATAGAATACTTTTTTATTCTATATCTATATAAAAAAGTATTCTATAAAAAATGAATGAAATTGGTAATAAAAAATTGCAAAAAAGGGGAACTCATTAAAATAAAATATTTTCTTTTTCTTTTTTCCATTCCCATCGCCTCCTTCTAATCGAACTTTAAATTGGATTCAAAAGAAAGCTATTGTGAAAATATAAAAAATACCTCTTTCAGAATACGTAATGCATTGTATGTCCCAGATAGGTCTCATTCTTCTTCGTCTATTGGGCACACGTGGCTCAGCATCCAGCCGTTCGTCTCCTTGTTCGAACACCAACAGAAAAAAATAAAAGAACCAGCGCTCACCCGAAAGAAAAAAAAGGAACAAACCAGCAGAGGTACCGGCCCAGCATCCTGGGCCGTGGGCTGACTGCATATGTATAGCTGTATAACATTCGCCGGCTGCTATAAGAGGTACCAACGGCTTCTCCCTCGTCCTCTTCGTCTTGCTGCGCGGGTGCTGGAGCGGCGAGCGGGTCTCCGGAGCGCGTGTCTTCCACGGCTGCGGGAGAACCTCGCGTGGGGTCGGTCGCGCAGGAGGCGAGGCGTTCCGGGTTGCTGGTGCGGGAGCCGGGAGCCGGAGAAGAGGACGAGGAGGAGAGCGTTGTCGGGTCCGTCGTGCGGGAGCCGGAGAAGAGGACGCGGACTTCCGGTCGCTCGCGCGGGAGGAAGAGGAGAGGACCGTGTCGGTCCCGTCACCGAAGGAGAGTTCGCCGCTATGGACTTCTCTTTAGGACGGCTGATCGGCACATATTGGACGGCTTCATGCCGCACCAATCTGTTTTGTCTCGCATGCTCCTCGCAAGTCTGCGGCCATTGTAAGGCGGATGAACACCGGAGACATCACCCGCAGGAGGCCGGAGGCCTACTCCTAGTACGTTCGGTTATCCGATTCTTGTTGGTTGAATTTGTTCTTCCGCTCGGTTGTTGCTTGTTACCAGCCTTCCGTTTCTCGATTCTTGAAATTTCAATTTCTTCTCCCCCTCGGTTGTTTAGGTGGAGAATGTCGGCGGCAGGCTGGCCGTCGATGCCACTCGTGCCTTAGATTGCGGATATGATTTGTCATCGATTCATCGGGTCATCTCAGGTGGATGGAAATATATTCTGATCCTTCCGATTGAAGTAAACAACATGAGGAACAAGGCTGATTGGCAGGCTTGCCAGTTGCCACCATCGCATTAAAGTTGGCTCCCTCTGGTGTAGTCTAGGCTGCAAGTTAATATCCTTTAATTCGATTTTATTTTCGTTGTCTCGGATTCGTAATAGCATGGTTAGTCCTGAATTTGTTTGCCTGTGAATTTTCTCCTGAATTTTGCCCGTGAATTTTTTGTTTGCTTTCATTTCTTGCTGCATTGATTATATGTAGGCTTCCTGAATTTTGTCTGTGAATTTTTTGTTTGCTTTCATTTCTTGCTGCATTGGTTATATGCAGGCTTCCTGAATTTTTCCCGTGAATTTTTTGTTTGCTTTCAATTTCTTGCTGCATTGGTTAACTGTAATTTCAATTTCTTGCTGCATTGGTTATGAAGGCTGAGCACGCAGAGGAGGGCCTCGGCGGCCTAGTGTACAACACCTCTCAGAACTGGCTGAGTGTCGGTTCACCTCATGGATAGGTTTTGCTGGGTATGCCGACTTGTACTGCAGCGCGTCCTGCTCCGACCACCCTGTACACGGGCATCCGCATCCTCTACACTCTCCCGCTACCTCGACGACGTCAAGTCAGTCGACCACTTCAACGGTTGGACGGCTATCAGGGCAGGACAGCTGCCGTATTAGATTGTTCACAATGTTCGGCTAATCTGAAACTGAATCCTTATGCTCTAAAATCTGCACCTACCTGTACTAGGCTAGGCAGAGAACTAAAAACTGCATTGCGTTTTCACTCTTCAGACGATTGATCTCCCCGACGGCGAGCTCGGTTACCCCATCCACCGCCGACAGTACCCCCACCCACAGCCCCTGATTGACATCGCAGCAGGTGCTCATTTATGCACTATAGTTGCTTGTCACGAGTTCTTTTTTGGGATGACCGAGTTTTGTTCCCTCGGGTGTCGTCATGCGGCCGTACAGGAGTTCTTTTTTCTTTTGATAAGAAAGACTATCTTCCACACCAACACTGGATAAGCCACGCATGACAAGTTGTTAACTCTTTGATAAGATCCTTCAAATAAAAAGAACAATCCATCCTTTTGCGTTGATTGCACCATCATTCTTTAATTGTGAATTAAACCATCATTCTTCCACCGAACTCTTCCTCACATATTTTTCTACTACTTTTCTAGAGCTAGCTAGGGCCTAAGACCACACGTCTCACATATTTTTCTATCACTTCTCTAAGCTAGTTAGGGCCTAAGACCATGGAGTGGTGATGTTCTTACTCTTGCTTTGCTCTTCTTGTCTCTTATGTGGTGTGTGTTCAATTGAGATAAAGGGAGACTTCTTCTATAGGTGGACATGAGAGATGTATTCCTTAAAAAATTCTATGGATCCTCTCAAATGAAAAGAGTAATCCTTCCTTTTTGCGTTGATTACACCACTAAACCACCTAACCGCCTTAGGAAAGGTTGGAGGTGGCTTGTGCGAGATGGTGCCGGTTAGGCTTGTTGGGAGTGCGGATGCACCTTGGCTGGGTCCAACCGCCCCCATCTGTGGGTGAACTAGGTGAACTCCAGGGAGGTTTGTGACTTGCCCATAATGGCTAGGCATGGAGTTGAAGTGGGTTTGCCTTAGTTATTGTCCAGTCCTCCTCTTGTCTGGCCATGATTTGTCTCCTAATGAGCCTGCTCCCCTAGGGCTCATGTTGATATTGATTGCAATGTTGTTGCATGGGCTAAGAAGGCTACAGGTGTAGAAGGAGGACCTCAGCGCCCTACTGCACAACTTCTAGCTGCACTGGCTATGGGAGGACAATTTAGACCACTGATCCACTTGAAGGACATGTTTTGCTAGATATGTTGGCTCACCTACTATAGTGTATTCATGCCGGATCGTTAGCTATTCATGCGAGAATTGATCACTGGTGGGGATCTATAGAGAGTCCATTTTATGAAATATCTGAGAAAGCAAAAGAAAAAAAAGAGAGACAGGTAGTTTATTTATCACCAAATAGAGATGAATATTATATGATAGCAGCAGGAAATTCTTTGTCCTTGAATCAGAGTATTCAGGAAGAACAGGTTGTTCCAGCTAGACACCGTCAAAAATTTCTGACTATTGCATGGGAACAGATTCATGTTAGAAGTATTTTTCCTTTCCAATATTTTTCAATTGGAGGTTCTCTCATTCCTTTTATTGAGCATAATGATGCGAATCGGGCTTTAATGAGTTCTAATATGCAGCGCCAAGCAGTTCCACTTTCTCGGTCCGAGAAGTGCATTGTTGGAACAGGATTGGAACGCCAAACAACTCTAGATTCGAGGGTTTCCGTTATAGCCGAACGGGAGGGAAAGCTCATTTCTAGTGATAGTCACAAGATCCTTTTATCAAGTAGTGGGAAGACCATAAGTATTCCTTTAGTTGCCCATCGGCGCTCTAACAAAAATACTTGTATGCACCAAAAACCTCGGGTTCTGCGGGTAAATCCATTAAAAAAGGGCAAATTTTAGCGGAGGGAGCAGCTACAGTTGGCGGGAACTTGCTTTAGGAAAAAACGTTTTAGTAGCTTATATGCCCTGGGAGGGTTACAATTTTGAAAACGCAGTACTAATTAGTGAACGTTTGGTATATGAGGATATTTATACTTCTTTTCACATCCGAAAATATGAAATTCAGACGGATACGATAAGCCAAGGCTCCGCTGAAAAAATCACTAAACAAATACCACATCTAGAAGAACATTTACTCTGCAATTTGGACAGAAATGGAGTTGTGAGGTTGGGATCCTGGGTAGAAACTGGCGATATTTTAGTAGGTAAATTAACGCCTCAGATAGCGAGCGAATCATCGTATATCGCGGAAGCTGGATTATTACGGGCTATTTTTGGTCTTGAGGTATCCACTTCAAAAGAAACTTCTCTCAAACTACCTATAGGTGGAAGAGGGCGCGTTATCGATGTGAAATGGATCCAGAGGGACCCCTTTGACATAATGGTTCGTGTATATATTTTACAGAAACGTGAAATCAAAGTTGGGGATAAAGTAGCCGGAAGACACGGGAATAAGGGGATCATTTCCAAAATTTTGCCTAGGCAAGATATGCCCTATTTGCAAGATGGAACACCTGTTGATATGGTCTTCAATCCCTTAGGAGTACCCTCACGAATGAATGTGGGACAAATATTTGAAAGCTCGCTCGGATTAGCAGGGGATCTGCTAAAGAAACATTATAGAATAGCACCCTTTGATGAGAGATATGAGCAAGAGGCTTTAAGAAAACTTGTGTTTTCGGAATTATACGAAGCCAGTAAACAAACAAAAAATCTATGGGTATTTGAACCCGAGTACCCGGGAAAAAGCAGAATATTTGATGGAAGAACAGGAGATCCCTTCGAACAGCCTGTTCTAATAGGGAAGTCCTATATCTTAAAATTAATTCATCAAGTTGATGAGAAAATTCATGGATGTTCTACTGGGCCCTACTCACTTGTTACCCAACAACCCGTTAGAGGAAGAGCCAAGCAAGGGGGACAACGAATAGGAGAAATGGAAGTTTGGGCTTTAGAAGGATTTGGTGTTGCTCATATTTTACAAGAGATACTTACTTATAAATCTGATCATCTTATAGCTTGCCAAGAAATACTTAATGCTACGATCTAGGGGAAAAGAGTTCCTAATCACGAGGATCCGCCAAAATCTTTTCGAGTGCTCGTTCGAGAACTACGATCTTTGGCTTTAGAACTAAACCATTTCCTTGTATCTGAGAAGAACTTCCAGGTTAATAGGGAGGATGTTTGATCGGAATAAATATAATTTTTTTTCTTATTTCTATTTTATGATTGACCAATATAAACATAAACAACTTCAAATTGGACTCGTTTCCCCTCAACAAATAAGGGCTTGGGCTAAAAAAAATCCTACCTAATGGGGAAGTCGTTGGCGAAGTCACAAGGCCCTCCACTTTTCATTATAAAACCGATAAACCAGAAAAAGATGGATTGTTTTGCGAAAGAATCTTTGGACCCATAAAAAAGCGGAATTTGTGCTTGTGGAAACTCTCGAGCGAGCGTAGCTGAAAACGAAGACGAAAGATTTTGCCAAAAATGCGGGGTAGAATTTGTTGATTCTCGGATACGAAGATATCAAATGGGATACATCAAACTAGCATGTCCAGTGACTCATGTGTGGTATTTGAAAGGTCTTCCTAGTTATATTGCGAATCTTTTAGATAAACCCCTTAAGAAATTGGAGGGCCTAGTATATGGTGATTTCTCTTTTGCTAGGCCCAGCGCTAAAAAACCCACTTTCTTACGATTACGGGGTTTATTCGAAGATGAAATTTCATCCTGTAACCACAGTATTTCTCCCTTTTTTTCTACCCCAGGCTTTGCAACATTTCGAAATCGGAAAATTGCAACAGGAGCAGGTGCTATTAGAGAACAATTAGCGGATTTAGATTTGTGAATTATTATAGAGAATTCTTTGGTTGAATGGAACGAATTAGAAGACGAGGGGTATAGTGGAGATGAATGGGAAGATAGAAAAAGACGAATAAGAAAAGTTTTTTTTGATTAGACGCATGCAATTGGCGAAACATTTTATTCAAACAAATGTAGAACCAGAATGGATGGTTTTGTGCTTATTACCATTCTTCCTCCCGAATTGAGACCCATTGTTTATAGATCTGGGGATAAAGTAGTGACTTCACATATTAATGAACTTTATAAGAGAGTTATCTGTCGGAAAAACAACCTTGCCTATCTATTAAAAAGAAGTGAATTAGCACCAGCAGATTTAGTAATGTGCCAGGAAAAATTGGTACAAGAGGTCGTGGATACACTTCTTGATAGTGGGTCCCGCGGGCAACCGACGAGGGATGGTCACAATAAAGTATACAAATCACTTTCAGATGTAATTGAGGGTAAAGAGGGGAGGTTTCGCAAAACTCTGCTTGGGAAACGGGTCGATTACTCGGGGCGTTTTGTCATTGTTGTGGGTCCTTCGCTTTCATTACATCAATGTGGATTACCTCTAGAGATAGCAATAAAGCTTTTTCAGCTATTTGTAATTCGCGATTTAATCACGAAACGTGCTACTTCTAATGTCAGGATTGCTAAAAGGAAAATTTGGGAAAAGGAACCCATCATGCGTAGACCATGCCCTCCACAGACACCCCACCCCTTACATCCTGCTGGTGGCCGAACGATATGAAGACGATTGTCCACTTCGACGATTGTGCAGCCATCACAGAGGACCAACTATTGGATCCCCTCGATGATGTATGTTCATGTTCTCAAACTGACACCAACCTGATAGATCATAGACTAGAGAACTAAACTGCACTGCACTTGCCACTGTGTTTTTCACTTTTCAGGTGTTGTTTCTCGATGGCGTGGTCGTGTACGCAATCCACCATCGGAAGCACCCACAACCTCCAGTTGCCATTCACCTGATCGGCATTGAAGGTCCTCATGCCTGCAATAGAGTAGGATGCCATGAGTCATTTTTGGGGATGCAACATTTCTGCTCATTGAGATGTCGTCATCAGGCGGCCAGCTAGACTAGTTCATTCATTTGGTGACACAAACGTTGAATTCTATCACGTTTGTTCTAGAAATGAGCTCGATATTGTGGCTAACTAGTTCATTCATTCATTCTAATGCATTGAATTCTGTCACGCTTGCTCAAGAGCTTGGTATTGTGTGTAGTAAACCTCAAAACAGTGCACAATGTTATTTCCAACATACTTTCTTTTATTTCCAAAATGCCATCGTGTCCCCGTATAGCATGCATGAGCCCTATTTAGGTGCAAAGTATGCTTGGAACATTAGAGAAATGATTCATTTTTTATAAAGTAGCTATGTTTTCATCAAGAACTTAATGAGTGTTTGGACACAACAAATCTTCTAGTCTATAAAACCATGGCTTTGTTTGAACTATAGTCTTTTTAGAGTTTATAAGAAATCCACTTGTGACTTTTTTCTAAACCACAATTTTGTATGTCTTATAAAACCATAGATCTATAGTAACATAGATTTTGAATATTACAATCATCCAAATAGGTCCTTAATGTGATACATAATCTAGCACAAGTAATTCTAAAATTCATGTGTTTGTCTCGTAAGCCAAGGGATGATGAAAAGATATATATATATATATATATATATATATATATATTACATCCCAAAGGGGTATAATTGGAGATACTATTGTTTCTAGTACTCCCAATCTCCATCATCCACTCTCTCATGGCTTTCTGATACCCACAATGCAACCTCCATCATCCACCCTTTCAAGGTCTGCATGCTTAGTATCAAAAACACCAAGATAGGGCAATCCATTTTCAAAGGTGGCTAGCATTTGGGAATGTGTAAGGGATGTGGTTGATCGCACACCTGGCATCATTAGTATGACTACTAACCAAACACACTTTAAACATGCAAAAAATGACAAATAGAGTATCAACCTTGAACACATTTTCTTGAAACTGGAATACACTAAATGCTTGTAGGTTGTTCAAAGCTTGTCTCATGTCACCATCAATAGTAAATATGATAGAATCTAGCCCCTCTGGCACATAAGAACCTGATTAAACAACAAAATAAATGAAATTTCTGGTCTTGTTTGGGCATGCAACTTGATTCTGAAACCAGCACCAGCAGGATGCACTACCTACGAAGAGTTGGCAACATCCCAAATGACAAGTACAACACATTCATCATCCTGTGTTTTTGACAGTTGTGGAAAAGAAGAAAAGCCTTTGTCTTTTGCAATGAAATCTCTTGTCGAAATGAAGCTATCCAATGGCAAGCTAGAATGCCCAAAAGAGATAGAAAACTTGTTGAGGAATGGTGTGGGTTGCTTGATCACTCTATGAACTCAATCCTGACTTGATCAAATCCTTTCTGTAACCCCCTCACCCCTTGTATTTCACGTAATGATTTAACTTGTGCTTAATCAATAAAGTGAGGTGGGTGAAAGCCCATGTTTATATTTCATGTAATGATTTAACTTGTGTTTATATGAGATAGGTTGGTACACTTCAAGTAGTGGAGTCAATATGATCATGATGATGGATCAAGTGCTCCAACTTGATTAGAAGAAAGAGGGAAACAAAAGAGATCAAGGCAAAGGTATAATGATATATGATCTTTTGTTTTTGACACTCAAGACACCATAGAGGGTGTGATTGTATTCAGGATTGATAGTTATTGTTGACATTTCTTAACATCACTACACATTAAGTTGTCATCCCTAGCATGATGTCAGAAATGTTGGAATAAAATCTACACTTGACAGTTCTAAAAATACTTCTAGAATATATCTGCAAGCGCACAAATAATTCTCCTATTGTAGCATTTCACTCGGTGAGATTCTTCGAGTATCGTTGATTTGTTTATGCCAAAAGGAAAACTTTCAATTAATTGCAGGAATTAAACATGGATAGAAAAGGAAACCTAAATGCATATAACTTTGACTATAAATGTGAAGACCTAAGATGGACCAACATTTCCAATGCTTTTAGCAGAGGTAAGTCATGTCAAGATAAATAAATATGATGATAAAAGTATAAGATAAATGGTATTCCAGAGATAGAAATAGAGACTCACTAATAATATAGTCAGACAACTCGAGATTCAGCTAGAGTAAAAGAATCCTAAGTAATTACCAAATAAAAAGGAACTAAGCACACCCTACCTACATAATCTCATCTATAGCATAACTGACTCAGAAAACATCATAAGGAGCATCAACTAGGGAGGGTATTAAGACAAAATCGTCACCTCCATTGCGATCGTGCTCCGCCAGGCCTATGTGCCAAGGGTGGACTAGAGAGGAATCAACGCAGCTATAAGAGTCACCTATGCGAACTACCACACAACACGACACATCAGGAGACATCCGTAGATACATATAATATCTAGGCACCACTCCTACATAATACATACCACATAACCCACTTGAGAATTGAATTAAGCGCTTTACGATCATATAAAGATAATTATCACCAATCATAACTATATCGAGTATGCAACTAGAATAAACTAAGCACTCAATAAGTAGCAATATAATAAAGTATAATAAAGTCATAATGAGATACAAGATAAATTATCGATCTCTAGACAGACGGATCTAGAATCTCGAGCGTATCGCCCAACTCCACTTAAACCTTGCTAATAACTTGAAGCACTAGAGTTCTAATCTAATCTTTGGAAACCCTAGATCTATTATAATCTTGAACTGCTCTTTTCTGGAATAGTCTCTAGAAAATAACAGAATATCAAAACTCGTGGAATTTGTTAGATAAAGTCCTATACTTCTATAATTTTCATGTGATTGATCCATTTATCATGTTTATAATTATAGTAAATGTTGACGTTAATGACCGTCAACAAGCTCCCCCAAGCTTACCCTTTGCTAGTCCCTTAGCAAAGCCCAAGTGGAAATATTTATTTTATTCATATAACACAAATGTCTTAGTGAAAGTCGGTGGTAGCTGCAAAATAGATAGGTTTTATTAGAATTGCTTTTCTTTTATCTCTTGATCAATTTTCTTTCTAGAGTTTTTTTATATCTTTTGAAAGAATAAAGTCCTACAAAAAGATTTAAAGAGAATATTCTGGTATGCCCCTTAGATCAGAATGATTAATTTGTAAAACATGGTTTTTGTATTTTTCCAGTCTTTCTATGTCCTTCTTCCTCTCCTTCTGAGAAGTATGGGCTTTTTTAAGAGGTATGTCAGACTTTTGCCCCCTTTTAATTCCTCTTGAGGGTGAATCAGACTTTTGCCCTTTTTTAATTCCCTCTTTTCCCATGCATCTTTTGGCATGGATTATTTTCTCATAGCCCATACAACTCTTCTGAAGAGAAAGATTAGAACATATGAAGCATTATTATTATCGTTATTTAGATTAATTCTAATCATAGGCACATAACAAAATACTCAACTTTAATCTCTCAGAGGTTTTGGAATTTTGAGCACTTAAATAAATTCTCTAGAAATTAAATCTCAGAACAAGATCATAACAATTTTTTTTATTCCCTATCTTATTTAACAGTAACTTAGACACGAACAAAGTGTTTATCCCACTAGATTCAGGTTCTCACAATGAGAGGGTAATTTAAATTATAGGGATAAATAAATTGCGGACTATATATACATATGTGAGAAGCACATATATATACATAGTTATTTATTTATTATTCTAGCTAATATATTTTTATTTCTTTTTTTCTTTTCTTTTCTTAAATAGAAATAATAGAAAACTTAACTTAAAAATAAATTAAATGCGGAAATAAAAATATGGTAGTGCACTCACCTTGCAGGGGCTTTCCCCAAGCTGTCTGATGACGTGGTCTACAACTCTGGTGGTGGTGGCGGTTACCTGAAACCCATGCTGCGAATTGAATACTAGAGGTCATGCTGATCCTGGTACTGTTGTTGTTACATCTCTTGTAGACGATCGTTCATCTGATGCTGAGTCTCTAAACTCTGGTCCAAGGTGGACTGGAATTTGTCCTGCCTTTGCTCCATATTTGCAAGACGGTGACTAAAATCATTAGCGAAAATACTGGGAGTACCGTCACCTGGTTGTGGATGTTCCATGTGCTGCTCTGGTGGAGGATAATAATCATTTGCAGGAGGCTGATGGTACGGGTACGACCCTCCAGTGCTGAAGTCCGTATGCGTTCAGGTAGAGAAAGACATGCGTCCTCTCTGGAATTCTGCTGAGGTTCTTGGATCCTGCGAATAATTAGTAAAATTTCCTTATCCCCATCTATCTCCTCCGAATGACGTTTCATGATATGTGGATTGATCCTGCCATCCCGAGTGATAGTTCCACGACTATGTGGACTGGTCTGATGGACCTGCCTGATCAAAATCAATATGGTGAGTAAAAGCTGGTCCAGCTGGTGTAGTGTATGTCCCTTCATAGTTTCGTCTCTGTGATCTTGTGAGGCGCACCGAAGTGCTTCTCCCAACTATAGGTTTACCTATCTGCATATCAAAACCAAAACTCTCTACTGCGTAGAGATCAAGTGCCCTGTTTGGTAGCTCATATTCATTTGTGTAATTCTTATAAATCATGATTATTGTATTATTCTTTCTTTTGATCAAATGAGCATGAAAAAGAAATCATATTCAATTATTCTTCTAGTGGTAGGAATATAAACTAGAGATGCATTTCCTAATAAATTAAGATTTGTAGCTAAGAGTGTAATCCAAGAAGTAAATGATACACCACATTTCTTCATTGAAGGAATAAATACCCAATAATGTAGCATTAATTTCATAGGAGATACTTTCCTATTTTTAATCATGGCATAGAGTAACTTCATTTCTTCAATTCTTATAGTGCCTAATTCTTCTTTAGGAAATAAAGTAACAGCTATCCATTTATGCAAAAAGCGTAAAGTTGGATGGTGGATTTCCTCAGTGGCTGATTTGCAACATGTTTTTAATCCAGAAATACTTTCCCAAACACAGGTTCTATCAAAGTCATTTAAAGCATCATCTATGTCCATTGAGCAACCACTAGCAAAGCCTAGCATGACACTAAGATTTTTCCATGAGAGAGTGATTGATTTATTAAACATTCTAAAACTAACCTCATGTTCATTGATCTCTAAAGTGCATAAAAATTCTATTGTGAGTAGTTTGCTACCTTCCTCAGTTAAGTTGCATGCATTTTCAAATCCAATATTTCTAAAAATGAATTGGAATTTAGAATCCATACATGTTTCATGAAGTAGTGTGTCATGGAAGATCGGAGTATGCATGAACTCCTTGTCTTTGATGGCTTCGTAGATACCTCTTTCTTTTCTTGTTTGCAAGTTGATATGAGTATCTCTTGTGAGTACATACCTCTCTTGCTCACCATGGTGAGAAGAGGATGAAACTCTCACCGGTGATGGAGTGTCTACGTCCATCTCGGAGCCGACTCTTGATGGCACTCTTGATGAAGTTTGGCTCCGAGTGGTGCGGAAAGAGAGATCCCTTCTGACGTTCTTCGTGGCATTGATTAATTTATTGCTCATTTTTCCTGAAAAAATAATCAAGAACAAGCAAAACTAGTGGAGAGATTAGAGGGGTTAGAGGTTGCTTCACTGGGGGAACCTTGAGCTTAACCCAAAACTTCTCTCTTACTTATTTTTTCTTGATTAATTGAAGGGGTTTGTGTGTCAAGTTTTCTGGAATGAAGAACAAAATGAGAGGGTGTTCTTCGTGAGTGCAAATGAGAGTGGAGTGCATGAGAAAAAGGAGAGGGAGAGGAGAACATGGGTGGCCGACCGGCATGGTGTGGGGTCGGCCGGCCCCACCTCATGGCTTCCTACCTCCTCCTCTTGCTGGTGTCGCCATAGGCATGAAAGGGGTCAGATGCACTCCCCCTTGGATGCTCTTTTTGTGGGAAAGGAGATTTGGCCGGTGGTGAGTGAATGAGTTAGTGGAAAAAATGGATGGTAGTGCATGGTGGTAGGTGTGAGGTGAGTTGAGGTGATTGGGATGTGATGTGTGGGTCCCACATGTATCTCGTATTTATACGATATAAAAGTGCAAGAATGAAAAACTAAATTACTTTTATGAATCTACGAAAAATAAGAATTCTAAATACAATATTTTTGTATTTTTCTGATACTGAAATAAAAACTACTTACTGAGAATATTAATTACTATAAATTAAAACTCTACCATGCAATCAATATTTTTATTTTGTTTTGATAATGCAATGCTTAAAATAATGCTTTGAAAAGTAATGCATAATTAAATTACCTAATAACTTACCAAGTTACCTCCCGGTGAAGGTTCGGGGGTTTTTAAGTCCACCGACTGAACTTCTCCAAATTGATTATTCTTCAAGCTTGATCTCCTATACTTGAGATGATGATCTTGATTCTTGCTTCTCATGATACTCTAAATTCTGACATTGCTCCGGTCTCGGTTTGAATGCAAAACGTACTTCTTCTCCATTGATGATGAATTTGATTTCTCCGGCCCTAACATTGATGTGTTCATTTGCAGTATTGAGGAACGGTCTCCTGAGTATGAGTGGTGTCTTCATTTCTTCCTGCATGTCAAGTACCACAAAATCTACAGGAATGAAAAAGTTTTGAATTTTTACCGGGATATTCTCTGCAATCCCTGCAGGGTAGCGAACCGATTGGTCAGCTAGATGCAGACACATTGATGTGGGTGTCAGCGTAAAGAAGTAAAGCTTTTCGAACACCTTCTTGGGCATGACGCTGATGCTTGCTCCAGATCGCATAAAGCATTCTCAAAATTTTGATTTCCGATCAAACAATCAATAATGGGGCACCCTGGATCCTTCTTCTTGATAGGATAAGAATTCAGAATTGCTACACTACACTCTTGTTTTAACTTGATGACTTCAATAGAAGGTAGTGGTCTTTTGTTGTTGAGGATGTCTCTTAGATACTTCGTGTATGTAGGTACCTGCATGGCATCTAGCAACGGAATGTTGACATATAATTTCTGAATTACCTCTACAAACTTACCAAATTGTTCATCTCCTTTGGTCCTTCTATTTTTGCGTGGGAATGGTAGGAGATGGGTGTCATGGAAATCTTGACATAATTCTTCTGGCAAATCTTGTAGTAGAACTTCTTCTTCTTGTTTGTCAACTTCTCTCTCTACCTGCACTAATTGTGGTGGTCTATGTGCCCCTTCTAGATAAGGTGGATCACGAGTAGACTTACTCTTTCTTGTAGTTATTCCTTTTAACTGCTCATGGTTAGTGACAGTAGAGAAAGTAGAAGCCAAATGTGCTATTTGTAATTCTATATTCTTATTAAATATTATTTGGTCTTTTATAGCAGAAGAGAAGTTATCTAACTTAGAATTTATTCCTTCTAAGATTTGGTCATTAAAAGCAAGCTTATTATTAATACTTTCATTAACTCTATCTTGTTCTAATATTAATGCTCTTAAGGGTGGAAGTCTTTGATTAGAGGAATTACCTTGGTACTTACCTTGACTGGTAGACTGAGGTTGACCCCCTCCTTGCTTCTATGGAATTGATTTGATGATGGTATTGATATCTTCTGGGAGATTAGAAAATTTAACTCTACACTGATTCTGAGCATTGAATGCATCTTGAATGGCTTGACGATCTCTTTTGTAATTGGTTATTTTCTCTAGCCAATTCAATAATACATCCATCTTGGTTGATAGTGCACACACCTCATCTAGAACTTCTTCATTCATATGACAATCTTGATTAGTGCATGTCCAATTTTGATTTTCTGCCATCTTTTCCAATAAACTTCTAGCTCTTCCAGGGGTGAGTGACATAAATAATCCTTCAGCAGAAGCATCTAGTTGTTCACATGATTTTGGAACTAATCCGTGGTAGAATGTTTGCATGAGCAACCATTCTTCCATTCCTTGATGTGGGCAATCTGAAATACCTCAAGTGAAGCCTTCTCTACCTCAAGTGAAGCATGTCTCGCCTTGTCTCTTTCCCTGTCATGTGCCTCCTTCTTCTCCCACATCTTGTTCAAAGCTAGAATGCAAGCGTCGCCGCCTTCCCACCTAGCTTCTTTTGCATGCTTTTGACCATTTGGCCTCTTTCGTTCTTCAGAACCCGTGGGTTCAACCTCTTGCACTTCATCATTGTTGTCATCTACTACATTGGTCGGTGTGGACTCCATGGTAGTCTTCTGTTTTTTCTTAGCGGCTGGTTTCTGCTGCTCGGCTAGTTCATTCCTCCCTGTCTTCCACTTTTCTTCATCCTTCAGCTTGTGCCAACAATGCATAAGAGTAAACGACTTATGTTCCTCGTCTATTCCTTTGTACGTCTCCAATGCTTGATTAATCTGCACAAGTAACATATTTAAAACGTTTACATCTTCCCACATGAACCAAATATATTGCAAAACAAAAAAAAGAACCAACTACAGAAACAAACCATGTCTTGGATATTTGCTCCACTAGCATTCCTACGCCCAATTTTCTCGTACACATAACAGAACTTGTTCACCTCCTTCTGAATAGTGAACCACGTATGCATAATAGAATTCTCCGTCTAGTGTTCTTGTGTTCATCAAAGTATGCACGAATTCTACCCCAAAATGATAAACGAGTTTGACCGGCGCCGTGAATTTGATCTTTGCTAACATTCAACCAAGCTGAGCATATAGTTTTATATTCCTCTTTATCAAAAAAAATTTACCTATGTGATGCACCCTTTCCAGCACGATGGCGACCAGCAACTTCTGCTGCCTGCACTTCCACATCTTCTTGATTTTCAGAAGGAAGATCATTGGTATTTTCATGAGTTTGCGGAGTCAATGTAAAGGTCATGTCGTCCAAGCCAGGAATATGATCTGCATCTGAAGTGAGTATGCCTGTATAGAATCCTACTCCTTCCATTTGAACAAATCTGCCAAAAAAAAAATAATGACAAATGTTAAAAAACAAAAGATAGTTTAGTGTGCCAATAGTTTCATTAAAGATAGTCATTACTGTAGCTAAGATTAAAAAACAATGACGTACAGCTTCAGAAAACACAGCTATAGCTAATAAGATTATTGATGCTACTGGATTCTCCCGTGATTACGCATGCTGTTCTATTTCTTTGCAAAGAAACGCTACTGTCACTTGTCAGTTGTCGTTGTGAACAACTCAGAAAAGCTCAGTTGCTTGCATTGGCAGGGATGGGTTTGTGGATGACGCCATTCACACCCGTCCGCGACGCCGTCCGCTTGCACACGTCGCGGACGCGGACGTGAATGCAGCTTGCTCTTGGTGGCAGTGGCAGCACGACAAGTATATATGAGCAGCCAGCTGAACCTGTCGCCGATGACCTCCCGGATCCTGAGGGCCACGCCTCAAACCCATCATCCATGGCACAGGCAGCTTCAGCGCTAGCTACGCTACGGCAGGTGTGCGGAGGTCGATCTAGAAGCACCGCCTGGAGTTGCAAGTAGGGAAACTGGAAACCCGCCCATCTCCCCCACAGCCGGCCATCTCGAGCACCTCCCCAAACCCTCCCATCCCCTCCCCACAGATTGCTTGAAACGAGTAGACAAACAATTGGAAGATTGGAACCACGGAGTACTACCTGAAACCACGCCGGCGTTGATGAAGGCAGATTGGCATGGTGGGCATGGGCGGTGCTAGGGGTATTCCCCCATATTCCATGAACACAAATACATATATGTATACATGTAGGTATAATTTGTAGAGTTGCTAGTTGTTGCAAATCTGGCCCAAACTCATCAATAGAAACCAATGATTTTCAGTCCATCCAAGTAAAAAATGCTCGGGTTTTTCAAATAGAAAAAAAGAATTAAATTGTAGGAGAGGTTGACTAGTGAGCCGCTCGCAAGTCGCGCATCTCTGCACGTAAAATCATGTGCTACGCCGTCCGCGGGGTTTTGAACCTGTAATCTCACTCTCGCGTGTACCCTCTTCTAACATTCCATCCATAAATCACTTATGTCCAGATTCCGTTTTAGTTCCCCACATATTATACTAAACCGAGTGTAATTGATTGTTTGAGCCATTAAAAAAATTCAAATGAAAAAGTTGTAAACTACAAAGTTTCATAACTTTTAAAGATCTACAACTTTTATTTAGGAAGTTTTTCTACCTGAAGTCGTTTAAAAAAATGAATTTTAAATTTGACAAATTCGAACGTAGTTTTCGATGACAAGATGATTTCAAATGAAAAAGTTATCAACTACAAAGTTTCATAACTTTTTAAGATTTAGAATTTTCATTTTGGTCGTTTTCCCATCCAAGATCGTTTGAAAAACTAAAAAATCAAGGTGTATTTCTACCGACGGGTTTCTTAAGAAACCGCTTATATAAATCCTATTTTTTATAGGTGGTTTCTTAAGAAAAATAGAATTTATACATCCGTCTTTAAAAATCAAGTATTTTTAAAGGTGGATTTCTTATGAAAATCACCTGTAGAAATTGATTTCTAGTGGTGGTTCAGAACCGTTTGATTTCTACTGACGCACGATAAGCGAAACAATATGTACAAATTATTGCACACCGCCAGCGTTGACTTTTTTTTATACTAGTGTTTGTATTGAATTTTTTTATAAACGCGGAATACCCAGCCCTGAAATTCTCGCTCCGCCACTGATGGTGGGAAGGACGACGAGCTAAACCCTCCAGGCGGCGGCGTGTGCACGGTGGGAAGGACGACGAGCTGAACCCTCTAGGCGGCGGCGTGTGCAAAATTGCGGGAAAGAGAATAGCGGCGGCTGTGGAAAATAGAGCGCAGGGAAAAATCGCGAGCAATACCAAGCGCGAGTACGATAGGCATATATGCCAACCCTACCCAGTAAATTGTCAAGTTAACAAAAATGCAAAGCTCATTTGCCCGGATATGAGTTTTTTTAGACTTTTTTACAAAAACAAGAATACAAAACTCATTTGCAAAACCATTGGAGATGCTCTTATTCTAAGATTTCATAAGCCATGTGAATCTAGCTATTGTCATTCCATATTCGAAATCATGTTCACAATGCACAAAGGGATCTAATATTAACAATACTAAATTTCTCTATCACTGGACAAGAGACCGGAATGTACTCTTCAGATTATAGCATTAATATGCAGGTAGGATCAATGAAATGAGCAATGAATCGACTCACAAGTTCAATGGCAACATCCAAAGATATTAGCATGTTGTAAACAGTTTGAAGGAACATGTCACATATAACAAGCATGTATCATTTGAAATAAGCTTTTATGGTCTCCAACAACAGACCCTAATCAGCGCTACTAATTGGGAATTACACAATGATTAGCATTTCTAAATACATATCAGATTTTTTAATATAGTTTGTTTTATTTCGACCAAAAAGAAATATTTGTTTGTCTCAAATCCTTTTTGCCAAAATGTATTTGTTACCACAAAATTTCATTGTCCGTACAATAAATATTGCATCTTGTGTGGGATATGCATACTTCTGACCATATGCATTCATTAATTTTAACAAAAGAATTCAACTTTCAACCCAGATGGAATTCAGTTGGACCCACAAATAATTATGCTCAAATTTATTCCTACCATTAATTTTGCATCTGAATCTGAAACAGTGAGAATTATGAAAGTTGTAGGCAATTTCATAAGCTTTCCAACCATGTAAATTTCACATTTGTTTGACTTTTGGAACGTGAGATATGACTGTTTTACAGTACCGCTTGTAAGGTTCAGATTTCAGAAAGTTATGCTCAGTCATGTGTTTTAATGAACAATTAATCTAAAGGTCATACTATATGTTTTGGATGACAGATGGCCGCAAGAGGTGGAAGAGGCAGAGGCCGTGGTAGGGGTGCACCACCAGTACCACCACCACCGCCGCCACCACCACCAGTACCCCCGACCATGGAGCAGTTCATGATAGTGCAGACACAGTTGATGCAGACGATGATGCAACACCTCCAGAATCCACCTGTACCACCACCACCTCCACCACCATCTGTCCAGCCACGGGACAAACGTGGAGAGTTTATGAAGGGTCGCCCTCCGGTGTTCACCCATGCTTCCGAACCACTAGAGGCGGACGACTGGTTGAGAGCTGTGGAGAAGCAGCTGAACATCGCTCAATGCAATGAGCGTGAGAAGGTGCTATACGCATCTGGCCAGCTGCAGGGTGCCGCTCAAGATTGGTGGGACTCATACATGTATGGACGTCCCAACAATGCACCAGAGGTGTCTTGGCAGGAGTTCACCGATAGCTTCAGGTCTTACCATATTCGTGAAGGCATAGTGGAGCTCAAGCAGGAAGAATTCAGAGCTCTGAGGCAAGGGTCCATGACGGTGGCGGAGTATCGAGACAAGTTCGCACAGTTGTCTCGATATGCTCCTCATGAGGTTGCCAACGACGCTGACAAGCAGCGCCGCTTTCTGAAGGGTCTCTATGATGGTTTGCAGTTGCAACTCATGTCCAATCTCTACCCCAACTATCAAGTCCTCGTGAACCGCGCTATTGTTATTGATAACAAGCGCAAAGAGATGGAAGCCAAGAAGAGGAGGCTTCAGGGACCAGCTTCAGGAAGCA
Source organism: Microstegium vimineum (assembly GCA_022036555.1). NCBI lineage: Eukaryota > Viridiplantae > Streptophyta > Magnoliopsida > Poales > Poaceae > Microstegium > Microstegium vimineum. The sequence continues at coordinate 2,220,239 of CM039135.1, read as the reverse complement.
ATACCCGCCAGCGTCCCAACCCTCCACAGAACTTCCAGCAAAGGTACCAGGGTTCGAACAATCAGTGGAACCGTGGTCAGACCCCACAGCGCAGTCAGTTCCCGCAACGTCCACAGAACCAGCAGCAGATTGTGCCACAGGCGCCACGTCAGGGAACCCCAATGCTACTCCAATGAAGAACAGTGCTCCCAACACTCCCAATAGGTGTTTCTGTTGCAACAAGGAGGGGCACATGTCCTACAACTGTCCCGACAAGCAGAACCAACAGACGCCCCAGAACCAGAGCAACCAGCAGAGGGCAAGGCAACAGCCACTAGCCAACACTGGAAGGGTGAACCACGTGTCGGCAGATACTGCACAGGAGACTCCTGAAGTTATGATGGGTACGTTCAGTATCAACTCTATCCCCGCTACTGTACTTTTTGACTCTGGAGCATCGCATTCTTTCATTTCTGAAGCTTTTATTAGAATGCATGATATTTTGTTGCGACCCATGAAAACCCCCATATTAGTAAGCTCACCGAGAGGGACTTTGTCTACAAATTACTATAGTCCTTCAGCTAGTGTGCTCCTAAGGGGGGTAGCCTTTAAGGTTGAACTCATAGTGCTGAGAACAGCTGGTATTGATCTGATACTAGGGCTAGATTGGATGAAACGATACAAGGCAGTGATTCAGTGCCAAGAGAAGGTTGTTGTTCTGACATCACCTACAGGGGATTTAATCAATGTGGAAGTTGTTTTGAAAGCTCCTCCGGCAGCTACTATGAATCAACTGGATGATAATGATCGTGAGCATGAATCAGTTGTTGATGAGTTCCCAGATGTTTTCCCCGATGACTTGCCAGGTATGCACCCCGACCGAGACATTGAATTTCTTATTGAGCTTTTGCCTGGTACTACACCTATTGCTAAGCGTCCATATAGGATGGGGGTTAATGAGTTAGAAGAACTTAAGAAACAGTTGCAGGAGTTACAAGAAAAGGGTTTCATATGTCCTAGCTCTTCACCTTGGGGAGCTCCGGTGATCTTTGTTGACAAGAAAGATGGTACACAACGGATGTGTGTGGATTACCGTTCGCTTAATGAGGTAACTATCAAGAACAAGTACCCTCTACCAAGGATTGATGACCTGTTTGACCAGTTGAAAGGAGCTTGTGTGTTCTCTAAGATCGATCTTCGATTGGGATATCACTAGTTGAAGATCCGTGCCTCTGACATACCTAAGACTGCATTTACTACAAGATATGGGTTATATGAGTACACCGTGATGTCATTTGGGTTAACCAATGCACCTGCCTATTTCATGTACTTGATGAATAAGGTGTTCATGGAGTTTCTTGACAAGTTTGTGGTAGTGTTCATTGATGACATTCTAGTCTACTCCAAGAATGAGGAAGAACACGCAGAACATCTCAGGTTGGTCTTGCAGAAGCTCAGAGAACACCAGTTGTATGCTAAAAGGAGCAAGTGTGAGTTTTGGTTGAAGGAAGTGTCGTTCCAAGGTCATGTTATATCCAATGGTGGAATAGCAGTGGACCCGAGTAAGGTGGCAGATGTGTTGAATTGGAATCCACCTACCAGTGTGACTGAGATTCGTAGTTTCCTTGGATTGGCTGGTTACTACCGGAGGTTCATTGAAGGTTTCTCCAAGCTTGCTAAACCAATGACCGCATTGTTGGAGAAGAATGCTAAGTTTATATGGTCTGAGAAGTGTCAAGCTAACTTTGAAGAATTAAAGAAGCGGTTGTGTAGAATCATGGACTCTTGTGTTTAGGCGATTAACGACAATACTAGATCACTATGACTAATGTGTGTTTTGCAGAGACAAAGTCATTTATGTTAGGTCATGAGTGATGCATTTTGAATGGGCTTAATGGATATTCATGCCCCCAAGATGGAAATCGTTTCGGTTGCAAAGGATGGAGATACACGACGAAGACTAGGCTAGTTCTTAGTACCATAAGGTTGAGAAGGGCACTAAGTATAGCTAGGGCTTTTGTTTTTCCTTTGACCGTACTATAAAGAGGGGTATGAGGTTAGCAGCTTGACCTAGGAGAGTTTAGGAAAGTGGGTATATGCACACTTGTCACAACTAGTCCTAGAGACCTTGCTTTCAGCCCTTGAGAAATCCTAGAAATAATAGGAGCAAAATCCCTTGAGAAACCTCAGCGAAAACAGTTGTTTTAGAGGGAGAAAGAGGCTCCGGACCACTGTGCTAAGTGGGCACCGGACCAAGGAGAGTGGTCCGGTGGTCCCTAACTTAGGCAGTTTTCCAGCTCGAGGAGCTCCGGACCACCTGTCTGGAAAGCACCGGACCATAGGAGAGTGGTCCGGTGGCTTGGTTCGGAGAGTCAGAAGGCTCCGGACTAGTCCGACGATGTGTCCGACAGCTAGTCCGACGCCTCAAGACAGGAAGTTTGGTCTATGCAGAGAGCTCCCTGGCTCCAGACCAAGGAGAGTGGTCCGGTGGTGTGTAAAAGAGAGTAGGTTTTCACTCAGAGAGCACCGAGGCTCCGGACCAGAGCGTCGGACCAGTGCGTCGGACCAAGCAGAGTAGTCCGACGGTGCCTGAGTTTGAAACGTGAGTGAGCTCCGGACCAGTGTGCATGGTCCGGTGGTGTGAGCTCCGGACTAGTCCGGTGGCTGCGCAGAGAGAAGAAAAAGTGAAAAACGGCTAGTTTTGGAGGTGAGGACTATTTATAGTTGCCCCCTTGATCCTTAGAGTTCTTCTTGGCCATTGTTTCAGCTGGTGACACCTTGAGAAATCTTTTGGAAAGCCAAGAGTCTAGTGAGGGAGAGATTAGAGGGAGTTCATCTTGTTCTTCCCTCCTAGAGTGATTAGGAGTGACTTGTGTGCATCCATCCACCTTCCTAGCCTTGAGTGGGTCAAGTGAAGGTCTTGTGCTTGTTACTCTTGGTGTTCGACAGCACCTAGACGGTTTGGTGATGTTCGAGTGAAGTGACCGTCGGGAGATTGTTGGCGGCTCTTCTCCAAGCTCTTGTGATCGGTTGTGGGCGATTCACCGAGCCGAAGTGGCGAAGAATCAGCCCGTAGAGAGCACTCTACCCTTGCGCGGGTAGAGAGGGAGCGATACCTTGCGAGGTGCTCCAACGAGGACTAGGGGGGTGTGTCGACACCTCGATACCTCGGGAAAAAATCGCTGCGTCCATGAGATTTTCTTTACCCTAGCTCTTTACTTTTTCGTCTTGTTTTTACATTTCCTACTAGAATTGCTTAGGTTGTTTTTATTTCCTATGAACTGCTACCGCTTTCTAGTTAGAACACATGGACGGTAGGCACTAGGGCTGATTGGCATTTGATAGGTTTTTATATTTGCTTTAGAAATTTAAAACAAGCCCAATTCACCCCCCCCCCTCTTCGGCATCTTGATCCTTTCAATTGGTATCAGAGCCTTGTTGCTCTAAATTAGGCTTCACCACCTAGAGCAAGATGTCCCATGGGGATGGACCGCCACCCATGTTCGATGGGGATGACTTTCCGTATTGGAAAGTGCGGATGGAGGCCTACCTTGAGGCCGTGGATGTCGGCGTTCACAAAGCCGCCACCCAAGGTGGATCGGTGTTCGCCGAGGACCCATACTTTGAGAAGAACAATGCCAAGGCAAAGAATATTATTTTCCGTGGCATTTGCAAGGATGTGTTCAACCGTGTGCGGAATTGCAAAACCGCGCATGAGATTTGGACAAACATTTGTGCTCTTCACGAGGGCACTAAATGTGAAAGAGAAGAGCGCTATCACCTTATCATTGCTAAGTTAAATGCTTTCACCATGCTATCTCATGAAAATGCTAATGAAATGTATTCTCGCTTGAATGTGCTTGTAGAGGAGTTGAATGGCCTTGGACTCTCTCAAATGACACCGGCCGATGTGGTGCGCAAGATACTTTGTGTCCTTCCAATAGACAAGTATAGCCACATCGTCACGGTTCTTCATCAAGGCGATCTCTCCGCAACTACACCAACGCAAGTGTTGGGCAAGATCAATGCTCATGAGATGTACATGAAGATCAATGATGGAACTTCATCATCCTCCAAGAAGAAAGAGAAGGAGGAAAAGAAGGACTTGGCTCTCAAGGCATCTTCCAAGGAGAAGTGCAAGATTCAATATGTTGTTGAGAGCACAAGTGATGATGATGATGAAGACAACATTGCTCTCATGGTGAAGAAGACCGCCAAGATGTTGAAGAGGCTAAACAAGAATGGAGTCAAGTTTGACTCAAAGAAGAAGAAATTCTTCACAAGCTCTTCAAGGAAGCCAATCTCCCAAATGAAGTGCTACAATTGCGGCACTCTTGGTCATCTAGCCCATGCGTGTCCCGAAGAGAAGAAAGACAAGTTCAAGAACAACAAGTTCAAGAACTTCAAGAAGAACAAGGGCGGCAATGATGACTCAAGTGATGATAACAAGAAGCAAGACAAGCCATACAAGAAGAAGAAGAACTTCAACTTCCACAAGAAGAAGAAGGATGGCAAGGCTTACATTGTGGGTGATTGGCTCACCGACATTGATGACTCAAGCGACTCCTCCGATGATGAGAGTGAAGAAGAGAAGGTGGCCGCTTTGGTGATTGGTTCTTCAATTCCACCGCCACCTCCTCCTTCATCGCCGGGCTCATCCTCTACACACCTATGCCTTATGGCTAAAGGTGACAAGAAGGTACAAAAATAGGATGATGGTGATGACCTCTCTAGTGATGATAGTGATGATGAAGAAGCACCTTCCTATGATGAGCTAATTAAAATTTGCAACAAATATGCTAGCATCATAAGGAAGTACAAGAGTAAAAATGACAAACTTCTTGAAATCAAGGAAAACTTGCATGATAAGCTTGATAACTTGTCTAGTGCTAATGATGATTTGAAGCTTGAGATTAACTCTCTCACATCTAGCACTAGGGAGCTCAAAGCTTCTCTTAAGCAAGCCAATGAGAAACATGATAAGCTTGAGAGGTCATCCCAAGAGCTCCTCACAAGGTTTAACTTGCTAAAAGATGACTACAATCAAGTGAAAAGTGATCATGGCACACTAGTGGTAGCAAATGAATTACTTACTCAAGATCTTACACATGTTGCTACTAACCTGTGTGCTAAGTGTGCAAGTGCTACCTCTTGTGATATCGAGCTTGATGATGTGGCTCTTGAGCAAAGTGCAAAGTGCAAGGGCAAGAGAGTTGTAGAAGCCGACAAGTATGATGATTATGTGAAGATAAGTGAAGAGAACTCAAAGATCAAGGAAGAGCTAATCAACCTCAAGGCAAACAAGCCTTTCACCATCAAGACGGCTCAAGAAGAAGACAAAGATGCTATCACCTTGATCAACTCTCTTCGAGAAGAAATTGCCAAGCTCAAGAATGACAAGACCAAGCTTACAAGTGGCCTTGAAAAGTTCACCAAGGGCCACAACCTCCAAAGTGAGCTTCTAATGAGCACCGTCATGAAGAGTGACAAGACCGGTATTGGGTACAAGGAGAACCAAGTGATGAAGGCCAAGGTCAAGATTGAAGCCAAGAACTACTACAAGAACAAGTATAATGGCTACAATCAAGAGAAGCCAAAGCCTAAGCCTAAGAGGTGTTTTGGATGTGGACAAATTGGTCATCTATCATTTCAATGCAAGACTCCACTTCCCAAGACCTTGCCCAAGCACACTAGGCCATTTGCTCATGATGCTCACTATGTCATTAACAAAGATTCCAAGGGTAGACCACTTGTGGTGTTTCTTGGACCACCAATGAAGAACAAGCCTAGGGTTCTTTGGGTTGCTAAGGAGTTGGTTGACAAGGCAATGGGACCCGCACTAAGGGGTTCCCAAACAACAAGCTTAACTCCAAGTTGCTTGTGTGTAGGTGAACTACAAGACCGGTGGGAGCCATTGGGTAATTGATAGTGGTTGCACTCAACACATGACCGGCGACCCCCAGATGTTCACCACACTTGATGAGGATTGTGCAAATCAAGACAAGATTACTTTTGGGGATAATTCAAAGGGGAAGTTCAAGGCTTAGGCAAAGTGGCTATCTCCCAAGATCAATCAATCTCAAATGTCTTGCTAGTACAATCATTGAGCTTCAACTTGCTATCGGTTGGTCAACTTTATGATCTCGGGTTTCATTGTCTCTTCACACCAAATGAGGTGATTGTGACCAAAATTGAAGATTCATCAATGATATTCAAAGGGTTCTGGCACAACAACCTCTACTTAGTGGACTTCACTTCAAATGAAGCAAACTTGCAAGCTTGTCTATTCTCCAAGAATTCTTTGGGTTGGCTATGGCATAGAAGATTAGCTCATGTGGGCATGTCAACCTTGAAGAAGCTAGTCAAGAAGGAAATGGTTAGAGGAATCAAGGATGTGGTGTTTGAGAAGGACAAACTTTGTAGTGCATGTCAAGCCGGCAAGCAAGTGGCAAACACTCATCCAACCAAGGCTTTCATGTCAACCTCAAGAATCCTAGAGTTGCTACACATGGACCTATTTGGCCCTACCACCTATGCTAGTCTTGGAGGAAATCTCTATTGCTTAGTGGTAGTGGATGACTACTCTCGGTACACTTGGGTGTTCTTTCTTCAAGACAAGGGAGAGACACAAGGCATCTTCAAGAAGTTTGCTACAAGAGCTCAAAATGAATTTGATGTGAAGATCAAGAAGATTAGAAGTGACAATGGCACCAAGTTTGTGAACACAAAGATTGAAGATTATTGTGATGAAGTTGGGATCAAGCATGAGGTGTCCGCCACATATACTCCACAACAAAATGGTGTAGTAGAGAGGAAGAACCGGACACTCATAACTCTAGCAAGGTCTATGCTTGATGAGTACAACACTCCCGAGAAGTTTTGGGCAGAGGCAATCAACACCGCTTGCTATGCGGCAAACCGTCTCTTCGTCCAAAGGCTATTAAAGAAGACCCCCTATGAGCTTGTCAATGGGAAGAAGCCAGATATTTCATTCTTTCGGGTGTTTGGTTGCAAGGTGTACATCTACAAGAAGCGCCAACACTTGGGTAAATTCCAACGGCGGTGTGACATTGGTTTCCTTGTTGGTTATTCACTTAAATCCAAGGCATACCGTGTATTTAACAAAGCCACCGGCTTAGTTGAAGAAACGTATGACTTGGAGTTTGATGAAACTAATGGCTCCCAAGGAGCGCTTGAGGATATTGATGTAGGTGATGAACCCTTGAGGGAGGCAATGAAGAATATACCAATTGGTGCTATCAACCCGCAAGAGGTGGAAGAAGTTGAAGATGAAGCAAATCAAGATCCTTCTCCACCTCACACGCCTCAAGTTGATGAAGGAGATCAAGTGAGGGAAGCTCAAGAAGACACTCACATTCCTCAAGATCAAGCCGAGGCCGAAGCAAGCAATGTTGAAGCACCACATCCTCCTCCTCAAGAAACAAATAGAAAATCAACATCCATCCTTCAAGCTCACCCCCATGATCAAATCATAGGGAGTCCATCAAAGGGAGTAATGACTCGCTCTAGACTTGCATCTTATGTTGAACATCACTCGTTTGTTTCCTTTGTTGAGCCTACTAGTGTAGAAGAAGCACTTGCGGATCCGGATTGGGTGAATGCCATGCATGAAGAACTCAACAACTTCACCCGGAACCAAGTGTGGACACTTGAAGAGAAGCCAAAGGATGCAAGAATCATAGGCACCAAGTGGGTGTTTAGGAACAAGCAAGATGATCAAGGCGTGGTTGTGAGGAACAAAGCAAGATTGGTGGCAAAGGGGTTCTCTCAAGTAGAAGGACTCGATTTTGGAGAGACCTTTGCTCTGGTTGCAAGACTTGAAGCCATCCGTATCCTTTTGGCGTATGCTTCACATCACAAAATGAAACTCTTTCAAATGGATGTGAAGAGCGCCTTCTTAAATGGTTTCATTAATGAACTTGTTTATATCTCACAACCTCCCGGGTTTGAAGACCCAAACTTGTCTAATCATGTGTATAGGTTGTCCAAGGCACTCTACGGTTTGAAGCAAGCTCCAAGAGCTTGGTATGAGAGGCTAAGGGACTTCCTAATCAAGAAGGGCTTCAAGATCGGGATCGTCGACACTACACTATTCACCAAGAAGCTTAATGGAGAGATCTTTGTTTGCCAAGTATATGTCGATGACATTATATTTGGGTCAACAAACCAAGACCATTGCAAGGAGTTTGGTGACTTGATGTCCAAGGAGTTCAAGATGTCTATGATTGGCGAGCTAACCTTCTTCCTTGGCTTTCAAGTGAAGCAAATGAGAGAAGGGACCTTCATCTCTCAAGAAAAGTACACTTATGATCTACTTAAGAAGTTCAAGATGGAGGATTGCAAGCCAATCAAGACCCCAATGCCTACAAATGGGCATCTCGATCTCGATGAGGGAGGTAAACCGATTGACCAAACTCTTTATCGTTCTATGATCGGTAGTTTACTTTACCTCACCGCATCTAGGCCGGATATCATGTTTAGTGTGTGTATGTGTGCTAGGTTTCAAGCAAACCCTAAGGAGTCGCATCTTTGTGCGGTTAAAAGAATCCTTAGGTACTTAAGGCACACCCCTAGCATGGGTCTTTGGTATCCCAAAGGAGCTCCCTTCCAACTAGTTGGCTATTCCGATTCGGATTATGCCGGGTGCAAGGTTGATAGGAAGAGTACCTCCGGCGGGTGCCACATGCTAGGAAGATCACTTGTTTCTTGGTCCTCAAAGAAGCAAAACAATGTGGCATTGTCAACCGCCGAGGCGGAATACATTGCCAAGGGAGCAAGTTGTGCACAAATCTTATACATGACCCAAACACTCTTTGATTACGGCGTGTTTTTAAAAGAAGTTCCACTTTTGTGTGATAATGAAAGCGCCGTAAAGCTTGCTAACAACCCGGTTCAACACTCTCGCACCAAGCACATTGATATTCGCCATCACTTTCTTAGAGATCATGTGGCTAGGAAAGACATCACACTAGTTGGAGTTAAGAGCGAAGATCAATTGGCGGATATCTTCACTAAACCACTCGATGAAACAATCTTTTGTAGGTTGAGAAGCGAGTTGAATGTGCTTGATCACTCTAACTTCACTAAAAGATGAGCTTGTGTGAATCATGCATTCATATGTAATATAACATGTTTAATTTGGTAATGCACATAGGCTTGGCTAACGCGGTTAAGATAACCGCCCTCAAAGCGTGTGACAAAGCTTAACCGTGGTTTAAACTTGCAAGCAACCTAGATTCAAATTCCGTTTTGCATTGCATATGCATAAGTGTTACTTCTTCGTTTCTTTTCGTTAAGTTTGTTGGTCATCATTAGGTTCAACACTTAGGGGGAGCAATTCAACGCTCTAACTTCAGCTAATACCCCTCTAGTGCCCCTATGGTGACCCTTGGAGCTTTATTGAACTATTTTCTTATAAAAACTAATTCTAGCCTATGGCAAACTATTTCTAAAATTGAGGGTTTGAGAGATGGTTCTTATGTTAAGTCCAACAAGTGTTCCTCTCTGCTCTTTTGTGTTGGTACTTGGCTAAGAGAAAAGATTGGAGAGAAAAATAGGAAAATTCAGAGCAATATTAAGCACCGGACCACCCTCTGGACCACTCTGCATTGGTCTGACGCAGTGGTCCGACGCCCTGTCCCTCACTGCATAAATCTTTTCCAGCTAAAGAATCCGTCGGACCAGTGTCCGACGCGGCACCGGACCAATGTCAAGTTGTCCGGTGCCTCTGTCATTCTGATCTGTTCACCGTCGGACCAATCCGGTGCTCCATCGGACTAGTCCGGTGAGTCGTCCGGCGCAGTAGTCCGGTGGTCGGTTGCTCACTGGATTCCCTTCTCTGGTACCGTCGGACCACCCGTCGGACCAGCCACCGGACCAAGCGGAGTGGTCCGACGCTTCAAAAATTTGTGGATAACCCCCGCGTGCGGCACTGTTTTTTGTTCACTCTTTTCTTTCCGGCGTCCGTACACCGCGCAGTGCTCCGCCGCCGCTCTGCCCCAGCTCCGCCGCCGAGCTTCCCTGCGCCCTTTCGCCGCCGGTGAGACCTCCACTCAGCTCCGCCGCCACTCCACTCCTCCGCCAGCAGTTGCGCCCTGCAGCCGCCGTGCCGCTCCTCCATCACCGCGCCACCAGCCACCGCCCTCGTCACCGACGGCCCTCCTCGCCGGCGTTCACTCCACCGCCCTGCCGAGCTAGTACCAGCCCTAGGGTCTTCACCCTTCCTCCCTCCATTGCCCTGCAAATTCATGACCTAGGGTTTGCCCTAACCCTAGGAGGGCTTCGCCGCGTTCGTCCTCGAACGAACTCTCTTCGTCATCGACTTCGACGTCTTCGTCCGCGACCGTTTCGTCGTCGTCGACTCCGTCGCTTAACTTCTAGGGTATGGTTTCGGTTTACGATATCGCGTTTTGTCGAGTCGTTAATTGAATTATACCCTAGGTTTATTCCTTGAAAATCCATATTCAATCCAATTCACTAAATTCAATTGCCAATTGTAATTCGCAGCTGGTATATCCCGTTCGGAAAGTGCTTTGGTACTTAAGATTGCTCTGAATAGCTACGCTTTCTTACCTCAGGTATCTTGTCAGATTTCATTCTATCACTTATCTAGATGCTTGCTTCTATACGGTTTCTTATCTCTAGATGTTATATATGCTTATGTATACTTTGTCTATCCTATCCAGCAGCAGTCAGTGGCAGTTAAACTCGGGCAAAGCTCGCGAGTAAGGATTGAGGCGAAGCCTCAGAGGTTCAGTCCAGTGGCTTGGAGGCCCCTCTGTCAAGAGGTACTTTGTTTGATCAGTTGACAGTTGTTACTTGCAGCGATCAGTGTTTCTTGTGACAGAGATCAGTGGCTCTTGAGGCAGTATACTTGTGATCTGTCAGTGGTTGCTTGTCAGTGGGCAGTGGTTCTGTGTTTGTTTCAGTATGACTCGCAGTACTCGCGCTCATGCAGCAGGGTCAGGTGATGATGCTCCTCCACCTCCACGCCCTTCCAGTGATAAGGGCAAGAAGCCTGTTGTTGAGAAAGCGAAGAAGAAGAAGCGCAAGCTCACAGAGGCTGAGAAAGCCGAGGCAGTGGTCGATGCAGCGGACCGCACAAAGCGAGGCGGTCGCCGAGGTACTGTGAGACTCGGCACCCCTCTGCGGGATCTTCCCACTTCTCCTCCAGCTGGGTCACACACTGAGGACACTCCACAGGAGCCAGAGCTTGTTACAGAGGCCCTGGGTACAACCGTTGGCACCTAGTTCCTGGGGGTGCTCCACCCGCTCCCAGTCTGCTCAGTCACCTCAGTCAGCGGCTCCCACAGCAGCTTCAGCCTCAGTTCACCTTGATCTGAGGAATTTTACAGCGAAGCAAGTGAAGAAGCTCAGATTTGTTGCTTTAGAGAAGTGGTGTCCGATCAGAGAGACCCCAGAGCCTCACCAGGTTGGCATACACCTCTCATGGAGGATTTCTACCGAGCAGCTCAGTTGATTAGCATTCAGATACGACCACACAGGGTTTGCTCCCTAGAGAGCATAGTTGAGCTAGCAGGTGAAGAGATCAGACCGTTCTTGACTTACCAGCCGGGACTCGCTGATTTACTCGGCGTTCTGGTAACTATATAGAATGATGGGTCAGAGAGTTCTATGCTTCAGTTTGGGTGGATCCGGAGCACAAGTTTGTGCAGTACACCTTCAGAGGCGAGAGGTACAGGCTATACTTGACCAGACTCAGAGAGATCTTTCGCTTCCGTCAGGAGGGTGGTGAGTTTGACTTGCACTACGAGTGTTACCGAGGAGCTTCAGTGCCTCGCAGAGCTCGAGGAGGCCGTACTTTGTCAGTGCAGGAGGTGGCTCCTCTGTTCAAGCCACCTTTCTCAGAGGGCTCCAGGCGTAGCCTAGCAGAGCTCAGGCCTACAGTTCATAGATTGAACGAGGTGCTCCGTCGTACTCTGCTACCTTGCACGGGGTACAAGGAAGGATTGACCAACATGCAGCAGCTTCTCCTTCAGACCCTGGTATCTTAGACACCATTTGATATTGCAGATTTTCTAGTGTCAGAGATAGAGGATGTGATAGCAGATGGCATGAGGGCCCGACGACAGTTTCCCTATGCTCACTGGATCTCTTCGATTATTGCTATTGAGCTAGAGGGAGCACACCCTGGACTCCGTGCTCTATTAGATCAGTCGCCGACTTCTTTTCCAGATTACAGAGTCCTGGGATCGTTTGATAGCCGGTTTGGAAACCGGGTCCTCCGTCTTGTCAGAGAGAGGACAACACCAGCTGACAGAGCAGAGGTTGATGCTCAGGATGAGGCCATTCGTGGTGTGGAGCAGCAGGAGCTCCATGGTCTAGATACAGGAGTTGATGTGACTCCAGAGGATACTTCCGACAGCTCAGACGCAGACTTCCAGCCGGTTCCACATATGCCCCCACGGGCGCACGACACTGAGGCTGGCGGCTCTGCCTCTACCACCGAGACGATGATGCTCAAGCTTCTTGACCGAATGAATGAGCAGCAGAGTTCTCTAGTCACTGCAGTCACACAGGTCCAGCAGCGACAGGACAAGATGCAGCGACAGTCAGAGGAGCATCACTTCGAGATGCAGCGACAGATGCTTGCCATGCAGCTAGAGTCCCAGCGACTTCAGTTACAGTCACAGCAGCTGCAGCAGCAGAACATGGCATTTATGGCACACATGATGAAGTGGACTGGCGCTCCTCCTCTAGAGTTCCCTACAGCTCCACAGATTCAGATGATGAGCACTTCTCAGCCCTCACAGTCAGTCGGGCAGCTTGGAGGGCCACAGTTCTCAGTAGGACCTTCAGTTGGCCCCTCAGTGGTCCCTTCGAGCTCCACCGGTCAGTCGGTCACTCCCACCCCAGCCATACAGTCCAGTGGACTTCAGGGTGTTGGATTGACCACCCCGTTCCAGTCACCGGCGACTCAGATGACTCAGTGGTTAGACACCTTTGGCCCTACTCAGCAGTTCACCCCTCTCACTACAGGTTTCACTCCACTTACCGCTACGATGGGTGCTACTGCTAGAGATCTATCAGCGTCCTTCAGTGCCATTACCGGTCAGCCGTCCCCCACTAGTCCTCAGATTGCAGCAGAGGTCGAGGCCGAGCTTGTAGCACCGACAGCTGATCAGCACCGCTCCTCAGTAGCTTCCTCAGAGGCTACACACGACAGTCGGGCTCCAGCCGTGTCTACCCCTTCGACAGCTGCAGTCGCTACCGATGCTACAGTTGTCACCTCTACTCCAGTCCAGCCTCAGCAGTCTCCGGTTCTTCAGACTCTAGACGAGTCAGTGCATGAGGCACCACCGGTCACAGCAGCTCCTGAGGCTCCTGCAGAGACAATAGCACCGGTTACCGCTCCTACTACTTCTCCAGCTACTGCTCCCGAGTCTTCGACCGCAGCAGACCTGTCAGCTTCCGACCCCCAGACCGCTTTACTACCAGCTACCGACACTCAGGGGAGGATTCAGATGATGAGACATATCTGGCAGCTTTCAGGGTGCTCGACCGGTCTACGGCTGCTTCCACTCCACCTCCAGACGCTTAGTTTAGGTGTTTCGATGCCAAAGGGGGAGAGGGAGAGTCGAGTAGATGGGCTAGCTTTAGGGGGAGCTAGTAGGATTCGTTCTTTTGATTGTGTATAAACTCTATTGCATCATGCATCACGTTCACCGTCTTATTGCATTGTATGATATGTGTGATGGTTGAGACTTGATGGTTGTGTGACATGTGTGGACATTCCTTTATATATATCTCATGTCACTTGGTTATGCTATATTGCTTCCGCGCTAATCTCTGATCTTTTGGCTATAGCATATCCTTTTAAATTCAAGTACTTTGCTCACTTCATATCTATTGTGCTTGTCATGGCTTGAATGGTTAGGCATGTACTTGTCTTTCTTATTACTAACCCATGCCTATCTCATGTCAAGTCATGTTTTCTCTTATCAAATTTCACTCATTATTCTCTACTCGAGCTTGTATTGTCGTCAATCACCTAAAAGGGGGAGATTGTAGAATCATGGACTCTTGTGTTTAGGTGATTAATGACAATACTAGATCACTATGACTAACGTGTGTTTTGCAGAGACAAAGTCATTTATGTTAGGTCATGAGTGATGCATTTTGAATGGGCTTAATGGATATTCATGCCCCCAAGATGGAAATCGTTTCGGTTGCAAAAGATGGAGATACACGACGAAGACTAGGCTAGTTCTTAGTGCCATAAGGTTGAGAAGGGCACTAAGTATAGCTAGGGCTTTTGTTTTTCCTTTGATCGTACTATAAATAGGGGTATGAGGTTAGCGGCTTGACCTAGGAGAGTTTAGGAAAGTGGGTATATGCACACTTGTCACAACTAGTCCTAGAGAACTTGCTTTCAGCCCTTGAGAAATCCTAGAAATAATAGGAGCAAAATCCCTTGAGAAACCTCAGCGAAAATAGTTGTTTTAGAGGGAGAAAGAGGCTCCGGACCACTGTGCTAAGTGGGCACCGGACCAAGGAGAGTGGTCCGGTGGTCCCTAACTTAGGCAGTTTTCCAGCTCGAGGAGCTCCGGACCACCTGTCTGGAAAGCACCGGACCATAGGAGAGTGGTCCGGTGGCTTGGTTCAGAGAGTCAGAAGGCTCCGGACTAGTCTGACGATGTGTCCGACGGCTAGTCCGACGCCTCAAGACAGGAAGTTTGGTCTATGCAGAGAGCTCCCTAGCTCCGGACCAGAGCGTCGGACCAGGACACCGGACCAAGGAGAGTGGTCCGTGGTGTGTAAAAGAGAGATAGGTTTTCACTCAGAGAGCACCGAGGCTCCGGACCAGAGCGTCGGACCAGTGCGTCGGACCAAGCAGAGTAGTCCGACGGTGCCTGAGTTTGAAACGTGAGTGAGCTCCGGACCAGTGTGCATGGTCCGGTGGTGTGAGCTCCGGACTAGTCCGGTGGCTACACAGAGAGAAGAAAAAGTGAAAAACGGCTAGTTTTGGAGGTGAGGACTATTTATAGTTGCCCCCTTGATCCTTAGAGTTCTTCTTGGCCATTGTTTCAGCTGGTGACACCTTGAGAAATCTTTTGGAAAGCCAAGAGTCTAGTGAGGGAGAGATTAGAGAGAGTTCATCTTGTTCTTCCCTCCTAGAGTGATTAGGAGTGACTTGTGTGCATCCATCCACCTTCCTAGACTTGAGTGGGTCAAGTGAAGGTCTTGTGCTTGTTACTCTTGGTGTTCGACAGCACCTAGACGGTTTGGTGATGTTCGGGTGAAGTGACCGCCGGGAGATTGTTGGCGGCTCTTCTCCAAGCTCTTGTGATCGGTTGTGGGCGATTCACCGAGCCGGAGTGGCGAAGAATCAGCCCGTAGAGAGCACTCTACCCTTGCACGGGTAGAGGGGGAGCGATACCTTGCGAGGTGCTCCAACGAGGACTAGGGGGGTGTTCGACACCTCGATACCTCGGGAAAAAATCGTTGCGTCCATGAGATTTTCTTTACCCTAGCTCTTTACTTTTCCGTCTTGTTTTTACATTTCCTACTAGAATTGCTTAGGTTGTTTTTATTTCCTATGAACTGCTACCGCTTTCTAGTTAGGACACACAGACGGTAGGCACTAGGGGTGATTGGCATTTGATAGGTTTTTATATTTGCTTTAGAAATTTAAAACAAGCCCAATTCACCCCCCCCCCTCTTGGGCATCTTGATCCTTTCAGGTTGACCACAGCGCTAGTGTTGATCTTGCCTGACCTGAACAAGAGCTTCTCCATATATTGTGATGCATCGTGTCTGGGTCTTGGTTGTGTGTTGATGCAAGAAGGCAGAGTTGTTGCTTATGCGTCAAGACAGTTAAGGAAGCATGAGTTGAACTATCCTACACATGACTTGGAGTTAGCAGTTGTGGTACATGCACTGAAGATCTGGAGACACTACTTGGTCGGTCACAAGAGTGATATTTACACGGATCACAAGAGTCTGAAGTACATATTCACCCAGTCAGATCTGAACTTGAGGCAACGCCGTTGGTTGGAATTGATCAAGGACTATGACTTGGAGGTACATTATCACCCTGGAAAGGCGAATGTTGTGGCAGATGCCCTCAGTAGGAAAAGTTATGCCAATGAAGTACACCTGGAGATACAGTCTAAAGAGTTGTGTGCTCAGTTAGCGCATCTCAACTTGGGTTTTGTTGTTAACTCTATGGAGTTAGTTTTGGAACCTACCCTGGAACAGGAGATACGCAAGGGTCAGTTGGAAGATGAGAAATTGAAAGAGATTGCCGAGAATATTGTGATTGGCAAGGCACCAGGTTACAGTCTGGATGACAAAGGTACTCTTTGGTTTGGTAAGAGGTTATGTGTACCTAGAGCGAATCCGCGGCGGACTTTCTTCCTTTCCATCACGGCTGCGCCCTCGGGCTATAAAAGGCCGAGCACCTGCACCGTACCGTCCTCACCCCGCCCGCTCAAAGCTCTGCAGAGCTCCCAGCCGCCGCCGCGACCGAGCACAGCCACCACCGCCGCCTCTGCGTCGCCGAGCTTCTCCGCGCCGTTCGACTGCTTTCCGAGCTCCGCAACGTGGTAAGCAGTGTCCCCCGCACCCGTCAACCCCCTCCATCCCCTCTGTCTCGCCCGCAGAGCCCTTGTCCGCGACCGCCGCCAGCACAGAGCCGCCTCTCCGCGTGAGCAGCTCGCCCGCGTACGCAATCGCTTCAACCAACCCCACCATCGTCTTCGCCATCTCCCTCTCTCTCTCTCCCCAACCTTTTTGCGCAGAGAATCGTGCACCGAATCCTCGGATTGCACTGTGCCGCCGCTCTCCGGCCATGGCGCCGCCGTCTGCTCGCCTCCGGCCGCCGCGCACCACCACTCACTCTCCCTGATCTAATCGTGGTTGTCCCTTTTGGATCAAACGGCTCGCAGAGCCTCGTACCGGTTCGGCCGACGGCTTTGCAAAAGAGCCCCTGTCCTTTTTAAAGTCTGAACCCGCGGTCCTAAGACGTATTCCCTCGTTACGCTTTCAATTCCGGAAGGCGCAATTCTTTTCGGTTCTGTTTTAATTCAAAAATAAAAAGAAAATTCTATTTACAAATTTGCCACTCAAATTCAAATGCTTCTAAAATGCTCATTTTAACTCCGTTTTCATCCATTCAAATTGCATTAGGTTCGTATCGACGTAATCTACGTGTTAGTTAGTTCATAGTTCATGTTAGACAACTTTTAAAAACAGTTAATCATCTAATCTCTTTTAATCTCTGATTTAATTTATGAAACTTGTTTAATTCCTATCTTCTTCGTTATAGCTCCGTTTTTCGTGATTCAAATGCCAATGTGATCGTAGTGAGACGTAGATTAGTTTTATAAACTTTTAATCTTGTTTTATTATGATTGGTGTACTGTTCTAATCTATAGCCTTTGTTTGCTTGCATGTTATGCCTCTGTATGATCGCATGTGATGTGGTGATCGAGTATAGACGGTGAGCAGTACGTGGGTGACCAGGAGGTTTTCTTTGAGCAGGAGCAGCAGGAACCTTTTGAGCAAGGCAAGTATTCATGGGATCATCCTTGTTGTCCTAATCACTTAAATCATTAATTCATGATTGCATGTGTTTCTTTGATATCCTATTTAGCTTCACCATAGCTTTGTACCTTATACCTTGTTACCTTGGGAATTTATGCATCTGGGTAGATCAAGCTAGTGCTCCTGAAAAATAACTATGATCATGTAAACCTGACTAATGGCTTATGCAACAATGGTAAAACCTGCTTTTTAGCAACATGGATTAGGGTGATCTAGAGCACAGTTTTTGAGATGCTCTAGAACCTCTGTAAGCGATCACCCGGGATTTACAAGTACAACCATGAGAGTTATATGGCTCTAGCTTTAGTTCAGTAATAGGGTTACTTTCTCGCATGCGGCAGTTCACGAAAGTTGCCATTGCCGAGCGGTTGCGGGTTGCGGCTGGAGTGGTTACCGCTGCGCGTGTGTACCATCTCGGGGCTCCCGTATACCCCTTGCCCGTGGATCCGTACTGTCTGTGGTATGTCAGCGAGCCCCTTTGAAAGACTTCATAGTGTACCCTGCCCGCTCAGCTCGGCAGTGTTTTGGGAGTTATAAACCCGGGCATATGGGTAACATGACTCATGGGTAAAGTGTACAACCTCTGCAGAGTGTTAAAAACTGATATATTAGCCGTGCTCACGGATACGAGCGACCTGGAATTCTTATGGAACAGAATGACCTTAATCTATCATTTACTAGTTTGCTATTCATTATTCATGTTTACTCGATCATATGGTTATTGGGCTGTTGATTCTATTGATGCTATCCTAATGCTAAAATTGTAATAATATAAAAGCTGATGCAGTTAAACCAGTGTCAAACTTTTTGAGCCTCATGAACCCCATGTTTACTTGTTGAGTACGAAAGTACTTACGCTTGTTTATTAATTTCATATTTGGATAAAAATCCCGGATGGGTACCAGATTATCAGAGTTATGAGGAGTATCCAGAGGACTACTAGGTTTGGGGTCAACCAGTTGACGTCCCTGTGCTATGAAGCTTCGCGAGAGTTATCTTATATTTCTGCTGTTATGTAATAATCTTTAATAGATACTTATTCGCTATGTAATAAACACTTGTGATGGTACATTTTTGATAATTTGTCGGTTTATGTGTGTGACTGATCTCTAGGCACACATAAGATTATTACATCCCGTTTTATCTTTAAAACTGGGTGTGACACTGGTCTTAATGCTCAAAGGTTGAACTAGAAATGCAGTTGTTGCCTTTGTTTCGGATAGTAATAATACAGTTTTTTTAAAAAAATCAGTCAATATAATAGTAATAACTTTAGATTACAGTAATCTTTAGAAGTCTCTTTGTTTTTTATAAATGCATCTTCTCTTTATAATATGGGCGGCCTGGCTAGGCGAGCGGCGACAGACAGCAGCAGCACCAACAAACATCCATTAATGAGAAGTGGGTCTGCATCGGGGGCCCTTTTACTACAGTTATTTTTTTAGATAACGTTATAGGCGCATATCTCATTAAGTAAAAAATAGCTTTTTTAGGAACAAAAGAGTTACTGAAAAAACAGCCAACACACTAGGCAAACAAGCCCTTTTACTACAGTTATATGAAGTTAATCTCTATAGCGTGGCATCCTCAGCTCGCGGAACACGGTCAGCGCCGCAAGTCAGAAAGCCAATCCGGGATATGCACGCATGCACGTCACAAGGGGCATATATGCACGTCGTCAACTCGTCATAGTATATACTACTCCCTCCATCCTAAATTATAAAACTTTACAAAAATCTTGGAGAGTCAAAATATTTCAAGTTTGACCAACAATTATAGAGAAAACTATACAAATTTATAATATTATATAGACATACTATGAAAATATAATTGATAATCAATCTAACAATACTTAATTAACATCATAAATGTTATTATGTTGTCATATAAGTTTAGTTAAATTTGAAATAGTTTGACTCTCCAAGATTTTTAGGATGTTTTATAATTTAGGTTGGAATGTCTTATAATTTGGGATAGAGGAGTACAAGTGCATGCCAGGCTCATCGCGTCCGGTCCGGTCCGTCCGCCGCGCATGCAGATGCGTGTTACGTTACGCATGCACCTGAGAAGCTAGCTAATTAAGCTAGGTCATCAAAGTAGTGTACGCGAGACAGAACGAAGAGAATGTTATCTCTGACATAAGCTTAGGCTTATCTCCGGCCTACGTCGTCAGTCGTCACTATGAGCAAGCGTGCTTAGCGCCAACCAAAAATATACTGCGGCAAACAAAAAAACACACAGTAATGCTAGCTAGCTCGACCGAGCCTAGCTAGCTAGCTAGGCACGGCACTCAACCGTGTTTGTGTCGTCGTGAGTCGTCATGACGACGGTAGCCATTTGATGGAAAACAAAGGCAAGGCTACTAGCTTTGCTGGGTGACTTGTTCTGCTTGCTGCCCCGTTGACACAGCCACGGCCACGGCTAGTAATAAGGGTGCTTTTGCAGTTTCACTCACAAGCGCAAACTTGCCAAGTACACCAGAAAGCAGAAGAGATGATCTAACACCATCACAGATTCTCATGCATGTGTGCAAATAAATAGAATATGCTTGTTCAACGGAGGAGAAATCAAAGTTAGGGAGTGTTTGGTTACAGCCCCTAAACTTTAGTAGCTAAAGTTAGATGATTTTAGACCCTAAACTACCAAACACTTCTTTTAAAGTGTCCCCTAAACTTTAGTTGATGCACTAAATTTTAGGGGGCACTAAACTTTAGGGACCACTAAACTTTAGGGGGGTAAACCAAACACCCCCGTTACAAATCCAGATACATTTTACAAGTTTCCTTCAAAAAAAAGTTACAAAGTTATGAAATTAGCTTCAGCATTTCCAGCTTCAGGGTATTCAACCGTGGCATAGTTCTTCACAGTACGGAACAGAGTACGTAGTGATAAAACTGATAATGTCAGTATGAGAGAGTATCCCAAATCAAGTGCAGAGCCGCAGGCCTCATCAAACTTTCCATCTAAGCATGTTTTTCACCCTGTTCTTGACATGTAATAAGGGATGTGGTTGATCGCACACCTGACACCATTAGTGTCACTACTAACCGAACACACTTTAAACATGTATAAAATGACAAATAGAGTATCAACCTTGAACACATTTTCTTGAAAACGGAATACACTAAATGTAGCTTGCAGGCTGTTCAAAGCTTGTCTCATATCACCATCAGCAGTAAATATGGTAGAATCCAGCCCCTCTGGCACATAAGAACCTAATTAAACAACAAAATAAATGAAATTAAATTTGGAACCTGGCCCTGGGACGAAATCACAAAACCCAGTCTCACTTTTCAACTATGCTATGGTACTCTCTTTACTTCTTAGGAGGTAATATCTCAAATGAATTTAAACCCTTGATTTTTAGACTTTTTAGTTTTTTTAAAATTATTTAATTAACTAGTTAATTAATCTAGAAAAGGAAAAAATATTGCCAAATCTAAATCATGGAAACAAATGCCTACGATGAAGTTGTCACCATGCGGCATTTGTTTCCACATGCACGGAAAAAATTTAGAAAGCTTTTTTAGAAAAATAAAGGTAACAAATCTAGAAATGCACGGAACAAATGCCTACTTTACAAGCACGGAAATCAACTCTTGTGAAAAAAGCTTTCTAGATTTACCTATGTGCTACCGTGAGAATAAAGGTAATATATGTGATGAAGTTGTTTTCTAGAATAAAAATACGTGACAAAACGGGGTTTCACTGAAAAAAAATAAAGAGCATCCACATATTACCTCTATGCTATCGTGAGAACAGAAAAATATTAATAAATACATTTCTAGATTTTTAGAATCATATTTTTAATTTGTACATCCAAAATTATTTTAGATCTTTATGAACTATTGCATTAAAATGGTTAGATAGTACAGTCGAGTGAGAAACATATTGTTATCTAATAAAATCCATTAAATATCATTAAACAATTCATATAATTTACACATGATGTCACGTACTCACGTCACACAGAAATCAAGTACACATCACGTTTGTCAACATGCAAGTTTAAATATATTATTGTGACATGTTAAATTACACGGCAATCAAAACATATCAAGTTTAAAATTGTAAAGTAAAAAAAGATCTATCACATCCTCACGATCACACATGTACCAATCAAATCTAGAAAAAAGATTTCTTATATCTAAAACTTTCCTAATTTATCTTACTTTCTAAAATGAATGAATAAATAAAATATATATCACCTATTACCTCCTCAGAGGTAATATATGCCTAGAACCGTCCGATCAAAATAAATAAAGGGCTCACAGTCATTTGGGAGTACCACAGTAAAGGCCTACATTCAGGCAAAGAGAGTTTACGGCTCAGTCCATAAATCAAACCACCACAGGTGTACCGAGACGTGGTAATGGATTAGGATCCAAATCCATATGGAAAATACAATTAAAATCCAAGGAAAAAAAATCAAGTCCAATCCTACCCAATAAATACAAACTGACTAATATACAATCCAATTGCTTTCAAGTCGAAATCCATCTAATATGAGTCAATAAGAACAAAACTATTGGTCAAATAAATTTATATCTCTAAATAAATTTATTATAAAAGTATACTTAACGACTTATCTAATGATACTAATTATATATTATAAATATTATTATTCTTTTATATATAATTGGTCAAAGTTTAAAAAAAACTAACTTCTCATGAAGCGAGAATGACTTTTATTTTGGGACAGAGGTGGGTATCCATGATAAAATGAGTTTGGATCCGAAATCATAAAGTATTTAACTTGCATACATCAGGTAGAACTATGTAGTTCATTAATCGAGCAGGTCAACTTGTTGATTTATTCTGGTAGGATAATTCAGCACATCCAGTTTTGCTTTGTTTCGAGTTTTGACCATCTAGTTACAGGCTCATTTGCAGGTTGATAGTTTGGCATGATCCCAACCATAGATGTCAGCTCTTATCTAAGCTTTAGTGGTATTCCGAAATTAACCATAGATGTCATTATACAAGGAGGAGAGGATATTCAGCAGATAACATGTGGGAAACTATAGAAATATATGATAGGAATTGGGCATATCTTTAGAGTTCAGACATGGAATAAACATGTGTAGGACACGATCAAGGGGCTCTGTTATCAAGTCGCAAAGTTTTGTTTGCCCGGATGGAAAAGTTAGAGGACGTATGATTTTTGTAATATATTTAAGTTGAGCGTTTTTTTTTCAGACTAATAAGCAATAAATTCAGGATGTTAAGTACAAAGACTTATACTCATAAGTATTTGGTACCACAATATTTAACACGATGAGCCAGGCTCAATTTCTAATTCCATAATCGTAAAACTCTCATCCACAGAACGAAAATGGCCCAAGTGGTGGTTCTGTGGTACGCGGTTGCATCCTACGGTGTTTCACTGCTCAACCTAAGCATAATCTGGGTTCGTTGCACACTGTTACACGACGCAGTGCGGTTCGGCAGCGAAGCCGCGCCTGATGCTGCTCCTCTTTACTAAAAGTGCTGAATTTTAAAATTGCAGAATTTTATCTGATCAAAATTGCAGAATTAGGTCCTTGACCTAGCCTGAATTTTGTTTTTTTTTTCCAGAGTTCTTCCTTGTGAAGGAAAATACTGTCGGAGATCTAATTTAATGATAAATCTTCAAAAACAAAGGCCCAACGACGACCATCTAGGAGGCCCATCAGAGACAAAACACCACAGGCCCACCAAGAGGAGGCGCGTGACTTGCAGAATCCCACCGGCCCGGGAAGACAGACGTGCTTCCGTCTCGCCCGACGTGGGGAGCGAGACAGCTCTCCAGCCTACGGAAGACGTGAAGAATGCCACCAGTAGGGAAAAGACTTATCTGCCCCATCTAGAAGGTGGCAACCGCCTCACTTTATGTTGTCGACGGTGCAAACGACGATAAGAACAGAGGTACACCACTCTGAGGGATCATACACCCCGTATAAAAACCTATTTGTTTTTAGGTTAATTTAAAAATTAGTTTTTATTTATTCTATCATCCTAGTTGGACATTATGTTTAGAATTAACCCTCTTTGCTCTTTTTTTGTGTTATACTTGTAGAGGGCCTGGAGGAAGTAATGCGTGATTTGAGATAAGTGAAATATGGTCACTTTTTGTTGTGGTTTTTGCACATTTTCATCTTCTATATAGATGTGCAGATATATTACATGAGAGAATTGTAGATGTTCATGGATCAGTCATGATGATGTTATGTATTGGACGTAAGGATGGAGAAGCACCTATATGAATGCTGCTACATGGCTCTAGCTAGATTTTAGATTATACATTTGCATTAAGTAGACATGCTTTCAAGTTTGAAATATCTTTGCATTTGTATGGAGAGAGACTTCCATGGATTTTTCATGATTTTGTGGTTGCGACATTGATCAGTGGTGACTTTATATATCATTTTTATGTTTTTCTTTGATTTTTTTAATTTTCTAGATATTGTTTTTTATTTTTTTTCGTCATGTGTTAATAATGACAAGAATGCACAAAAACTTCTTGAATATTGTTTTTTCCTGAGTATTGGTACCCTGAGAATTCAGTGAAGCTGTTGTTGCTCTTCTGCTTGGAGGATTCCATGGGAATGAGATACGTGTGCATACAGCATAGATATTCTGAATATTAGTCGTTCGGTAGTTCCACACCCACAGCATGCACCAGGGAAACTAACGTTCATGACAGCGCTGCCAAACAGCAGCAGGGAAACTCCCCCCAACGTGGATATCTTCCCTGGAGGTGGAAGGGGATCGAACGGTCCAACAAAATCCCGCATATGGGTTCTGTGCCCTGGGTTAATTACCCTCTGCTGCCAAAGTAAGCCTTAGTGTGTACCAATCAGACTTTTGTATAACCACGGATTATGCTCTTGACCTGTGCAGTTTGATCAGAACTCAGCTTACTGCAGGTGGGCATTGCGAGAGCAGCCCTCGCCATCCTTGCCACCACCGGGTACTGAACGGAGCCGTAGACTTTCCACCAGTTTAGAACATCAAAGTCCAAACCCTTCGTTGTACGAGCAGAACTATCTTCCAGGTAATCATCGAGTTCTGTCTTGGCCGCTGCATTGTCATCCCATGCTTGACCTGAGCTACCAACAGCCATCATCTCCTCATCTGAATAATCACTGTAGCTGTTGTACAGCTCTTTGACCATGCTTCTTACCTGTGAGATAAAATTTGC
Source organism: Microstegium vimineum (assembly GCA_022036555.1). Classification (NCBI taxonomy): domain Eukaryota; kingdom Viridiplantae; phylum Streptophyta; class Magnoliopsida; order Poales; family Poaceae; genus Microstegium; species Microstegium vimineum. Next base: position 2,195,488 of record CM039135.1, on the reverse strand, counting down.
GGCCTTTGAATCATCAAACAATTTCTGAAAAAAATCTTCAATGTACCTCAGTTTGTGCCGGGGATCTAGCACAAGTGGTATAGTATAGACCAGAGAAGGTAAGAATCTTCTATTGCCTTGTCCACACCACAATCTCTAGTGCCTTTGTAATAAGTGGAACATGCCCTGCACTATATACTGATAGCTGAAACTGTAAACCACCCCTCACCTTCAGTAGCTCCTCAAGACAGAGATTTGAAGTTGGAGTACTAGAAGCAGAAACTCTCTTAATGGCACTGTATATTGCCTCCCAAAAATCACACAGCAGTCTTTGGGTATCCAATGTTAATTTGAGATGATGATTAGTCATCACCAAAGAACAATAGCACCAATACCACTGTTCATTCGACTCCAATGGGTCATCTAGACCAAGTTCTGAAAGAACCTGCTGACTATTTTGTCCTGTCCATTGTGAGAACAGTACATTGGAGAAGATATCTAAATCTGGAAGAAGGCACCGGGCAATAGAGTGAAGCACAAGATCCATATTGGTGGTACAGAAGATCAGATCTTTGTCAGCAGATGACACTTTTTGGTCCACGAGACGCTTCAGTTCAAGGTGACCAATGTCGCCCGTCATCTCCCCTGCTACCATGAGTGGGTAGTAGTTTAGCTGATCATCATCATCAAGGATACAAGACATAGCACGTTCACCTGTCACTTCACGAGAAACCACAGGCACTCCCAACAACAAAGTGGATGCATGGCGGTGGTCATCGGGAGGCAGAAGCAAGTAAGCTTGATGGACTAGCCTGTGAAGGTTCCATTCATTATCAATGAAATTGCAGGTTATGTACAACGCTTCTCCTGCCTCCATGGATTTAGCTTTGCCAACCGCGAAACTGTGGGCACCAGGAGGGACTTGTTGTTGCCAATGTTCGTCTGCCATGTTGCCGCTGACAGTATTGCACATCTTTTTATTGAAGGAGACAGTATTGCACATCCTCTTGAGGGCTTCGCGGCTGGGCAGCTTCATGAATCTTATCTAGGGTTGAGGCGGCGCAGGAAGCTCCTGAATTGGACGTCCTGCACGGCGGACGGACGGTGCATATAACAGCGATCATACGAGAGCCAAGTATCTGCGGGCTTCTTCTTCGTCAAGGCCCGGCCCATGGTAGTGGCTTGTTGTACAAGGCTGCTGGGTTCATCCGAGATTCATCCGAGAGCATCTCCAAAAAAATTCCTAAATCTCTTCTTAATCTTTAGTTTTTAGGTAAATGATAAAAAAAAGTTATAAATATTTTAATTCATCTTTCTAATCTTTTAAAAAAATCAATTAATTTTAGAAGATGGAGGACTGAAAATTTCTAATTTTAGCTACGAGGGTTGGAATTAAACCGTTAGCACAGTTAAGGAATCAGACTAAAGCAAAAAAAAGAAAAGAAATCTTATCGACCATCCAAAGAAGAAATGAGTCAATGGGCTTATGACTCATCTAGCTCGGCTAAAGGTTAGAGTTAGTTTCTAGCCTAAGACTAACTCTAAACTAACTCTAGTCGAAGATGTGTTTGGATGTAAAGGTTAGAACATCAATAAATGTACTTTTCTTGGTAAGAATTTTAGTGGACCGCACCAAAACTAACCCAAAAAAAGGAAAAATTAGTGGATCCCACCAGAACTGGCCCAAATAATCACCTCTTGGTGGGGATAATTTTTTTAGGTGGGCTAGTTGCAAATAGTCCAATCTAGTCATCATGTTTGGATACTTTTGGGTTAATAAAGTTCAAACTGATTTAAACTAGCTCTAACCCCTGGATCTAACAGGGCCAATGACTCATGATGAGCTGCAGCAACGCGCCGTCCACACGACGAGTGACGTAGAGGGAGTAGAAAATTATGTTGAGTCATTTACATGTGGATCCTATATGTTAATGGAGGGGAAATGGGTAAAGTTCTCTTTAATTCACCGTAGCACTAGCACACATCGTCTTTTGGCTTTTCATTAATGTTCAATTTAGTAGAGTTGTTTTTAGTTTGCTCTATTGTGCAGCGTTACTGTCTGAAATCCTATTATTGTAACTTGTTTCTCTTCTTGGTCTAAAATAATCTTATCCAACAAGAAGAGACAGCAGGCTGTAGGTAGGGTTAACATTTTCCTCTCAATATGAATACTATTGGACTCATTAGCCATGTTCATTGTGCTAAAATTTAGCTTGTGTTAAATATTATTATGAGAAAAAAATATTATTCGTTTACTAAAAATAAAATAAACGCTAAAGTGATGTAGTTGAAAGAAAAAGGGAAACAATCATAAGCAATCATGTCATGCCATGGCTTGGCGTCGTCACATGCCCATGTGCGTATGCAATGCAGTAGCTTCCCCAACAGCACGCAAAAAGGGAAGACAATCGAATAGCTAACATTGAAAAATGATCATGCTGGCAACTAATCATTGTACTGAATCCTTTCGGTGAGACAAAAGCGAGTGCCCTTTATCGTCTCATCTTTTCTTTCCCTTATTAGAGAGAGGACAGATGATAATATGTTACACCACTCCTACCTTAGAATCCTGTGGAATGCTAGCCAACCCAGTTAATTAGTGGCCATCCAAAACAGCTCACTTAATTATCAGTGGCGAGGACACATTTATTTATTTGTTTGTTTGAGAGCAAATACATACATACACTGTGTTTTTTTTTGGGAATCAAATTAACCATTTACTCTACCATATTTTCTTTGTCCCTAAACGTTTGTAGTTTTCTCTTCCAGAGAAACAGCTTTGACTAAATACTCCAAATAATCAATTTTTAAAGTAAAAATTTATCCACAAATAAGTCAATTTCTAGACGACGACACGTCTATCGGACCATTTAATACTCCTTGTATTTCCATCTATTAATTCTTTGTAACACCCTAAACTTTGCCCTTTTTGAAATAGAGTTAAAATGCTTTTAATTATGTATTTTTGTGCTCATGAAAATATAGGATAAACAAAATTCTTCATTAAATTAAAATTTATCATAGAATGTAGAAACATGTTTGTAATTCATTCCTTTGCATTTGACTATTTTTGGTTGAGTGTCTTTTATCAAAACTCAAATGGATTCAAAATGGCTTTGAAAAGGTTTTGGAAACTTTGTAAAAAAAAGGAAAATTAATTTCCTCCCTTCCTTACTCCTGGCCCGAAGGCCTGTCCGGCTCCCTCTCTCTCTTTTCTTTCTACACGGCCCTCTCTCTTCTTCATCTGCGCGGCCCAGCAGGCCGGCCCATATGCTCGCAGTGCGCAGCGCCTCTGCCTCCCGCTGCGTTCGGCCGCGCCGCGCGTCGAGCGGCAACCGCCGCACACCACTCGCAGATGCCGTGCCGGCAACCGCCCAGCGAGCGCCTCGCTCCCACGATCCCGCTCCACTCCCTCTCTCTCGCCCTGTGCGTTCACTCCGCGTGATAAAAGGGACACCAGCAACCTCCCCCCTCCCTTTCGCTCTTCTCTGTTTTCCCGCACGCAGATCACCGCTGCCGCAAGCACAGCAGCCGTCGAACTCAAACTTGTCGCTGCCTTCGTCGCCCTTACCTTCTTCTCCCTCTCGCGGTTTCTATTTCTCATCATCACACTGACGTGTGCAGACGCGACGCCACCGCGTACGTGCCTCGCCGTCAGCCATTGCTACGACAGCGTGGCCCTGGTGAGTCTCGTTCCGAACCTGCGTCCTTCCTACGATCATCCAAATCCTAATCCTGTCCTTCCGTTCCTCGTCGGTGGCCGCAGAACGCTCGTCGGCGTGGTCGTGAAGCTCGTCGACCGCCGAAACACGTCGACTGCCTACCCTGTGCCGTCTCCGTACTCCTGACCGCATCGGTGAGCCCCGCAACCCCTCCCTCGTCCTTCTCGAGCTTTCAATTTGGCGAATCGCGGACCCTAGTCACCTTTCCCGTTTGAGCCGTGCGCCGCCGGTCATGGTGCACCGCCGTGTCCGCCTTCCCCTACCTCCCGTCGGTCGACCAGTAACGTATTTGTGCTCGCGGTGATCTCCTCTGACTACCTCTGCCCTCGCCTAGTAGAACCGTGGTCGGAAGCAGCGAGTCCGCGCTCACCGATGACCTTCGCGCCGCCGGCTAGCTACTCCCAGGGGTTACCTTACCGTTTCGAAACCGGTAACCGTCCATGGGCGGTTTGGCGCCGCCCAAACCGGCCCCAAACCGAACGGTTTGCATTTTGAATTCAAACGGTGTAGTTCAAACGGTTTAGGACCGGTAACCGGTCGGTTAGGGCCGGTTACCGTCCGATTTGGGCGGTTACCGACCAGTTTGGGCGGTTCCGCCCCAAACCAAATTTCAAATTTGAAAAAAAAAATCGAAAATGCTGAAAAAATTCCTAAAAATAGTTCATGATTTATAGAGTCGAATGGTGCAATTTTTTTCAAATTGGAGTTCGTTTGCTATTTATTTTGACGCGTACAAGTTTGAAAAAAAAATAAAAAAGATCTTTTTTTTTTTTTTTCAAACTTGTACGCGTCAAAATAAATAGCAAACGAACTCCAATTTGAAAAATTTGTACACCATTCGACTCTATAAATCATGAACTATTTTTAGGAATTTTTTCAGCATTTTCGAATTTTTTTTTCAAATTTGAAATTTCAATTTAAACCGGTACCGAAACCGAACCGGTCCCGGGCGGTTTGCCGGTAACCGGCCGGTTACTGCAGTAACCATTCGGTTTGTTTTTCCCTGGCTGCTCCTACTGCGCCATGCTCCCTCTTCACGCAGGCGCAAGAAACGCTGCCGTGTTGAAGCACAGGCCGTGCGTGCTCTGCAATGCTCCAATTCAATTGCTAGCTTGATGACATCATGTGATGTCATTGGTGTATTTTCTGGCCATTTTCCTTTGCCAAAACAAATCCAAAAAAATACAATGGAAATACACAAGCATGCAAGCAGTCATCCTGATGAGGCATCCATGGATGAATCTATGACCCAAATTTGTTGGCCATATACCTTGCAGCAATAAGCCTTTCTCCATATGCAACCTTATAAATATTCTTCTTAAATGACATAAATAACATTTTCAGAACTAAAATAATTTTGATAAATATTTCTTAGTTGTTTATAAAATAATAAATGCTTAATGTTTTTCTATGTTTCAAAAATCAATAAACCATAGCTCCCTGTCGACCCGTTCGAGTTGCGTTAGAACCGTAATGATGTAATCTACATGATCGTAACGCTTCCAAATAAAATGATAATTCTTTTAATCTATATGCAATGATTTCTAATTAAAAGTAATGCAGATCCTTATATCTTGATCATTCATATATTTAGTTTCACCTAAACTAAGTTTAGTTAGACTTAACTTAATTAAGATATTTCACTAAAGTACCTTATTCATATTTTATAATAGTTAAAATAAACAAAGCCAATAGTTTTCTAATGGTAGATGTACCTTTCACACCGTAACTCCGTTTAAAGTGATTTTTGCATCGATGTGATCTTAGTGACACATAGATTCTTTTTATAAACCTTTTACTTTGTTTTATCACCGCTGGTGTACTGTTCTCATCATTGTTCATGTTTGCTCGTGTATGAATGCGTGGATGCTTGTATGGTGCTCTATGGTCATGTCCAGTCGGTGAGATTTACGTGGTGCGCAAGAAGCTATCTTTTGGAGCTACGAGTCAACCGAAGATCTGAGTTTAAGGCAAGTATAGCATGAGACCTACTTTGTTATCCTAACCACCATAATCATGATTTCATATGCATATGTTTAATTTTGATACCCGTAGTATATTTCCATAGTATTTGAAATCCTTTACCTTGTGTCCTATGGGTTATGCATATGGGTAGAAGGCTAGTGCAATATGAAATGATACATGATCCCTGCCAAATGTTATTACTTTGAATGAATTGTTGAACCTGTTTATGGCAATTGGAACATAACCTTTTATAACAACTCACTGTTGGTAAAAGTTGGGACTGACAGTGCAACCGTGAGAGCTACATGGCTCTAGCTTTAACTCAGTAATATACTCTTTTCTAGCTCGTTAGCGGTTACCCGAAATGGCGCATTAGGCTCTTGCCGAGCTGGTTATAGTGCGGCCTCTGTCCAGGTTTGAGCGTAGGCTGCGGTCCTTATGCTACTCGGAAGGGGGGCTCTATCGCCCCTTGTCAATCCTAGCGGCCCTAATCTTGTTAGACGAGATACTATGAAAGGTTTCATAGTGAACCCCGCCCTCTCACCTTGGCAGTGTTTAAGAGAGTAATTAATCCGGGCAATCGGGGCATCACGACTCACGGGTAAAGATGCACAACCTCTGCAGAGTGTTAAAAACTGATATATCAGCCGTGCTCACGGTTACGAGCGGCCTGGAAAACTGACGGTTTAATTATAAATAACTTGATCAACCAGTCAGTTTGTTCCTGTGGAGTTGGAGTCTTCACCTGAAGATTAGAGTTGTCCTTCTGTTGTATGTTGTCTAAGGTTGTTTCTTGTTCTAATACGTTATGTAATAAGTATTGTCTTTTGATATTACCTTTATTTGTGGCTACATGTGAAATTTGACTTTCTGTATTCACATATAGTGTGTATCTGGTTTTGTCTTTAAAACTGAGTGCGACATTCTTGCATCCCCTCTTAGCCTCCCATCTCCAATCCCCTTCTATTCTTCCATCTAGCACGTAACTCAAACACCAATTGTTAGGCCAGTCTCAATGGAGTTTCATCCAAATTTTATGGACATTAAATATGTTGATGTGACATTGTATTAATAAAGAGAGATGATGAGAGTTTTATGGGACTAGAGAGAGTTTCATGGCTGCACTGCTTCCAAAATTTAGTTGAGTTAGAAAATGTGTCATGAAACTCGCATTGAGGATGACCTTGTGCAACTTAATGGTGTGACTCAAATTAATTAAGGATAAAATGGTCATTTGATAACTATACTAATCTGTCTGAAACTTGATAGGATTTGATTCTTGTAGGAACAAAGAGAGTATGTATTTTAAAATATTAAGATTTATGATACATAATTAACATCGTTGGATAGATGTTTAAATCTAGTTTTTAATAAATTTATTTATATATACAAATGTTGCACATACTTTCTATAAATCAAGTTAAATTTATTAGCACTGACAGAGCCAAGAATTTGTGGTTGGGTATGCCAACATATAAAAAAATTCAAAGCAAGTATGCCGCTTGAGCCTTGGTCTGGTTGTCGTGCTCGTTGCTAGCTTGCTACTAATTGGATTGTTGTAGCTTTTTTTATCTAATTAGAAAATATAATATACATGTATTTATTTTTTATCTAAATCTTGGGTATTCCAAAGAATATCCCTAGCGCCGCTAATGCTTATCAGTACACAAACTGTGACGACACACGTTTAGATACAGAGGGAGTATATGATATGCTGATTTTTTATTTACAAAACCCCTTTTTCTAGAATGTTAACTAGTCTACTCAACCATACATACTAATTTTTTTTAACAAAACTTGTCTTCTTTCTTGAATGTTAACCGGTTTACTCTACCACACATATGCCGACTTTCTTTTACAAGCCCCTTTTTTCTAGTATATGTTAACTAGTTTAGTTTACCATAGATGTTGACTTTTTTTACAAAGCCCTTTTTTCTACTAGAATGTTACTAGTTTACTCAATCATCGATACCAGCTTTTCTTTTAGAAATCCTAACCAAGCCGACCAGCTCAGTTTTTCTAGAATGTTAACTAGTTTGGTCTACTATATACGCCAAATTCCTTTTTACGAAACCGAAGTGAGTTGAGTCGGCATATCTTTAAAATGACGAAGTTATCATTGACTCCTTGTGACCTACGGGTATGTGCCCACCATAAATTACCTATTTCAACTACACTCGAGGACTTAAATCCAAATTGATAGTTCCCATCACATGAAAACTATGCTCCTATTTTGATGTTTATTTTTAATTATTTTTTTCTTTCTTAACGGGTGAATACTTGCGCTATTTATATCAATCAGGTTAAACACCTTGTGCATTTCGCGTAACGCATTGATGAAGAATACCGCTTGAGGAAAGGTCATGGTAAGACCATTTCTTAAGAGGCGGAGTCATGACATAACCCAAATAAAGGATTTTTCTAGCTTCATTATTCTTAGCTGGTCTTAATAATGCTCAAAAGTTGATCTACAAATGTGGTTCTCGCCTTTGTTTAGGGATAGTAATATAGTTTTGTTTTTTTAAAAAAAACAGTCATTTGAATTTTTTTTGGTAGAAATATTGGCCTCTCTCGCCCAACACCGCCAATATAATAGTATAATAACTTCATATATATACCAATAATCTTTAGAAATCTCTTTTAGTTTTTTTAATGCAAAATCTCTCTTTATAATAGGGGTGGGGAATATATGGCGGCCTGGCGGAGCGAGCGGCGACAGACAGCAGCAGCACCAACAAACATCCATTAATGACAAGTGGGCCTGGATCTTTTACTACAGTGGCCGTATGCGGTGCACGGCGCTCTGCTGCCTGCTGGCCCGCGAATTCGTGGTACGGCAGCAAACGTACCTTTTTTTTTTTCTTTTCCCCCAGAGGCCCCGGTGGCGCCAAGCAAAGCAACCAGCGAACCAACCTCGTTCCGCCACCCGTGGACGCCTGGACGGTGGACCACCAACACCCAGCGGTGGCAGCTTCTGCTTCTGGCTGTTGCGGAGTCGGTGGCGGGTCGGCGCGCCTGTGGTGTTCCAGGACCGTGTCCAGAAGCAGCGTGGCGCGGCGCGGTCTCAGAGGAGAGGAGGAGGACATGCGCGCGCTTCGTGCTCCGCGTACAAACAATCCACCCATGATGATGACCATGAGGGCTACAAGCTGCATCGCCCGTCCGTCCGTGGAGGTGTGTAGTGTAGCTGGACCTGGTCCATGCCGCTAGCCCGCTACGCCAGTGGCAGACAAATTTGCAACAGGGACACAAGGCGGCTAGTACTAGCTGCCTAATTAGTGGTGGCTAGCTTGCGGGTTTTGTGTTGCTTTACTTGTGCAACTCAACGTCAGGACATGGATTTGGAGTATATATCGGCAAAGATGGAGATGGGACATGCTCCTTGATAATACTACTACCTTTTAGCTGTCGTTCTCGTACTTCACTTAAATCACACACACATAAACTCCGTACACATACACACACAAAAGTCTAATAATATATAATTAGTATGTTTAGATAGATTATTGAATATGTTTTCATAATAAATTTATTTTAAAATACAATTTTTTATATAAATTTAATCAAACTTGAGATGTTTTAACTTTCCAAGATTTGTTTAATATCTTATAATTTGAGATATATGGAGTACATGGAAAATATAAAAAAGGTAGTAATAAGTACCTTTAAACATTTTTTTCAATTCTCACGCTAGCTCTTACTAAAAGAAAACAAAAAGACCCAGATGATTTGTATACTCACCTACACGGTGAAGAAAGTAACACCGACCTTAAGCAATTTTAACCCCACATAATATTTATTTTATTTCAAATGTGTTACAAGTGCAGAAATTTCTATATATACAATACACACGCGCACAATACTCGCGTGCCTTGGCACATCACTACAAATGCCTCTCCCTTCCTCCCGATGCACGCCACACCATTGAAAATATGAAAGAATAGTTGTCGTTATCATGATTACACACACATGCTGAGTCGCAAGTTCAACGTGAAAGAACTTATAATCAACTAAAATATTATCGTTTCATTTTTCATCTCACATTTTAAGGTTATTTCCCTCACTTAAAATTCTTAAATTAATTAATTACTTCGATTAGATTCATGAAGGTTAGCATATTTTTGAGCACCATAGAAATCAAGCCTTACTTATTTCTTTAAGTTATCTGTGTGCCACATATTTAATTAGACACTTAAAAGCATTATAGTGGTTGATAAAGTACGTTTTCCATCTCAATTCTCAAAAAATAAACAACATCTAGAATCATACTTAAGTAAAAAAATATCTTAAGTTCAACGAACTCTGCACATCTATATATGGCATCAAATAAAATATTCTGAAACTATATTCCAATATTCCATATTCCATGACGTATCTAGTGATACTGATGATGTCATAACTATTAGTGCTATTTTTCTATAGATTTGGTAATATAACGCAGGTCAACTCTAGAAGTTGGTTTAATTTAGAATGGAGAGAGAGTACCAAATTTATTCTATATTTATATTATTTATTTAGCACTCATAACTTAACTGGTAGCATTACAATTACAACACAATGGCACCAGCCCAAAACAGCATGTACTACAACCTCTTTTTATTATTTTATAAAAAAAATGCAAAAAGTGACCCAATTTTAGAACCACGGAGGAGCAGAGCAGGGGATATTTAGTGGACCGAGTCCACGTAGCAACCAACTGATGAGAGCGCCACTGACTGCGTTGGCAACGGTTGCAGCTAGCAGTCGAAGGCAGAGCTCTCACGCGGACCTGTCCACCTCCACCTGGGGCCCTGGGGGTTGGGGTTGGGGTTGGGCCGTTGCGGTGACGGAAACGGAGCCCTCGCCTTCGCTTTCCTTTCCCTCTCCCCCCTTTCGAACCAGGAGGAGGCAGGCATCCAAGGTGGCCAGCCAGCCAGCAGCCACGCCACGATGATGGCTGCGGCGGCGTTCAGGCCGCACAAGGCTTCGCCGGCGCGCGTGCCCACGCGGTGCGTCGCCGCGCTCTGCGCCGCCTGCTTCCTCCTCGGCGTCTACCTCGTCAACAGGTCCGTAGTCCGTACGCCTTCTCCCCGCCCCCAAATCCGCCCGCATCCGGTCCCTCGCCCCGCTGCTTTTTCCTGCCTCCCGCAATCTAGTCCTGAGTCAATATGCTCGTCGGTTCCAAGGTCGGGGGAGTGGTGGTAATTGCTCTACATTTGTGTGTGCTTGTTGCAGGTACTGGGCTGTTCCTGAGCATCCCGGTTGTCCAGACAAGGTAATGCGATCTCCCGGCCCCTCTCTTGTCTCTTCCTGAAGTGTTGTTCCGCATTCAGACATTTTGGTCTCCAATTTCCCAGGCAGGCACTTCTGACCACTCGAGGGCTTACGCGTTGAACCAAGTGTCACAGACTCGCGAAGTCATCATGTAACATCACAGGCCTCTTCAGTTCCTGAATCTGTCTGGTTGAATACGGATGAGTTTGTTATAGCGCCTTGGTGTCTCAATCGCAGGGCGTTGGATAAGACGATATCTGACATTGAGATGCGCCTGGCTGCGGCTAGAGCTGCCCAGGCAATGAGCCAGGGCATGTCACCGGGAGACTCGGAGGGCGACCAGGGAACCACGCGACATAGGATGTCTTTTGTCATGGGCGTTTTCACCACTTTTCCTAACCGCAAGCGGAGAGATTCAATTAGGCAGACATGGATGCCTCAAGGTAGATGATGCCCTTTTCCTGCCATTTTTGTACCGTGGAGCCTCTGTTTCAAATTTTTTTTCATATGTGAAGTTATTGAACGTTTGTAGGCGATCAGTTGCGAAGATTGGAAGAGAAGGGCGTTGTTATCCGTTTTGTTATTGGACGCAGGTATGGACTTCTTCTTGGTTGGAGATAAAAACAGACGGTGACAGAATGTTCTTCTTTAGTACTATATATGTTCCTGAAATCCTCGGGGATTCTTTCTTGTAGTGCAAATCCAAACCCGGACAACGAGGTTGACCGTGCAATCGATGCAGAAGATAAAGAATACAGTGATATCTTGAGAATTGTATGTTCAGTTGATTAGTTTCAATTTTTCTCCTTTTCTTTGATCAATGACAGCCAGTTAGCCACCACTGATGTATTTGCAACATTAATCATCCTATACAGAATCATGTGGAAGGCTATGGAGGGCTCCCTATGAAGATTCAGATGTTTCTTTCAACTGCTCTTGCCATGTGGGACGCTGATTTCTATGTAAAAGCTGACGATAATGTTCATGTCAACATTGGTATGCAAAGATGTGACCATTTCAACTTTGATCAATCAAGTATAGTGTGGGTGCATCACACTGTGATTGGGGGCCTCTTTCAATACAGGTATCACCAGATCGATTTTGGCACGACACAGGACGAAACATCGGGTGTACATTGGCTGCATGAAATCTGGATCCGTTATTACTAAAAAGTAATGCTCTATATTTGCAGACTTTCTTTTTCACATTTTATAGAATTTATTTATTACAAACATGGTTCATTTCCATGTTAGTTGAGATCGCACTTCCACATACTCATTATATATAAGGACATTTCTCACTTGCTAATTTCATCTTACCAACATTTGTTTTCAGAAATGACATAATAAAGTTCCTGTCTAATTTTAACAGTGACTCCAAGTATTATGAGCCAAATCATTGGAAGTTTGGGACCGAGGGTAACAACTACTTTAGGCATGCAACACGGCAACTGTATGCTGTAACCAGGGATTTGGCAACTTACATATCGGCAAACCGGTGAGTTCAAATGATGGTGTGTAATCCTATAGACTAGACTGATCAACTGTTTATTTCATATTTTCTGAACACCACTTTCAGGCATATACTGCACAAGTATTCCAACGAAGATGTATCATTTGGCTCTTGGTTGATTGGGTTGGAAGTTGAGCATGTTGATGAGAGAAGCCTTTGCTGTGGTACTCCCCCAGGTTGGCGTCACATTTACACTCAAATTTTCATGCTTCTTTGGTATTTATTACTCCTGTAGCATCTAGTTAATTCCTGCATGCTCATTGGGATAGTGGCATGACTTTGCTTAACCTTGAAGTTAGTTGCTTTACTGTACTATTTAGTTAAGCCAATTTTGAAGATTTTAGTAAGAAAAGATTGATATGAAATGTGTAACAACTGCACTTTTTGTTAGTCAAAACTTGCTTTCTCCAGCTTTGTGTCCTCTGTTTACCAGCAATGGTCCCCCATGCTTTAACCAGACATGCTCATATTTGACAAATTGGTGTTCAACAACAATCACACCAACACAATCCAATACCCCTGATCATTTGCCACTTCTCCTAAGCACCAAGTGGTAGGCACACCAGCATCTATCACCTATGGAGATTGGACAGACTAGGCGGGATGGTGGCGCCTACCGCCTAGCACCTAAGCGACGATTAAGGTCTACGAAGCCACCTTGGGCAAGAGTGGAGGCTGAAATTGAATGTCTCATTTATCTGAAAGGCTACCGACACTGAGCAGTAGATGATTGCTTTTGAACAAACTCGACACACAATGGTTTTAATGCCACATGGGAAAAAAAATTCTTGCCATTGTGAGTGTACTCCTTGTTGACCTTCTAAAGCAATGAGCTTCTTGTCTGTCGGTCCCTCCATGTCATGGTTATGTCCTTTCACTTCACTGTTGCTGTAATTGGTACTATTCTTCGTCTATAAGTGTACTCTCTGTACCTGATCAATCATCACTGCCAGCTCTGATCATTATAGGCATGTTATA
>CM039135.1:2168320-2181979 GCA_022036555.1 Microstegium vimineum | reverse complement strand
GAACCAAGGAGCCAAGGTGTGAAACCAGCTCTTGGTGATCTAGCTAATAACTAAGGTAAAGTGTGAACAGGCGCAGCACACAGGTGCCAAGGCGCCTGTACAGCTAGGAGAAATATTAATTGCTAACATGTAATTTGGTATCCCTCAGGATATGCTGCTACGCGCTGGTGCCTGTGGAGTCCTCTGTAGGATATGGCTAAACCATCTCAATCGGTGCCCCTGGAGGTCTCCATTGTCAAAATTTTAAATGTAATATAAAAAACTAATATAAAAAAATTCTTGTTTTCTTTGTTGTGAGTGTTCTAATGTGTGCAGAATGTATATCTTGGTCTCTTGCATTTGTAGTTTACACTTCTAGCTTCTTTTACTTGTACAATTTGTCATTCCATTCTTAGTTCGCCTGCCTAGTGCCTAATATCTACTTTTGTCCTCTGCCCCTACTGCAGATATGTCATATGTAATGCATGCAGCAATGATTTGTTCTTTCGACAAAAAGGAAACCGGTTTTCTAAGCACTTACGTTCTGGGCAACACTCTTTCCTTCACTGGTCTGATACAGAAAGGTGATTTGCATCATTACTGCCCTGTATACCTTTACAGCCTGCTTTGTTTGAATTTATGAAATGCTTAATAACACAAAAAAAAGAAAGGATTTTTACAGTTTAGGCATACATACTGCAGAAACCTGGATTGAAATCTTAGATAGCCCATGCCACAATCACTTGTTTAGTATACTGATGTGACTTGTATTTAAAAATATGAGGAGGGAATAAATTTTATTCTTGACTCATATTTAAAATATGAAAGGGAACTAAATCTCATTCTTACCAGAGTGCTATGTTCATTTATGTTCTTTGTGCACCCTCCAATCTTTTACTGTTTGTGCTGAACAACCTTGTTTTTAGAGAGTTGCTGGTCTCCGTTCGGTTTGATGGCCCAGGATGGCAATGGTCAGGAAGTTTTCTCCCTGATCACCTGGGAGATGCTCAATTGAAAATGCGGAATAGTGCCTCAGGTTTATCATATATGGTTCGAGTTGAAGTGCAAAATGCGGATCTAGACGTATACAGCAAGGGATTTTCTGGAAAGAATAATGTCAATACTGGTACAGTGCTGATTCTGCTATCTGATGATAAGACTGGTTTTGTACCTTACAGGATTGACAATTTTTCATTGGAGGTAACTAGTTGTGCTTCCTGACTTTGTTTGAAAACTTAATGATTATCCTTCTTATGATACTCTTTCAATTAATTCAGAAACTGCGGATATATCAACAGAGATGTGAATCTATTGAAACAATTGTTTATCCCTACACGTCCTGTCAATATGCTTGGGATGAGCCTTGCTATCCTCATCGCCTTACTGTTGAGGTATATTAGTTATTTTTTAATTTTAACTTTTGTCTTAAACAATTACGCCACATTTTTCCCCCCATACCATGTACAGATTCCTGGAGAACGAAGTTTGGGTACATTCAATCTGGACATTCTCAATGATGATGTTCATGTGTCACTACCTTCCACATCCGAGGTAAATAATTGCCTTCAAATTTGACTAGCATTTAGTGTAGTGAGATTTTATAGGTTGTGTCCTTGCTGAGTGGGCAAGTAAAAGTTCTTGAAGGAAAGTATAATCAGGAATAGATTGGATTGATTGATATGAGGCAAGGTACAATTACATATATATACAGGCAAGGATCCAGAATCCTATAAGGATCAAGAGTCTAGAGTCCTATAAGGATCAGGAGTCCTTGCCGTATCCGTATCTATCTGGCCTGCCATATCTATCTAACCCAAACAGTCCTGCGCCAATTAGGGTCCTGACCAGCCCAAAGGACGCCTATTCTAACACACCCCCGCAGTCCAAACGTCAGCCACTTTGCACATTTAGACTGGACCGAAACTCCGTGAAGACCGAAGAAGGCAGCCCTTTGGTGAAGATATCCGCATATTGTGAAGTGGTAGGAACATGCTGGACACGGAGATCACCAATGGCAACTCGCTCTCGAACGAAGTGAAGATCAATCTCAATGTGCTTGGTACGCTGATGCTGAATTGGATTGGAGGACATGTAGACTGCGCTGATGTTGTCACAATACACCAGCGTGGCGCGCCGAAGGGGCGTGTGCAGCTCGATGAGAAGCTATCGCAGCCAGGTGGCTTCTGCAACTCCATTAGCCACTGCGCGATACTCAGCTTCAGCACTGGATCTTGATACTGTGTTCTGCCGCTTGGATGACCAGGAGACTAAGTTATCACCAAGGAACACCGCATAGCCCGAGGTGGACTTGCGAGTGTCTGGACAACCAACCCAATCAGCATCGGTGTAAACGACAAGATCCGTAGAGGAAGATGGTCGCAGCAGTAGACCAAGGTGAAGTGTGCCTCGGATATACCGGAGAATCCGCTTCAGGGCAGCAAGATGAGGCTCTCGAGGGGCGTGCATATGAAGGCACACTTGCTGAACGGCGTACGCAATGTCCGGGCGGGTGAATGTCAGATACTGTAGGGCGCCAGCAAGACTGCGAAAGTCTGTGGCATCGGACACTTGGGCCCCGTCAGCTGCAGCAATCTTTGGATTGGTGTCAACTGGAGTAGAGCAAGGCTTGCATTCTGCCATACCAGCGCGATCCAGAATATCCAACATGTACTGTCGCTGGGAGAGGAGTAAACCAGCACTGCTTCGCTGAACCTGCATACCGAGGAAGTGATGCAATTCTCCCAGATCTTTCATGGCAAACTCTCGCTGCAGGGCTGAGATGATCCGCCGAAGAAGATCAGAAGAGGAAGCTGTGAGGACAATGTCATCCACATAGAGCAACAAGTAAGCTGTGTCGGAGCCGCGATGGTAAATGAAGAGTGATGTATCTGACTTAGCTTCAACAAAACCGATGGACAGAAGGTAGGTAGCCATTCGACTGTACCAAGCACGTGGGGCCTGCTTGAGGCCGTAGAGGGACTTCTTGAGCAGGCAGACATACGCAGGACGAGTAGGATCCTCAAACCCGGAGGGCTGCTGGCAATACACTGTCTCATTCAGAGTCCCATGGAGAAAGGCATTCTTAACGTCGAGCTGGTGGATGGGCCAGTTGCGTGAAAGAGCCAGCGAGAGCATTGTGCGGACAGTAGCAGGCTTCACCACCGGACTGAAAGTCTCATCAAAATCCACACCAGGACGTTGAGTGAAACCACGGAGTACCCAGCGGGCCTTGTACCTCTCAAGGGAACCATCAGACTTGAACTTATGCCGGAAGATCCACTTGCCAGTGACAGCATTGGCCCGAGGGGGGCGAGGTACGAGAGCCCAGGTTTCATTCTGCAGAAGGGCACGATGTTCTTCTTCCATAGCCGCTCGCCAATTGGGGTCGGCAAGAGCACTGCGGAAAGTCTTCGGCACTGGAGAGAGCGAGACGGTGTGATAAGTGGCCGACATCCGAAAACCACTCTTCGCCCGCGAGCCCATAGCATGCTGGTTGCTCACGGGGCGAACAGGAACGGCACCTTTAGGCAAGGCAGCAGTAGTACTTGGCGATGCGGGCACAGGTGGAGGTCGAGGCTGGCGGCTGTAGTGGTGCTCGAAGAGGCACTCGGGGCGAAGAGGCGGAAATCCGGGCGGAGGCCCGCGGGGCGCCTGTGGTGGCGCTGAACCCGTCGACGACGTAGGTGACGACGCGCCAGCCCTTCGGGCTGGCGGGACGTAGAGAGGCCCCGTCGCGGATGCCGCGCGTGGCGCGGAAGGAGGCCCCGGTGACCGGAGCGCCGGTGGGATGTAGAGCGTCGGCACCGGGAAGTCATCAGCAGCCTCGGGCGCCCCAGGCACAGTCACAGAGTGACCGGCAGGGGCGCTGATGTCGCCAGAAGGTGCCCCAGGGTCGGCCACACGAGGACCGGCAGGGACAGCAGGACCGTCGGAGGTGCTGGGAGACGTGCCTGCAGGAAACAAAGTGGGCGAGGGTCCAATAGGAGCTGGCACCACATCATCAGTAAAATCAAGAAACTCGAGGTCGGCCGAGGTGCTAGGACCATGACGTTCAGCAAAGGGAAAGGCCGTTTCATCAAAGATGACGTGCCTGGAGATGATAACTCTATTGCTGGAAAGGTCAAGGCAGCGGTATCCTTTATGGTGGGAGGAGTAGCCTAAAAAGACACAGAGAGCAGACCTGGGAGCGAGTTTGTGAGGTGTGGTGGCAGATATGTTTGGATAACATTTGCAACCAAAAACCCGAAGATGATCATACGTAGGCAGCTTTGCAAATAATGCAAAGTGGGGTGTAGAGAGCTGGAGAGTTTTGGTAGGCAATATGTTAAGGAGGACAGTGGTTGTGGAGAGGGCCTCCACCCAATAGGAGGGAGGCATAGATGCCTGAAAGAGCAGTGAGCGAATGACATTATTGATGGTGC
Source organism: Microstegium vimineum (assembly GCA_022036555.1). Lineage (NCBI taxonomy): Eukaryota > Viridiplantae > Streptophyta > Magnoliopsida > Poales > Poaceae > Microstegium > Microstegium vimineum. Next base: position 2,177,579 of record CM039135.1, on the reverse strand, counting down.
GAATAATGCGTTCAGCTTTACCGTTCTGAGACGAGGTGTAGGGGCAGGACATGCGAAGATGGATGCCCTGAGCGAGGAAGAAGTGGCGAGTACTCGAGTTGTCGAACTCTTTCCCATTGTCGCACTGGACCGACTTGACACGTGTGTCAAAATGAGTGGAGACATGGGTGATGAACTGAGCCAGCGTGCTGAAAGTGTCAGATTTGAGGCGCAAAGGAAATGTCCACAAGTAATGAGTGCAGTCGTCCAGTATAACCAAGTAATATTTATAACCAGAGACACTGACAACCGGGGAGGTCCACAGATCACAGTGAATGAGATCAAACTTGCTAGACGCACGAGAGGTGGACGGATAAAAGGGCAAACGAACATGACGCCCTAACTGACAAGCATGACACAAATCTGAACAATCACTAATATGTCACGAAGTGCTGGACGCAAGTTTGGACAACGCCTCATGACCAGGGTGGCCAAGTCGCCGGTGCCACAGCGGGAAAGAAGCCTGAGCGACAAGGGAGTGAGCTGGAGGTAGGCGCAGAGGGTACAGCGGCCCGGAGCTATTGCACCTGACGATCTCGGTCCGGGAGGGAAGAGCTGAGTCGAAATACCAGTCGCCGGACGAAGGTGGAGTCAGGGACGTGGTGCTGAAGGCGGAGGCAAGCGCCGTCGGATCCCAGGAGGGAAGGCCAGCCACGGGGTTGTAGTACCCGGGGGCAACCCAGTGTGCAGCACCGTCAGGGGCAGCAGCCTGGCTGTGGGTGACGAAGGCCTGCTGCTGCTGCTGCTGTGCGAGGAGCGCCTGCTGGTGCGCCTGCTGTTGCTGCGCCTGGAGGTGAGGGGGCACCGGGATCGGTGCTAACGGAGGGCGGGCGCCTCCTGGCCACATCTGGATCGAGCCCATCCAGGGGTTGTAGTAGCTGGGCCAAGAGCGACCACCACCGGGGGCAAGCTGCTGCTGTTGCTGCGCGCTGGTGGACTGCTGCAGCAGAGCCACGGCTTCATGATGAAGCATGGCGGCACGGAGATCGACGGCGGGTGTAGGGGCACTGCCAGGGGGGGGGGGGACCAGAGGGCCCCGTGGGTGGGCTGGCGGCTGCAGCGGCAGCGCGGGCCTGAGCCGTGCGAGCCAGTGCGGGCCGCGGAAGGAACGCGCGGCAAGGGGAGCCGACGTGCGGGTTAGGGCAGCGGAAGAGAGAGAGAAAAAATTGACCTAGGCTCTGATTACCATGAAGGAAAGTATAATCAGGAATAGATTGGATTGATTGATATGAGGCAAGGTACAATTACATATATATACAGGCAAGGATCCAGAATCCTATAAGGATCAAGAGTCTAGAGTCCTATAAGGATCAGGAGTCCTTGCCGTATCCGTATCTATCTGGCCTGCCATATCTATCTAACCCAAACAGTCCTACGCCGATTAGGGTCCTGACCAGCCCAAAGGGCGCCTATTCTAACAGTTCTACTCTTCGGTTTTGTTTCTTGTTGCTTTTGTTTTTCCCCTGTTTTTTCTTTGGTTTGAGAAAGATCACATTGTGTATGTGGTTACTTAGGTGTATAAACGCCCATAGTACATTGTCAAGATGTTTGTGGTTACTTGCCCTGTGTGATTAGAGTTTAGAAATCTTTAGTTTTTTCCACAAAAAAAAAGTTTTCTGTCCAGATGTTTTTGGGAATGACTTGGTTCAATTTCACATGGAAGCCCTAGATAATGACATCAAAGAAAAGGAGAAAGCTTATTGGTGCTTATCCTTACATATCACAATCTTTAACTGATTTTCATTATCAGCGATTGTTTATATTTTGCATTGTTTTCTTTCCTGTTATGTATGTCTTACATATCTTTTACAGAAAGCTGAAAGACAATTCTGCATCTCAATACATGCGGAAGGAGCGATTAAGGTCAGTTTCTGGCCCACTATCTGCTTTAGAACTGTCTGATTCACTTCTTTTGTCAATATTTGATTTACAATCATAATATGTAGGTACTAAGTGTTCTTGATTCAAATTGCCACAATACGGAAACAAAAGAAAAGAATTTTCTGGGATCAAAGGAACCTAAAGTTGCTGATCACAAACTGGAGCTTGATATGAATTTTGCTGAAGTTATCAAAATACACTTACCATTCATCGGGATATCTTTAATAAGTTCTTCTCCACAGGTGAACTGACTATGTCTGTTTTACTATACTTATGTTTCTCATCACTTACGACTTAAGCGAAGTTTGTTTACTATACTTATGTTTGTTTGATAGGAATTGTTGTTTGCTTCTGCCAAGGAGATGACAGTTGTTGCTATGCAGAGTTTAGACCAGCAGAGATTTACGGTCCAAATACAATCTATGCAAATTGATAATCAGTTCCCTGATAGCCCACACCCTGTCATGTTGTCATTTGAGGGCAGTCATAAAGGAAAATCCATGAACTTTTTTAAGAGTAAAGATAGTAAGCTGAAATCAGCAAATGACATTCTTTCCAATACCGCAGAGCCTGTGCTGCAGTTTGCTGCAGCTAAATGGAGAACCAGAGATGTATCATTTGTTTCCTACCAATATATAAACATAAGGTACTCATTACTCTGTTGATAATTCGTTATATGTGAACTTGTGGTGACACCTTTTTTTGTTGGTTGGCAGTGTAGCTCCTGTTCGCCTTGAACTTGAAGAACGACTTGTCTTGAGCATGATTGAACTATTTAGATCTGTTTCCTCTAGAATAAATATTGGACACTTAGAGAAAAGTCTTGAGCTAAGTATTTTAGGTGGTGCTACCGACATGTTAAGAGAATATGAAAAAATCTCAAAGAATATATCAGACAAGCTCCTGTTGCAAGACAGTGAATTGTTGCCTTCTGTTGTCCCAGTTGGTGCTCCATGGCAACAGATACACCTTTTAGCTAGAAAGCAGAAAAAGGTGTACATTGAATTGTTTCAGTTGACTCCTGTCAAGTTGACTTTCAGGTTATTCTTCTCTAATGTTTTGTAGTTATGACTGCAGAAATGTATATGTATTTTTAACTTTCCACTGAAACTTTGTTTTACATTGTAGTTTTACGAGCACACCTTGGCTCAATAGGAATGAATGTGGTTCAGACCCCAGCATAGGTTTCAACAACACTACTGCAATCCAGGTGGAGATACATATCCCTTAACAAATAAAATTCTTTCTTTTTATGAACACTTTCTATTTTTGTAGTGTTATTTAATCTGTGCTCACAATTGCTTGTACAACATAGAAGTTATCTTTCCATGCATCTTCATTGTGTATTGCAACTTCTTTACGAGAACTAAGAATGGCACGATAATGATTCTATTCAAGTAGCTAAGGTTCTTAGCTTGGATAGGTGCATACATGTATTTTTCCCGTACACCTGCTTTTAGATACACAGTTCTCCTGCATGTTTGAGAAGAAAAAAAAATGCTTTTAGATATTTGTTTGATCTGTTGGTAGTACGTATGATCTGCATATATATGTTAGATTGTATTGTATATTTTACCCTCAATTTTCCATTTTGGTTGCAGAGAGGTCTTATGGCCCTCTTAGATGTTGAAGGAGTACCGGTTTACCTTGGAGAAATTATTGTGGAAAATCTTATGGCCAGCTGGCAATCTGTTCAGGACATTTTGTCAGGCATTATAGCAGGCAAATCCTCCACGAACTTTATAAGGTAAATGGTAGCATCCCAAATGAATTGACTAGAATGCATGTTACATACCTACCAATATCTTGAATTATTGAATGTCACTTATATGTGGGTCGAACTGACCATGAAAGGGGAATGCTCACAAAGTTGTAGTTTTACGAGTGTAATCCAAAATAGTGTTGGTTTGTGAAATGGGCACAAAAGGTTATAGATTTGCGACTATTAGCTCAACATGGTTAGGTTTGTGAATTTTATGTTCGACTGTTTAATGCAGGTTTTGGGTTCTGCTGGCGTTATAGGAAATCCTATGGGTTTTGCTAGGAATGTTGGGTTTGGTCTAAAAGACTTCATATCTGCTTCAAGAAAAGGGAAATTGCAGGTTTGTAAATGTGAAGTCTTAGCAGGAATGTCCACTCTTTAACCTTCCAGTTTGAACTCAAGGTCTATGGGTTGCTCTTTTTACAGAGCCCAGTTGAACTATTAAATGGTATAGCACAAGGTTCAAAAACTCTTATTGGAAGTACGGTTTATGCAGTCAGCAGCGCCACTTCTCACTTCAGTAAAACTGCTTATAAGGTATTTATGCTGATGACCTGTTTGACCATTGAAGAATATGTTTCCTGAGATCACTTCTAAGGAGAAATTCCACTATCCAGGGCCTTGTTGCCTTTACATATGATGAGCAAGCTGCTTCGAAGATGGAAGAACGGGAAAGACAGCTAGGTTTGCATGGGGAAGGCGTACTGAATGGTTTTCTAGAGGTAAAAAGTCAACTCTCTTGATTGTGCATTGTCATCTGATTTCAACAATTTTACAGCATATGCCTATTTACACTTTAAAACTAAATAATATATGAGCTCAGCCTTGGAATAAACATGTGTTTTTTTTTCATTTTTCACCATAAATCTTGCTGGACATTTATTCTAAGCATAATGTGCTGTAATGATTTTCTCCAGGGTCTGACTGGGCTCCTCCAATCACCGATTAGGGGAGCTGAGAAACATGGTCTTCCCGGGGTCATCTCAGGTACAACCATATTTTATTAAGCATTTATATTCAGTTTATTCCCGTTTGACAAACAGCATTTCTGTTCCTACAGGTTTAGCAATGGGGACAGCTGGGCTTGTGGCAAGGCCTATGGCTAGCATTCTTGAAGCCACAGGCAGAACTGCCCAGAGCATAAGAAACCGAAGCAATCCTCATGAATCCAACTGCTTGCGAGTACGTTTCCCCAGGCCTGTTGCCAGAGATCACCCTTTGTTTCCCTACTCCTGGGAAGAAGCCATCGGTGTATCATTGCTTGCCCAAGCTGATAGTGGTAGACTAAAGGAGGAGACATTTGTCATGTGCAAGACACTCAAGGAGGCTGGGAAGTTCCTTGTGCTAACTGAGAAGCTGCTTCTACTAGTCTCAAGCCCATATTTAGTGGATCTAGGATCACCTCAGTTTGTCGGTGTTCCTCCTGACCCACAGTGGTCAATCGACACAGAGATGCACCTCAAGAGCGTTGTTCATCTGGACAGGTCTCAGGAGGTAGTGAACATTGTTGGGAGCAATGGGCAGACTTCACCTAGGGACAAAAGAGGTGGCACGAGAAACAGGGTCATGAGCTCGGCCTTCGTCCCCCTGTTTCACCTCAGCATCGAGCTGCCAAATGACGAGGATGCAGAAGGGACGGTGCAGGTCCTACAGGCACTAATCGAGAAGGGGAAAGCACGGAGGTGGGACAAGAACATCCTACACCGGAGCAACATCAGTTGAGGTTTTCACAATACTCGAGGCTATATGAGCATTAGCTTTAGGAAAAGTTTTGGTGGTGCCGCAAGACATGCAATTTGTGAGCATGCGACTTTTGTATAGTTATTAAGGCATAGCAGATACTAGCATACAGTCCATACATGGAGGAGGTAGTGTGAATAACCCAGTGTTTCATAGGTGATACCGTGGCGCCGCTAGACGTGCTTCGATGTTTTCCAGTCTAGGTAGTTTTGTCGACGGCTCTTGTAAGTTGTAAATGAAGGATGAGGGGTTGTGTAGCAGACACCATTGTAAAGATTTTTGCAGCGAAGATTTTTCGGCTCTTTTATGTGCCTACCCACTGCTATCGCCATTCTTGGGCATCTGATTTCGCCATTGGATATCGCACTGAAGCAACAGGTCAATAGCCATTTGGCTAGCGTAGCCAAACCAATACAATTCTAAAAAAAAGATGTTATTCTGAGTGACTAAAGTCTAAAGAAAAAATATTTAAAAATTTATTTAACTAATGTTTTTGCGTTTGGATACATTATTACTTAGCGTGCATCAATTGGTTGTTTGTACAGCACTTGCATTGCATTACGAGTTATGAGTATATGCTATGCCTGCACAAATTAATACAATTTATTGTTGTTTGGTTGGCCGCATTACTCTGTTGCATTATCTTTATCTCTGTTTGGTTAGATGTACAGTGGCACGCTGCATTTTGGTAATGTGTTTGGTTTGATCAGTTCAGGCATTTCATCAAACGTGCTCCGTGTAGCCCATGGCACAGTAACCATGTAGGATTCTCTGACAACGAGGTTTTGCACATGCACTCTGTGAATCTAGAAACGCCAAAACATACAATTTGAGAGCAGCACCATCTCATTATAGGCTCATTTTGGAGGTCTAAAACATCAACTTCAATTCAGCAAACATTTCATGAACATTAACCTGTTAAATTCTTTTGATTAAAATGACAGGTTAAACGGAAAGCAAATCAACTATCCAGATCAAAGCATCAACCAGAGCATTCACTTGAGGCTCAAGAGACTTTGGAACAGTATAGAAACAAGTTTCACTCTAATAAGATGGTTTGGGGTTCATCATCACATTACCATAGCAACATCTCAAACTCAAAACTTTGAGTAACAAAAGCCTAGAGACATAACATAAGATAATCTTGGGCAGCATAAGCGAATTTGCTAATGGCCAACTGGGGGGCTCCTCAGTCGAACAGGCTGAAGCCCATGTCATCATCAGACTCCTCCTTGGCCTCTTCCTTCTTCTCCTCAGCAGCCGGAGCAGCAGCAGCCGTAGCACCACCAGCAGCCGGAGCAGCAGCAACTGGAGCAGCACCACCACCTACAAACAAATATCAATACAACAAATGATTAGTCCTTTCAAAACAACAAAGATTTCATATGGGCAAGTTCAAGACTATGAGAACAAAGGGTGAGAAATTTAACACAATCATCCAATTCCAGTATAAACATGCACAGTAACTGTTTTTAGTGCACCTAAGACAATTCTGGCACAAATCAATGTCACATGCATAGTAAAAACAGTCATGTCAATGTCTCTGCATTCCAATAATCACTAACATAATTAAGATTGAAACATTGTAGTCAAATGCTATGTCAAAGTAAACATTGAAAACCTAAGAGATTCAATTCAAGTAAACAAATACTGTATACAAGTATACAGTATGGTCCAATCGAGCATTGTTCACCCAATGTTTCAATTACAGTGAAGATAACTTATAATGTACTAATCAGTCAAGTATAATTCCTAGACCTGACCATATCACAGGGCTAGATAATGAAACAAACAATATTTAAAGACATCAGGAACAAGTTTTAATATCAATAAGGCTAGCAACATAACCTAGGCAAAATTACAGCAACTGCCATCATGCAACTATCCACAAAATTCCAAACCACGGGCATAATAAACATGCAAAGGTATCATGAGAGCCAGAGGGGGTGTATACCAGATCCAACGGAGAGGATGAGGTCCTCAACGTTGCGCTTCTCAAGAAGCTTGGCGAAGAGCGCCGGCCAGTAGGACTCAACCTTGATGTTGGCCGCCTTCACGATCGCTGCGATCTTCTCGGCCTGCCAAAAAGAACCATCACGGGATCACTCAGTCGCTCAAAAAACGTTGAGATTGAAAGGGCACAACGGTTGGGGAGAAGAACGCACGGTGATGGCGATGCCATCGTCGCTGAGGATCAGGGCGGCGTAGGTGCAGGCGAGCTCACCGGAGGCCATGGGTGCTGGCGGGTTCCTCTCACCTGACGGATCTGCTGTCTCTGCGAAGAGAAAACACGAGAGAGAGGTTAGTCTCCGGCGCGGCGGCGGTGGCACGCGAATCAGAGGACGAGAAGACGGCACGTACCAGAGGGCGGCGAGGAGGGTGGAGGCGCAGGAGGCTGGGGGCTTCTAGGGTTCGGAAAGAGGCGGCGTGGATGACTTTATATAGGGGCTGGAGTTGTTAGGGTTTCGCCCGAGGCAGAAGTTTGGGCTGGACTGGGCCTTATCGTGGGCTTTGTTCCATGCGTCGTACTCGCTCTTTGGGTTCGACTGACTAGCACTTCCAATTTCCCTCAAAAAAAAAAAGACTAGCACTTCCAATTTTCTAAAGTTTTTTTTTCATCTAAAATCTAAAACTACGAGTTTTTTTTCAAAAAAAAACTAAAACTACGAAGACCTCTTGTAAAAAAACAAAATATTAAATCGTATATAAGTAATACTTCTGTCTACATTCTTCTAATTAAAGTAGGGAACTGGAAAAAAACCAGCTTAGACTTAAAGGTGATGTCCAAATCTTGGGACATACTCCGTCCTAGAATAGATGACGTTATGGATACATGTAGATCAAAGTTTCTTAACTTTAACTAGAATTATAGAAAATACGTGTAACATTTATATCTCCAAATAAATTTATTATGAAAGTATACGATCTATCTAATGATACTAATTATGTATTATAAATATTATTATTCTTTTATATATAATTGATCAAAGTTTTTTTTAAAATGACTTATCGGGAAGCGAGAATGGCTTTTATTTTAGGACAGAGCGAATATTAGGCGAGGCCTTGATGAATGGTCGATAAAACCAACGTCATGTTCGTTTGGTTTATCAGCCACTGAAACAGTGTTTTCTATCATAAAAAACAATAAAAAATAACATCATACAGTTTATCAGCCACTAAAACGATCACCCAAACAGGGTGTCAGTGTGTGGTGCATCCGAGGTCAACAGGGAAGATACATTAGTAACACATACTAGTAAGATTTTTAATAAAACGTGAATGAGAGAGAGAGTACTTGTAGCATGAAAGCTACTCTATTTTCCACTCAATTCCCACACAAGAGGGCACTGGCCGTCAGATTCTACCCTTTGGATGAACTTGTTTTTTTTTTTGAGATTATACAGTACAACGCAGACGTTTAATACGCATACACACTCACCCCTATGAACACACGTAAGTAAATCCTACCCCTATAAGCACATTCGAAAGACTGAACTGACAAATCTTGTATTTGTGGCTGTGGGGGGCAACACTGTTTGGAATTTCAAGACCTGGCCGTTGACTTTGTAAGGTACAGTAGCTTTTGTAACGCACGAATTTTTTTGGAGGGACTATTCAATCCTTATGGCCCAATGTTTTTTTTTTTTTGCCAAATTCGTGTTACGAGTGCTGCATGAACTTGTGTCCAATTGGAACGCATTTCCCCCGAGTTCATGGTTGCTGTGATTAACGAAAGAAGTCCACTTGCAGGCTATCAACTGGATGGAGCCGAGCCATGCAGATCGGATTCATCCGTCGCAAGATGGAAATGGCCAAGGCCCCAAGATAACAGCCAAA